>RSEF01000008.1:810432-828109 GCA_003993805.1 Himantopus leucocephalus | reverse complement strand
ACCACTCTCTGGGCACGGCCATCCAGCCAGTTTTTTACCTGTCTTATCAGGTCCCACAGACTTGTGCACCTTCAGACTCCTCAGATGGTCTTGAACCTAGTCTTCTAGAGTAGATGGTTCCTCATTCTCCCAGTCCCTGCCTTTGCCTTCTGCGAATTAGGCAGTGTGGCTAGAGCACTTGCTGGTGAAGACTAGGGCAACAAAAGTCATTGAGTACCTTTTCCATATCCCAGGTGACCATGTCTCCTGTTTCCTTCCAGAGAGGGCCTGCATTTTCCCTAGTCTTCCTTTTATCACTGACATACCTATAGAAGCTTTTCTTGTTGCCCTTGATGTCCCTGGCCAGATTTAACTATTGGGGCTTTAGCTTTCCTAACCTGATCCCTGGCTGTTTGGGCAATTTCTCTGTATTTCTCCCAGGCTACCTGTCCTTGCTTCCACCCTTGTAGGCCTCCTTTTTGTGTTTGAGTGTGTCTAGGAGTTTCTTGTTCATCCATGCAGGTCTCCTGGCAGTTTTTCCCAACTTTCTCTTTGTTGGGATACATTGCTCCTGAGCTTGGAGGAGGTGATCCTTGAATATTAGCCAGCTTTCTTGGGCCCCTCTTCCCTCCAGGGCTTTATCCCGTGGTACTCTACCAGGCAGATCCCTGAAAAGGCCAAAGTCTGCTCTCCTGAAGTTCATGGTAGTGAGCTTACTGTGCAACCTGCTCGCCACCCTGAGGATCTTGAACATCACCATCTCGTGGTCACTGCAGCTAGGGCTGCCCTTGAGCTTCATGTTCCCCACCAGCCTTGTTGGTGTGAACAAGGTCCAGCATGGCTCCTCTCATCATTGGCTTCTCTATCACTTGGAGAAGGAAGTTATCATCGATGCATTCTAGGACCTCCTGGATTGCTTATGCCCTGCTGTGTTTTCCCTCCAACAGACACCAGGATGGTTGAAATCCCCCATGACGACCAGGGTTTGTGAATGTGAGGCTGCTTCTGTCCGCCTGTAGAGGGCCTCATCTGCTCAGTCTTCCTGGTTGAATGGCCTGTAGCAGACCCCCACTGTAACATCACCTGTCCCTGTGTTCCCTTTAATCCTGACCCATAAGCTCTTGGTAGGCTCCCCATCCATCCCCAGGCAGAGCTCCATGCACTCCAGCTGGTTATTGACGTGGAGGGCAATACCCCCTCCTTGTCTCCCTTGCCTTTCCTTCCTGAAGAGCTTATATCCTTCCATTCCAATGCTCTAGTCATAGGAGCCATCCCACTGTGTCTCCGTGATGCCAATAAGATCATAGCCCTGTAGGCGTGCACGTCTCTAACTCCTCATGTTTATTCCCCATGCTATGTGTGTTTGCATAGAGGCATTTAAGTTGGGCCCCCGATGAAGCTAACTTACTGGCTAGAGTGGCTGGTATTCCTTTGTGCTGCACTCCAGGTGCTCTCCTGTTGACCTGCGACCCTTCTCCAGGCTCTGGGCATCTATTACTGGCATTGGCATCATAGTGGTGGGAGTGGGATGGATTGAGGTTCCCCTCCTCCAGCAACTCTAGTTTAAAGCCCTCTTTGTGAGCTTGGCAAGCCTCTGACCAAAGATACTCTTCCCCTTCTCTGACAAGTGAACGTCATCAGGCCCCAGTAGACCTGGTTTCTCAAAGCAAGTCCCATGGTCTAAGTAGACAAACCCCTGGCTGTGGCACCAGTCCTGTAGCCATTTGTTGATTTGCCAGATTCAATTGGCCCTATCAACACCCTTTCCTTTGACTGTGAGGATTGATGAAAAAACTACCTGCGCCCCAGAGTCCCTGACCACTGTTCCCAGGGCTCTATAATGCTTCTTGATATTCCTCAGGCTGCTCCTGTCTGTTTCACTGGTGCCCATGTGAAACAACAGCAGCAGAAAATAGTCAGAGGACTGTACGAGGCTTGGTAGTCTCTCAGTGACATCCCTGATACGAGCCCCTGGGTAAGCAGCACACCTCTCTAGAGAGTTCATCGGGTCGGCAAATGAGTGCCTCTGTACCTCTCAGAAGAGAGTCACCTACTACTATCACCTGTTGCCTTTTCTTAGTTGCTCTGGTTGCTATATAGGGAGGAGATCAGTTGCCTTACTTAGCTCCAGTGCCTCTCCTGATGCAGTGTGTCTTTCCTTTTCACTCTGCAGTGCTGTGAAGAGGTTCTGCAAGGGCACCTCAGGCTTTGGGGGAAGTCTCTTCCTCCTGCTGGAAAATTGTATTCCCTGTGGCCACAGCCACACATGCAAAGGCAGAGACCAGCACTTCTTCCTATGGTCTATGCCAAGAGGAGCAGAATACAGCAGCAAAGTCTGGAGATGGAGGCATTCCAGACTACCCAGGTACAGGGAGACTTTTCCTTCCTAAAATGTGTGTGCAGAAGCATTGCAATAACTGGCATGCTCCCTGTCTTCTTTCTTTGAGGTCTGCCCCAGCATTCAACGGTTATAGGTACCAGCTGCTCCAGGACCA
Organism: Himantopus leucocephalus; assembly: GCA_003993805.1. Lineage (NCBI taxonomy): Eukaryota > Metazoa > Chordata > Aves > Charadriiformes > Recurvirostridae > Himantopus > Himantopus leucocephalus. Next base: position 825,635 of record RSEF01000008.1, on the reverse strand, counting down.
GAATTGCCTTTCATAGGAAAATCTGTAGGTCCACCAGTATCTGGCAAGGCTCAGGTTCCTGTTCTTTTCCTAGTTCTTTCCTAACCTCACCTGTTAACGGAGATCTCTTCTTCAGAACGCATTTCTATTTTTTTCTTCCTTTTCTTAGTAAATCCTTTGCTCTAAGTTTTTCATCAATTCAATGCATGAGAGGAAATCCTGAATCAACTTTGACTCAGGAAACTAGTGAAATCAGTCTAGATTTTTAAATTTGAATATATAAATATTTTATTTCTATATCACATTTACTCACAGGAGCGAAATGAGATTTGTGGTGTGCTAAAAGTTGGAGTTGTTATACTGAATAATATTCCTGTGAGAATCGATGACTGGGTGCTTCTCTGAGGATAGGTAGCATACTACAACATTGTGGAAAGTATGTTAAAAGTTGATGCAGTTTTAGTGTAAATATTGTTGAGGAAATAAAAGAATTTGTAATCTGCCTTTAGTGGAAATGAATTAACTGGCAGTATCTTCACTGGCAGTTTTCCTGTTTTAACCCAAAGCCTAATTTGGTTCTGTAAGAACAGATTCAACACAAAGATACTGTAGTAGGAAGCCGCACACAATGACTTCTACTTAAGTTCTTCTATGCCTTAAACTTTTACCAGGGGTGACTTGGCTAGGACTCATATAGTGTAGTTAAACTTCCTTCTTCAGTATTGCACTTTTTTTTCCCTTTTCCCTTTTAAACACGTGTTTTTTCTCTCCCTCTCGTACTAGCAGATGGTCTGCAGTTATATGCAGGAGCTTCTATTCCCTGGGTTGCTATGCAACAAAATGCATCCTATCTGCATCCTTTCTGTGCTGTATCCCGTTTCCGTTCAACAACTCAAAATAACCAGCTTAGTGCTTCAACATGCTGCTTCCTCTTTTCTACAGAGTTGAATATCTATCAAGTATCTTCCTGGGCTTCCTATCTCTTCCTGTTACAGCCTTGAAAAAAATGTGTTTGCCCTGAATTGATTTTCCTCATCACTTCCTATTTACATCAGTCCACTTAGTGCTAAGGCAGGCAAAACATACATAAATGAGTCACGCAGCTGCTAGCCCATAAAAAAAAATAGTGTCAGCCAATTGTGTGATGTTTGAAAGCAAGATTCTTCATTGTTGTCAGGTGTGGGGTTCCTGTTTGTCCTTTTTATCGTGGCTTTGTTTCCCTACTGATACCAGAAAGTTGAAAACACACTTTTTCTTTTTTTTTTTTCTTTTTTGCTACTGAACTTATGAAAAGGAAAATATTAATCTCCAGCACAGCAAGGGAGAAGAAGATGAGATAGAAACAGTAGCATAACAGTAGCGTGATTTGCTCTGGCTGATGATGAGGCAAACTTTTTGGTGAGGTTCACTTTGTTTTACTAGGTATTTACCCCTATAGTTGAAAATACATGTTATGAGATACTTGTTAAGATGTGTTCACTGCTGTTAATGGTGTTTTGCATTTTCTAAACTGTCTGTGCTACTATTTAATGCTCATCAGGCTATCTACAATTACTTTCACCCTTGTTAATTTTTTTTTTTAGATGAGCTTAATTCCCATTTTGATCATATGTTGGCTTTCCCCGTAGCAGAGAATGTCAGCTCTGGAGAACCTCTTGTCGCTTACCCTACAGATAATTTAGTACGTTTAAGAACACACAGAGATTTATTTTGCCGAACTTGAGCAGTCTAAAGGTGGACATGTGGTCTGTCCTCGGCAGCTACACTCCCTCTCTAGTCAATGGAGAGAGAGATACCTTCAGTGAATGAATTAAAGTAATTAAGTCATTCACTAAGATAGGTGGGCTGAATCACTGAGCCACAGGATTTGTGTCTCTCTAGCGACTATCGAAAGAGTTTGTCTGGTAGCTTGGATGAAATGCCTGATTCTTAGATTGCTGAAGTGAACCTCGATGTTAGCAGTCTGTTTTCATATAATTCCGAAATAATTCTCTATTTCTCTGAAATAATCTTCATTTGTTGGTATCCCGTGCCACCATTTCCAGGTACAAATAATTCAATCAATGTTTTGGAGAGGAAATGAAAAATGACTAATAAAACTGCAGATATAGGAGTGACCACTCAGTCAATTTGGCTTTTCCTAACTATTCTTCAGAAATCATGTATATAACTAAATATATTTGTTCTTTTTGTAGCCTGGGTTCAGCCTATGTAACATAAAATTCAGTTTTACATTTCTGGAGCCATCAGCATGCCTAACCCCCTCTTTTCTTTTCCAATGGAAGTGCCCATGTTCAGATAATGACTAGGTTAACACTAGCTGAGTTTCAGTGACTTAATCTTTTGAGCTTGCAGTTGAAATAAAGCTTTTGAGAGAGATTATTCAAGGCAGAGTTTGAGATGCTTATCGAAAGCACTGTTTTAAACTACGTAGAACAGTTTTCTACATTGCCTGAAAGCAGAATTTCAACCACCGTGACCTTTCTGGAGGATTCTGACGCGTTCTTTTATTAGATATCATTAGTTTTCCACAGATCAGGTGGACTTCGGAAGTCTATGCTTCCTGCATGGTTACCGCCTTTTTATTTTATTTATTTTTCCTATAGCCATCAGCATTCCGGTTTTGTCTCACTGGTTTGACTGTCCTCTCCCTTGTTGCAGCAGCACCGGAGCTGGAGGTGCAGGGCAAGGCCTGTGCTTACAGGGCTGCTGGGCTCTCTCCTTGCCTGGGCTATCACTGTCATTGCTGCGAGTGCCTCTCTCAGGCCTCTGGCCATGCTTCTTGGCTTTTACCTTCCCTCCTGTAGCCCAGGGTGGGCTTAGGCACTGTCAGATGGGTGCAGGAAAGCAGCTTTATGCAGCTCATGAGGGCTGGCTCTGCACTACCTTTCTCCTTTAGTGTGGCCACCTCCTTGGCTGGGACCAGGAGCATGAAGCAGAGCAACCAAATTAAATGTGTTGCAGCTGAAGAAATGCAGCAGTTCACAGTATGGATTCACAGGGCTGCGGTTCTTCTGCGTCTCTCTTCCTTGCACCACAGAGTGCAATAAAATGTGGGCACTGCCAGAGGATGTCTTAGGGAGCAGCTTTGCCTCAGGAAACTCAAACCACTGCTGCCCGTTCTTTTCTCTGTGTGGTGGTCGCCTGTGCACAAGCTCAGCTCTGTCAGAGCCCAGTCTCAGGGCTCCTCCTTTACCTCCACCTCCCTGATGTGCTGCAGAGGTGAGGAGTCACGCATTTGCTCTTCCCCCCACTCTGCACCAAGGTCTTGGTAGCAGAGACTCCCACCTTGCCCTCAGGAGCAACACTTCAACTAATTCAGGGCACCAGGTTATAGTTCTGCTCATTCTGAGAGAAATCTCCACAATTTAGTGAACTGAATTGATTTCAGCTTGCTACAGAAATAACAATAAAGAATAAATAATAATAATATCTTTATTTATAAACTACCACTTTCAAATTGATATTAACAACACAATAAAATTAATGCACAGAGGAATTTTTCCCCATTGGATCTTTAGAAAATCTTTACATTAACACAGAAAGAGAGTGGTTGCTGTAGTTCAGCAAGGTGTGGGAGTGGCTGGATGTTATCTTAAGGGCTGTGTGTGTGTAAAGGCAGCCTGGATGTTCATCATACTTTTCTCTAGCTTTAACGTCTTGGAAACGGTGCATTAAAAATATAAGCAGTGAAGACGAGAATGGTTATGAAGAGTCTGGCAGAGATCATCCTTTTAAGTAATGTGGGTCATCTTCTAATATAATGAGAAAGGAGAGGAGTTAAATTCAGGAGTGGTGAGTGAGTTCTACCCAGTAGGAGCTTTCACAGTGAAAGGTAAGACTGGTTTTGCCCTGAGAGATGATGGAAGAATCCCTCTAGACAGATGTCTCTTGACAAGACAGGATGCAAATTGGAAGTTGGATTATAGCCCGCACAATTTAAGAAGACCAAAAAAAAAAAGGCAGTGCTAACCTATACTTTATTCCTTCATTCCAATTAGTCCCTCCACAGCCAAACATCTCTGATGTCCCAGGATCTGTGCACAAGTCACATGAAAACTTAGGCCCAGTAGTCAATAACTGTCAAACACAGAGCAGTGGCAGATGTGTTATGATTGGTATTGCTTATTTTATCTGTGTGCATTGTAACACGTACCACTTTTTAAAGTCCAGATTGAGATTTCTGGACTCAAGGCCTACTTTTACTAACATGGGGTACATATAAATTGCAGCATAGTTGATTCTTTTTGTAGATCTTTCTGTGTTGCTTGATGTGTTTCCTTTTAATAAAGCAAATGTGTCACCATTACCACACAATGATAGGAAATGCTAGTTATTTCACCATAAAGTTTTTATTGTGAAAAAGATACTTCCTCTTAAAAGAGCTCAATGCTTACTCCTTCCAAATACAGAAACAGTGCATTTAGAATAATGTATATGAAAAATGTGTTCTCAAGCCTTTATTGATAATTAGAAGGTACAGAGAATATATATATTCGATTACGACTCAGTAAACTTATTTAAAAAAGGGAGCTCTGTGCTCTATTGATACCTGTTTTTGAGACATGCAACCTAGAAAGAGAGGGAAAAACCAACAGACTAGCGTACCTTCAGTTCTCTTAAAGCATGGAAATTCTGGTTTCATGGAGTTAAAAGGTTGCTTGTGATCTTCCCTAGAAGCTTCCTGATGCAACTGGTTTCTATTTGAACTTTCAAAAATTAGCAGGTACTTTTACTGAGTGGTGGTGGTAATAAGAGGTATTTATACTCTCTTTAAAAATAAATTGTCATTCACAGAATGGGTAAGGTCTTTTCTAGGTCTGCCTAAGAGCAATACGGAATTTATAATTCATGAATTCTCATAATTTTATTTTACAATTAATTTTAGAAATGTCACTAAGTTTATCAGAATAAATGTAAAGTGGATATTTTCAGGCAAAGGAACTATTTTCTCTTGACATGTTTGGAGACTAGACAGTAGAAGACAGATCTCTTCTGTGATGAGGATCTGCAGCTCTGGTGTATGATGATAGAGTCAGAGGAACAGATGAACTAATATTTTGTGTCACAAAAAGCTAAACAAAAAGGTTAGGAAAAATCACCACTGGGACAAATCTTTGTACTGTCTTTTGTTTCAACATCCAAGAACAAACGGGTACTCCTGGAAGAAATTCCCTTTGCTATGTTGTTGGTTTTTTTTTTTTTTTTAAAAAAAAGTCAACAGGACCAATCCCTGGGAATTGGAGACACCAGTCAGTGGGAGGTCAGAGTGGAAAGCAGAAGAACAAAGCTGCAACTCACCTAACAAGAGATGAAATGATGTCCATGCATTGCTCTAATAAGCAATTTGCATTAATCGCTTTCTGGTAGACTCACTAGTGTGTGTCCATAGAGGGATGTTCTTTCCCAAGCATTGATTGCCATTGTACGTATGAGTTACTTTCAACATAATTTCTGATCATTTTCAGTACGTACATAGAAAGGTTAGCAAGAGGAATATGGTACAACCAGATTTTAATAAAAATGTCAATTATATTGAAATGCTTCAACACCAACTCTATCTTTATTATCGACACAGTAATAGAAAAGAGGCAAGCACAGTAATTAGCAAAGCAATCGATTCCAGTGTTATGCAGATCTTCTCCAAAGAAAAAGAAACTGTTCTGTTCACATAATGTGGATATTGAGAAATAACGTTCTCTGTTTCCTTGTTTCTTTGTGTAGCCTAGTCATTAGGACCCATGTAAGAAAGTCTCTCTGGGAATTCATACTAAGTTTGCAATATGGCTATATGAAAATCAATAATACATCAATATGCAACACTTATTATATGTAAACAAGTTATGAGCAATATTGATAGGCCAAATTCTAACTTGCTTTACTGGAATCTGTATCTGAAATTCATGATAAGAATAAGCCTCACTTGAAAAAAAAGAAAATTAAAAAATTGTGTTCTTATGCCTGCTTACAGAGAGGGTAGCATTATGCTGCAGGTTTAGCACTTTCAGATGCAAGCAATGTGTTATGGCAGGTGCCCTTATGGACTACAGCTCCTAACCCGCTCCTGGCAGTAGTGGAGCTGTGTCCTTCATCCCATGCAGGTTACTTTAACTTCTTCAAGACTGGGAATTAAACTGGCAGTAGGATAGCTCTGTGAGCATGTGGAGTTGAGCTAACCAGCACAGTGTAAGGGTCCAAGCAAAGCCACCATGCCCTTCTGAAAGCTGTAGAGCAGCTTCAAACTCTATGGGGGTATAGTGTACGCTGTATGACCTTTAGTATGGAGTCTTTACAGCATCATGTATGTCCTTAAAGAAAATTGTTATGATATTCTATCATGATGGTTTGATTATCTTAAAAGTGACTTGTCCCATTGCTGGAGAATGCTTTTTTTTTTTTTTTTCTTTTTTTTTTTGAAAACAGATTAGTAATTAAACTAAACAACTGGAGAACCAGTTTAGTTATATAAGTATTTTACCTCTGAGCCCAAAGTGGTCCTTCTCAGTATGATATGTTTAAAAATATTTCTAATCCAAACTTGTAGAAGGTGCTCACAAGGGACAAATAACTTAATATTGACATAGCTTTAAATATATTGAAAAGACATAAATCAGAATAATGAGATTCATAAATCTGTTAATATTAATGGAGAAACCTTTTGGGAAATGTAGTGTAAAATCAAAGAAAAAGATGAACTTGAGATGTAAGCGATGATTCTAGCTAAATGAATAAAAAATTGGATATTTTGTTTCTTCTCAAGTCAGAAAAAGACATTATATCCTTTTGAAACTGTGCTTATGTCTTTAATACTGTCATAAACAGAAAGAACACAAAAATGTTACGGAAAAAAGATCTAAAGGTGTCTCTAAAAGCCTGCTAATAAATTAAAACCCTGGAACAATTTGTTTTTCGCATCATGGAATGAGGAAAGCACCATGAAGCCTTTCTTTCAAAAATTCTCTCTAGAATCGATAGACTAATTCTACACTGAATTTCAAGGCTATAAAACTTTATTAGCAAGAAGAATACGTATATTGTTATTCATTTGTTCACACCGCAATGGTTAAGGTTCTGTCAGCATTTCCGTTAAAACCCCCTATAATTTAACAGGAAATTCCAACACACATAAAAATGCATTCAGGCTGCATTTCACAAAAGGGCTTCCTTAACCATATTGTCAAAATTAATTCTGTTTAGATGTTTTGTAGCTTGACAAGAAGTGAACTGTCATGTCCTTAGAGGTGCATACCATCTCATACCCACTGCAAAGCATTACCAGTGTCAGCAACTGCAAATGCAGTGCTCTTTATCTCTCTTTCCTGGCTGACCCCCTCTGCCCATCCACCATTGCAATGAGGAAGTCCATAATGTCTGTCCTGCTTCCAGTTGCTGTGCCAGCTTTGACTTCTCTATGTTATGTACCTTTGTTCTGCTGTTGTGATTTTGCCTTGAAAAATCTTCCATGGAGCTTTGGGACTGTCCATGGCATGGGGGCAGATTCTATATGCAAAGATCCTATCTTGGCTGGAAGCACTGCAGCTTCTGATGAAGACTTCTAGAGCAGCTGCAGTGTCTGTGTTGGATGAGGACCTAGTTATGGCCCAAGCCAGGGAGCTGAGGATGATGCACAGATTCACTGAGCTTAAAGCCCAAAGGGGTGGTGGGCTGGTCCAACCTGATGTCCCTGTTGTACAGACCCTGGGGCTGAACCCCATCCTAAACCCTACGCTAAACTCAGCAACTACACTGATGTAAAGAGACATCAGTGCATTTGCAGATGCTTCATATTCTCTTCCTCAAGTAGTTTTCTCCTATTATTAATCCCATCCTCTGCAAAAAGCTGAATTCTGTGTCTTAACAACATTGATACATGCTTTTTGATGTGGCAAGAAATGTTTTATCACTAGTGATTTAAACAGATGCTTGTTGCACATGTGTCTAAGGGCAGAACATAACTCAAGAGCGTTTAGAAAAACTTTATTAGCAAAGATGACTTTGGCTGTTGGAACTATCACGCAGTCATGCTTTAAGCATATTTGTTCAGTGGACGGGCCTCTTACCTCTCGGGTATCAAACCAACCAAACTTCTGCACTTAACACCGATAAACTCTGCTTGTCAGGGTGAGAAACAAGATAGTTCAAAAGCTTTTATGTTTCCTAACTATATCATAAAATCTTCAGTATATGTCTTAAAAATCTGTTTGATTAAGAGTTGTAGAAAATCATGGGTTTTTCTGAGCAATCATGAAGTTGAAAGTGTTTGAAAAAATTCTCAGATTCTCCACTTCTTAGTTGAACTGGCTGCTGCATAACAGTGAAAGTCAGACCATAAAATACAATTTGTGCCATTTCTTTAAAGTTCCCTCAAAGATGGTTCTCATTCATGTGTAGCTGACTACTGTACATCAACAGTGTTTTCAAATCTCAGATCAATATCCTGGATGTTTTCAGAGAAATTAATTAGTCTCACTGAGGGGTTACTTTCCTAGGTTGGAAAAAAACCCTTTGCTCCGGTTGGTATTGACTACATAGTCAACTGGAAAGACACAATGTTTACCCTCCTAAGAGGTCAATTTAAGTGCTGGAGGCAATTCAGTAAATGTAAGAACACACTTTTCTGCTGTTTCATTTGTAAGCATTGACCACACACAGACTTTTAGTTGAGTAAAATTGTTTCAGGCTATTGCTCCACTATCTCTTTTTTTTACCTTTCATTCTAATATGATTCTTAAAGTAGTCATTTTCTGTGTAGGGATGGTCACTTCCCTAGCAGCAGTATATCAAAAAGCCTCTATTGATTTCAATCAAAGCAGATGGACTTTATAAAGAGGAAGCTCTATGATCAAGTAAGAGATTTCAGAAGTACCGAAATTATAAAATCTTAATGTGCATTATGAAATAATTTTTGACTACAAAACACAAAGTCAATAATATAAATTACATACATTTTCCACAACACTATTTACATATTTATTGTATTTTACAGTGTAGGAGTGATGCAATATTCGTTAGGGAGTCAGAAGCTGCAGTTCATGTTTATACATGAGGCATTTCTGCAGGAATGTGCTGCATCCACTGTGTAACTTATAGATGTCCATTTTTAAAACTACAGGAAAAATACATTTCTAAGCTGTTTATGCTTATGTGGTGCAGAATTTTGTCAGAAATTGATGACTTCATTAGTAGACTTTGGACTAGTGTTGCAGTGTCCCTCTTGGAGAATTGCAGACCTCCTCCCATCACCAGTTCCTGAGAAACAAGTTTGGCAACTGGAAAATTTCATTTTGGTATTTTGTAATGAAAGATTTTTTGGTTTATTTCCTTTTTCATTTTCCCTCACCCAACATTTTCCTAATAAAAATAAGAATAAAATAACCCTAGCAAGCTTAAGTGACCTGAAAATGGAAGGATGTATGTCGTGCTGCCTTGCACTGGCTTTTAACCATCAGTCTTAAAGTCTACAATTTGTAATGTTAGCATGTCATCAGGAAATTAAAACCAGTGGTCAAATTCTCCCCTTATCTAAAATGTGTCAACCCCGTTGGAGTTTACTTCCCAAGAGATAACATGAACTGTAGGACCACTAAACCATATCTCTTTGTTTTAGTGAATATTTCAATGTTGTGTATGTTTCAAGAGACAGTGAGACTTTCCTTTAGCTTACTGTCTCAAATACATTCTGAGTAGATGGGAGATGTGGATCAAGGGCCCCTTGAACAGAAAAGAAATTCAAACCCACTCTGTTTTCTGTAAGAAGTACCCTCACCTCTGGGGTCCAGGCAGGGGCTTCTGTCTTTTCAGTTTTATTATTTTAGCTGTCAGTTATTTTGAGATGGAACTGTTCGTAACTTTGGAAATAACTGAACAGGTTTTTGCTGAAAATCACATTTGATGAATGCATTATTTGCTGAAACAATTCCTCAACTCTGTATGAATAATTACGGGTTTCAGTAAATTCTCTCTAGAGAGTTTATCAGATCATTTTATTGTGCATAGAATAAAGTTAGAAACCCAGAAAGTGTTCTGCAGTTAGCTTCCTGCCTGTCTATTAAAAGTGGGAAGCCCTGTTGGGTTTTCCTTCCTATGACAGCTTGCCCATAACTCTTTAGTCAGTTTTCCATAGCTGAAAAGTGTTGTTGGCTTTGTTTATTACTGAGAACCGTGAGTCTCTGTTCTCTTCTTGGTATACCCAACATGAATCATGGTTTATAAACATCCTGTTGGTATTGATGGAATAACTGGGGACTTAATAAGACTTTGATCTTTTCGAGCAACTCACATATACTAAGGCACAATGTTGGTAGAGTCTTCAAAGTGCTAACATAAAAAAAAAACCACACAGAAAAAACCTTCACACGTGTAGGATGTACACTGAAACATTATTTCATGTGCAGTGTTTCTGAGAACACCTTTTTAAAAAAGCATGATGTATTTTGAAGTTCCAGAATAAAACTCCAAAATAAGTTAAATAAAATTGCCATGATCCAAGGAATACAACCACTCATTTGAATTTTTTTTTTTTTCTATTTTGCAATAATATATTCTGGAATTTCTTGTAAAATCTATGAGAAGGGTGGGCTCTTTGCAAATCCGTATTTTTTTTATTTTGCTTGGGGTTTTTTTCTGTTAATTTCTTTTTAATGTCCTATGGACAAAATGGCTGATATCTGTTAAAAAGACGGTTATAGACATATTGCTATTATTTAGCAAAGCCCCGTTTTTTCTTGTGTCTAAGGATGGCAAACATTGCTTCATGTAAAAATAGTTTTAGAACGGCATAATTTATGATGTGAGTATTCTGAAAATAGACCATTTGTGAAACAGTCAACAGTTATGAAACAGTTTTTAAAAGCATCTTTTACAAGAGATTTTTTTTGCAAACTAGACAGTCCTTTAAAGATGACCCTGTGGAGTACAATAGATCGGACAAACAGTGAGAGACAAGTTTCAGATTGCTTTTAAATAGCATCTAAAGCTTCATGGTGGCCCCTTTGATGTGAGCCCAGGGGGACTGACCACCTGTGTTGGTTTTGTGCAGTGATGATATGTTAATCAGGAAAACAAGAAATACAATATAGCCTCAAGTAAACCTTTAAGTAATCTTAGATGATATTTAGATTTTTTTCACTATCTTTACATTATTATTTACAGAAAATAAATAATATCATCAGTGTTATTAACTGCTTATATTCTGTGTTTTTGCATCTGGGCTTCAAAGATGGCTTTTTTTGTTATTTTCCATATACTTCCTAGATTAAACTGCATAAAAGACAATCAATATATATGACCAGTTTTTTCGTATAGCTTTAGTTATGTGAAGTTCACTTGGGGTTTTTTCACTTTGCAAGTCATTACTGATTATTGAATATATTAACTTAGGTAGCCACTACTATAGCACAATCACCTGTGTCTTGATTTTTTCCCTAAGAATAAACAAACGAATAAACCATTATTATTTTACAGTCATTTAGAAAGACAAAGCGAAGTAAACTGTTTTTATAGGATAATAAATGCTGATGTCCACACTCTATCTTGTTCCCATGGATTTCAATACTGATCAATGAAGCAATGACAGATATTTTTCAATTTTTGTATTAGCACCATGCTGCAGTCATCTGAAGTGTCAGTAAATACCCGCCTCTTTATAATTTCCTGAACATTAAAAATGATATCCATTTCTTCAATTAGGAAGTTACTGTCAAGAGGGTATATTGAAGCTTGAATTTGAGTAATGAATTCCTGGACTGGTAAGCATCCTAGTATTTAAGACACTTGCCAGTCATTTTTTCCTTTGCAGAGAGGGATTGCAAAAGGAATAATGAGGGTTTATTCCAGGTGAGCCTACAGAAATGTGAGAATACTTGTCTTCTAGACTGAGCAATGGTCTTTCTCTACAGAGAGCTCCAAATGATCACTAATGTCAGGTTTTCTTCAACAATGACATTTTAGATTAATTGTCATGTTTTTTATGGAACATGTATCTGAAGAAAAACTCATCCCTGTTTAGGTAAAACTCTGATTAGGCAAAAAGTTGCTAGGGAATTCATAAACTACAGATATTCGTTGGTGAGTAGCTGAGTGACTGAGAAATGTCAATTTAGTTCAAACAAGGACGCAGAGTTGTGTTCAAGATTGTTAAACTGGTATAAAGGAGTTTTAAGTCCATGAAGTTATACTGATTTGAATGTTATGGGAAAGCATTAGTGTCCTCCTGACTTCTTTTACAGATTGCTAAGTGACTACAATGAATTTAACTTTAAAATTTCTTACAAGCCTTCCTCATTCTTCAGGACCTGGCCTCAAATCTATTTTTTAGGACGTAGCCCATTAAGTGACAAGACCAAGACCTCCATTCTGTGACGTGCTGAACATCTGTCGAAAGCCAAATTTCCTAAAAATTCCTCCAACTTCAGTCATCACCGGAGAGTCTAGGAGAAGCTGAGAAGCTCAGGCTGCTGCTGTTTTAGGCTGGTTAGGCCCACATCTCCCTGTTCTTGTCCAGAGCACTTCTGTCCCACACCTGAGAGTACACATCCTGGTTTTCTTCAAACCAGACCCTGGATCATAGGCTGAGCATTCAGAAACACAGGCATAGGCAAAGGTGGGAACATATATCGATCAAACCCGTGTGTTTGGTTAAATGAATTGGCTAGTTAAAGAGTGGCAACCTGCTTAAGAGGTGGGGTAGAATATGATGACATTGATCCATGACATCATTATGTTACTTTAGGACATTGAACACCATCAAATTACTTTAAGTATGACATCATCCTTTTGCCTCCTATTGTGCCATGTCTTTCACCTCTTGTTTTCTTACAGAATGAGATGGGGGTCTTGGTGATAATGGTCCTCTCCTCCGCCACAGAAACCTTGTCCACCTCCAGAGCAGTGCCCTGCCTGGTCACTGAGTGAAACAAAGAGGGGAAAAAACCCAAACAATCGCATCATTGTTACCCTCATCCAAATTCATAAGCACAAAAGGAGAAGTATAACTAAATTGCGTGGGCAAACTTCTCTTACTACTGCTTGATGGAAGTTTTATTTGTAGAGTTCATTTTTCTTTCAGAACATGCCTTTGTGATACAATTCCATGTTAAGGATCTTCCTACTGTCACGCAGATAAATGTGTTTCTACCTAAATGCTACTGCAAGCTCACGAATTCCACTTAGGAATTGTTTAGTTCTGTTTAGTATTTTGACATATGTCCTCTTTTCAAGTGAAGTGTTGCCTTTTTTTGCCTTGCTTACTTTAAATCTACCATTGGGATTAATTTGGTTATTTACTCTCAATAATGGAAGTAAGTCAAAGGGGAAATGTTTTTCACACTGAGCAGGCACCATATTCTTCTGGTAGGAACATTCTTTTCCTTTGTTTTTGAAACAATCTTTTGATTTCTTAGGCTTTCCTTTCATGACATTTAGGAGAAAAGGAAACTGCTGTTGAATACGGGATGCCTGGGATTTCTGTTTTATATTATACTTTTTAAATATTTGAACTCTGCTTCAGGACGGAACAAATTAGAGCTGAAACTGCAGGGTGGGTAAGGAGTTTCAAGGTTTCCTTATTTGATTTTCAGAGGTCTATATTTACCCTACTCCATTTTATATTGTGAAGTACCCTTTCTGCTCACTGTGAACAGTCTTTTTATTGGTAGTGGACTTCTAACAGTTACTTCCACAGCAGCTGCTAGTCTTCTCCATGACTACATTTAAAAAAATAAAACCCAAAAACCAAAAACAAACCCAACAAAAAAATCAGATTTCTTCTGCTATGTACTTTGACAGACATATGAACACTTCCCTCATGCACTGTTTCATTTTTGTTTATTCCCTCTGCCTATCTCAAAGCACAGTTTTTTGTGTCTTGATTTCAGCCTTAAAAAACCCAACCCTTAAAAAACCCATGTTTCCCCTTCCTTAATAAGAAGCAGGTGAGTCATAGATCTGTGTGTTGCAATTTTGTTCAGTGGGACACATGCAGTGCTGGCACTGCAAGCTGGTGTCTCCCCTGAGTCCCAGCTAGGCTCCATCTAGAAATGAGTGCTCCGTTCATAGGTTTGCGACAAGGTGAAGTATAATCTCCTTGTTATTGCATTGGGCATATTTGCTGTATGATAGAAACTTGATAGAGATTCACTTCTTCAATAGAAGACCAAGTGAGACGAAACTCATTTCCTAGCATTTTATCTATGCCAACGGTTTGGTGGTTCTTATATACAGTAAGCAATAAAACTAGTTAAAAGATCATTAAATAACTCCCATGAAGTTATAACAATGCAATAAAAAAATCTAACCAATACAGAGCACCTTGCATCATGGAGCCCTTTAATCAGTTTTTTCCTGGCCTGCGTTCAGACCAGTGACCGTAAATCCACCAGCTACCCAGTCTCCAGCGCCATATTTCCTCTTTTGCTCTGAATTCTTTGGCCACCATGGAGAGAGAGCCGAAATATTGCAATACGCACTATGGTGTGCCAAGCAGCTGTTCAAAGCTAGAGAAATTGCTTTGAACAAGGCAGAGAGAAGTTCTGATTTTAAACTTCCATATTAAAGTGGTAATGAACTGTATTTTTGTACATAGCTTTGAAAATCCCCACTGTGGAATCATGCACTATCAAGGGTCATTTTAATAACATTGATTGTTAAAAGACATAGCTCCCAGTGTAAAAACAGAACTCATTAGAATTCAGGATAAAGCTGATTACAGAGGAATGCGTAGAATTGAATATTAAGAAGATTAAGAAGAGCTGGCTATCAGTGCTATATTCCAAAGGGAAATCCATCATGTGCTTACTGTCCCAATCAGTGGTACCCAAAGGCAATGTGTACCTCTGTGAGTGTACCCTACCGGAGAGGGAACTCTCAGAGTTTGGCCAAGGGTAACTATAAATATTAAAACCTTTATTATCAATGTTTGATAGAAACATAAAAAATTTATAGTTGTGTACAAATTCTTTCTTTTTCAGAGGAGACGCATGAGATTTTAGAATGCCACTCTTAAGTCACTCTTTTATTTTTTTTTTCTTTCAGACAAATTCTAATTATTTCTGCCCAAATTTCTTTCTTTCTTTAATAGAGGTAGCATAATCCAAAAGTAAAATAGAATGAATAGCCGAAGCCCTATATACAGTTGAATAGTAGATTCTGTACCAAGGTCGTTCAGATAGGCTGCTGTGCTATGTTTTGTTTCTTTCTTTTTTTTTTTTTTTTTTTTTTTTTTTTTT
>RSEF01000008.1:773346-799790 GCA_003993805.1 Himantopus leucocephalus | reverse complement strand
GGGAAGAGTGGTTCCACACTCTCAGGTCTGAATATGCCCATATGATGGGTATCTGGTATATAGCTATTTTTTCACTCTGAAACAAAATTAAGGAATGTGTACATGGTAATGTGTCTGTATAAGTATTTGGTATGTTTTAAGCCTTTATAAGCCCAGATTTTCATAAAACAAATGTTATGTGTATTTCAACACAAAATTAGATAGCTAATTTTGATGCTAGATAAATCCCAAATAATCAAGTTTAATTTGGACCAACCATCTACATGTATTTCTAGGAGAAAAGGAAAATAGAGCCTAGGGCAAAGACTCTGACAGTATTTAGAGAGCTTTGGAAAAGTTACTTATTGATCAAGCCTACTGACTGAATATTTGTCATGATTTACAGACAACAAAATGTTTAGGGCATTTTGTGGGACTTGCAGCCTTCCCAGAGAAAAGGTTTGCCTAGGTGTACAAATATCCAGTGAAAATGGCTTTGCCTTTCCTTTAATAAATTAATTTGAAATACTGAATTTTAAAATTATTATAAAGCAATGTTGTTCTTGTGATCAATGAGCGAATACTTAAGTACTCCTTGTTCTTTGAGTCTTATTTAGCCATTATGATCTTCATAAAGTTAATCTGAAATTGCTGTGTCAGACTAGCCACCTTACTGTAGCCTTCATGTTTGCTTTTGCTCCTTTCTTACCTGAACATCTGCACAGCAGTATCTCCCAGGTATTGCTGATGCATGTTGCTTACGCTTAGCCCTTGCCTTTCTTCAAATTTTCAGTCGTATCCTTACTGCTTCCTTTCATAGTAGACATAATTACATCCCTTTGGACTTCCTAAATGTCTTTCTTCTGCATGTCAGCTTACAGAGCTCTAGCTATTTTCTCAGATTTTGAGATTATTATTATGCATCCCCTCTCTTTTGTTGTACTTCTAATAAAGCTTTTAGCTTTTTTTTTTTTTAAATGCACTGAAACACCTTTTCACGTTCATCACAGTTTTCCAGCTTTCCCATCTGCCTGCACAGTCTGTGCCACCCAAGTTGCAGCCTCTTCTCTTGTTACTCCAAGGAAACACTGGCTCTTTTTAATTTCTGGCCTTAAATCCTGTCTGGAAACTTTCCTTTCCCTCTTGGCTTACAAGGTCAATCTTTTGGGATGCTCTGTCAGATGGACTACTAAATGCTAGCACTTTATTTTGTAGATAGAGTGACATGCTGGCAGGCCCCAGAGAAGCACTACTAGGTAGTGCTGTAGGTCCCGGCTGTGTGCAGATGAAGCATGTCTCTTGTTTTGGACTCTCTTAAGTGACTCCCCTGTTAGCCTGGGGAAAGACTTACCTTTTTGCTTGCTTACTATGGTCTAGTCTCCAGAATGAATGTTATCTTGGCAGAGTTGAACCATTCGTAATTTCTCCTCAGCTAATATTTACTTTTGTTTTGAGAAGAAAGCCATTTGATACACATGAGGCGAACCAGGCCAGGTATGAAGTTCCTTGGTATGTCCAACCCCACTCTGTGAACCTACTTACCAGCCCTAGCAAATGAGTTCATGTAAAGGTTCCTTGTGTGAATTCTGAGTGTGGCAGCCCAAAAAACCCATTATTTGCATGTCCAAGACTAAAGGACTCGATGGAGACATGAAAATTCGTAGTAAAGGTTTGAAATATATGATATGAAGCAACAATATGTTGATGTTATGCTAGATGGCTGAGGTTTTTTATTCTGAGATAAATGGATGTGTGAGATCTGCATCATGTTACCGGTGGTTATGGAGAGCTAAATGGAGTGGACATCATTTTTTGAAAAAACTTCAGTTCAAAAGAGTGGCTCAAGCAGAGGCTTAAACTGAAGCCCCTGCTCAGCTGAGATGGGAAGTTGGATTTGAGGAGGAGTGAATAAATACCCATGCCAAATCCTCACCTGCTCTAATTCATAATGGAAGAGCCTTCTTCATAAATGATCATTCCCAAACAGAGATTCTCAGTGGCAATAGTAATTCAGGCTGGTAGCGAGAAAGGTGATGCTGATCAAACTATACCAAAAAGGAGAAAGTTTATAAATGTTCTCAATTTGTGACAAACTTTCTTCTCTGAAAAATGAAGTTTATACTGATACTTAAATACGCAGCACCATAAAGTCTTTAAAAAGAGTCACAAAACCTTGTAACTCTTTAGCCAGACTCAATGAATTGCTTTTCTGCAGACATTTGGAAGGAAAAACAATTAACAAGACCAAGTGTATGCGTAAGTGCTAAATATTTGAAACATTCCCAGCCACTGCTACATGACAGCAAGCCTGTCCCTGGGGTCAGACTGTTCAGTGGTAATTTCAGTATGAGGAATCTCTGGGTTAGTGAACCTGCTGAGGAAAAACCGGTGTCCCTTCATTCCTAAACCAGGACGTACTGTACTCATATACACGCTCATTCAAAAAATCTGCGCAACAAGCCCAGCTAAACCGTCTTTACTACTAAGACACAGAGCAGAATACTTTTCTAATCTGTTTCTTTTGGAATCGTTTCTAATCGCTTCAGCCAATCTTTTTATGGTTTCAACTTCAGGCTTTCTGTATGGCCCCACATATGCAGTGGCATTCTGCATTATTTATGCCTAACATTTTGATATATCATTTTTAATGCAAAAAATCAGTGATGCTCGTGAGTCCCTTTATATTGTAGAACCAAAAAAGAAGAAGAAAACAAAACCCTACATCATTTCCATACGCCTCATCCTCCACGTACAGTTATAACCTAAGTTGTCCCTATTGTTGCTTAATGTATGAGTAACAACACACATTTGCAACCTGCGATCAGATTTTACTGCAGGAATAAAGCAAAGTCAAAATAATATCTAATGTTTAGACAGCAGGCTGGTAGTCTCTCCATCAGCAGACTATTCTTAAATAATAGTAAATTAGTATTAAAAGGTCTCCACAACAGGATGTGCTAAAATCATACTCGATGCTCTGTGACCTGTGCAAAGAAAAGAAAATGTAATATACTGCTTCCTAGTGCTCCCAGCCCCAGCTGCTGGAGTGTCAATTATGTCACTACAGCTTTTCAGAGGTGGAACCAGCATGACTCAAGAAAATAACAAAACAAGAAAAAGAGAAGAAAAAATAAAAAAAAAATAAACTCTGGCTGCAAGAAGAGAGAGCATCGCAAGTGGAGAATGTTTTGCTCCAGCACTGAGTTTGAAGGGGCTGCCCTCTTTAGTACAATGGGAGCCAGCTTCCCTGCTGTGTTCTCTGAAGTGGCTCGTTGCAGAGCAGTAATATTATATCTTAATAAGCATAACACTGTGAACTGAGGCATATTTTTAAGTCAGACACATGGGAGGGAAACATATCAGAGCAGAGCTGTGTTATTTTTAATGGAGCATGTGTTTGTCTTGTAAGTGTGTCAGAAGAAAAGGAACAGGTCTCGGGTTTCTTCTCACCATGTCTAATGTAGGATGGGCACTCCAACTGCCTCTCTAAGTGACATTAGTGGTCTTTAATATTACAAATGACACAGGATGGTCTGGACTACACTTGCACCTCACATTCTTTTCTACTATTTGTGTATATCAGTGTTCGTTTGAAGCTATCCTTCAGATGAAGCTCTTTAAAAACCACAAAGACTAAGATTGTTTTCATTAGATAAACAAGATTATAATGAGAGTCTCTGTCCTTTTTGCAGATTTACATGAGTATATGGTACAGATGATGGGGGATGCGCTCTGCAGAAAAACATATTTCCTTTTACATTGAACTGGAAAATAGATCTTGCAATGCAGAATTGATAGCTGCCATGCGTACCATGCTGCAGGCTGTGCTACTCACCTCTCATTCATAATATCAAAACCAATATTAGAGTAAAAATGTTTGCAGTGAAATTCCAAAGGACATTTTAAATTTCAATTAATACCAATAATGGGTTTTTAATAAGTCTTGGGTCAAGATGTATCATAAAACTATTTTCCACAGTGCACAGAAAATATATTCTTATTCTGTCTTTGTGATACGACTGGATCTAGTCTTACATCCAGCAGCCAGCTGAGGCTGCTTGTCTATTATAGTCTCTTCCACCATTCCTGACAAATGAACAAATAACTAGATGCCCTGTGAAACATTTTAAATAGAACTGTCTCCTGGAAAAGCTGTTACTGACAGAGACAGGTTCGATCCAGATCAAGGGAACCTGCTTTGGGATAGAGAAGATCAATACTGGTCACTGGCTTTTTTATTTCTGGTTTTGTTTTTTTTTTTTTTTTCTTTACTAAGCGGAGGTAAGGATTATGATGAATAAAGTAAAGCAGAAAACAAGCAATCTATGAACTGAAGTGCATCCTTCTTATTAAACCTTATTGTACTCTTAAAGCAGTAGCAGAAGCTGTTGCTATGAGCTCTATCATGCAAGTGGCTTTCAAAAAAGCATTTAAAACTATATATTAGCTAGAAACCACTTTGTCCACAAATTCTGAAAGAGTTGAAAGTAGCTTTTGAAAAGGAGCCAATGTATTTGAAAAGGAACCAATATATTTCATGGCAGAGTAAATTAGCTGCTATTTTTTACTTTTGAAGTGTTTGATGAAAATCCAGTGCTGAGCACAAGTGTCTTAAATTAATTCAATTTAGAGTGCTTCTCTGTTGGTTACAACCCAGATCCTTTGACCTGGATCTTATAGTACTAACTGTCTCCCTTTCCTGCTGTGTTCTTTGGTATACGCATGAGAATTATGCATTTCCAACACCAGCTGGAGGCGCTAAGGTCACATTCTTATGTTTGGAAATAATGCACAGGTTTGTGTGAGCCGGACAGATCAAAACTATGATTGCTTTTATTTATTCTGTTTAAATAGCATAATCTACTCTGATTTTGCTTAACAATGAGAACACCAATTAAAAGGAAAAAATAGTTACCAAGACCAAATCATCCCAGTAATAGAAAATTGTAAAACAGAATTCGACAGGTCTTGGGAAGCAATGCTAGCATTATAGCAACAATATTCTCTGTAGCCTTTGGCTAAGTCCAGGAATTCAGCCTACAATATAATCAATCCTCTACAATCCACAAGCATTAAATTCATCATTAAAATGTTGTTCTCCCCTTCCCAAACCTTCCACGTAACAAGCACCGCGGCAAGATGAAAGGCATTTGTTACTGAGAACAGCCTTAAGGACAGCAAAAAGAGCAAATCTGGAAAACATATTCATATTTTTCTGGAAATGGGTAGTATTCATAAAACATTTAGCAAGTTCAAGGTCAACTTGTTCTCCTTCTGTATACTATTCATAACAGGCATTTGACAACTCAGTGACAGTCAATCTAGCAGCTGAACTGAATATATTGGGTCATCCAGTTTAAATAAAAGCTAAATCTTTGTTGTGGAATGAGCACAACAAAAACAAGAAAAGCAAAAGGCTTTCCTGTTTCTGAAATTTCAATTACAATCTAACAAATATAGTTACAAAAGAGCGGAAATCAATCTAAGTTTGGTAAAAAGGGGCTACTTGAGCAGGTGTATGCATAAATGGCAAGACATTATGGTCCTTCATGCTACAATGAGTTTTGTCTTCTCATTTAAGTTAAAATTTGTAATTATGAGTATTCCACAGCAGGTTTTTTTTTTCCAGCATACCATGTCTGAGAAATGACCCAATGATAATAAGATATCTGAATTTTGCAGTTACAATGACTCTGGACTTACTGTATCTTTTCACTTCCCATACAAGACCACCCTGGAGTCTATTCCCAATATGGACTGTTTCTCAATGTGTTATGTCATTCAGTAAAAGGTATCCCCTAGTGGCTCTTGTCCTACTGAAAAATGAGGAGATTACACTCATTGGATTGGAATCGTGAGATTTTCATCTGACTTCAAAGCTGGTGAAAATAGCAGCTCGGGGAGCCACAGAGGCATGTAGTTCGGAAATCCTGGCAATATTGAATTTTGTATCCATGGAAATTCTTAGGTTGGGTCCATTCGTAATCCAATATTTTTTCTCACTGTAGTTGCTGTCACCACGAATCTTAAAGTCTGTCCGTGTATATCTCAAATGATATAGATATACAGGAGATATACCCACCTTTTATAAAAAAATCCTCCTAACTAAATAAAAAATAATCACATATGGTGTATGTTGAAGACAGATGGTTCTAAATAATAAGTTCATACCTTCCCTCCACAACTTCCAAATTGCACAGCTATTTCTAACATAGTGAAAATGCATCATATCACCAATTGCCTTCTCTGTTTCAACAAGATATAAAGTGAAAAACAACTAGCAATTGTTTTGTGGGTGGGTTCACAGATTAAAGATCAACTATAAATTGAGGGGAGTATCAAATTCACAATATCCTTTGTTCCTTTTTGGAAACCACTACGTAGTTTTGTTTTTAAAGCTGCCACAGGTTTTCAACAGGATTCTTACTCTAAGAGCTCCATATCTTTCACCAGCTAGCACCCACTGAATGACTACCATAGATGTTAGTGTCAAATTCTTCTGCAGATGTCTAGCTGGACTCTCTACAGGGATTTAGCTGAAAGGGCTTGCTGGAGGAACTATGTTACAAACAGTTCCATCTCTGCTCTGCGTCTTTCAAATATCAGCTATGAATACTTTGAATTTGCTCATAATTTAAAATTTTAGATCTCTTCCCCAATTTTGTAAGGTATTTTAGAAGTGGCTTTCTGCCTACAGTTATAATGTATGTCTGCAGTCCAGGAAGACAGCTGACAAGCACAGTGAATCTTGCTCTATATTTGGAAACATCTGCTGTTTCATTTCCATGATGCACAGTGACGTGCTATTCTAAAAGGAAGAACAAATCTGGCACAGGAGATGTTAGTTTCTGGTTATATACTGTCATACTGAAGCTGGGATTCCTCTAATCTAACTATTCTTAATCCCCTCTGCTGGTACTTCTCCACTGAGTAAAGGATGCCAGAAGAGTTGCTTAATGGTCCTTTGACTGTCAGACCATTTGCTGAGGAAGTAACTCCCGCCTCTAGTGAGGCAGCCTTTTCAGGTATCAGCAATTGGCTTCCTCTGTGTTGTTGGGTTGTTTTGCGATTCTCGAAAGAGAAGCATATAGAAAATGTAACCATGAAGTGGAGGCAAAACAACTAAATTAACAAGGGAAGGGCTTTGGTTTGAGGAGTCTCTAGACTCAAGGTGAGGTGCTGAGGATCTGGGAGAAGATTTCCTTTACTATATGTTCTATAAAGCAGTTGCACCAAAAACCCAGTAGGGTTATCAAACATATGAAAGCCCAGACACATATTCAGGAGAAATGTCTTTTAATGAGTCAAGAAAATTTGGCAAAATTCTGTTCATGACAGAGGCAGAGGAAATACTGATTTTGAACAGTCTGTAAAATAATTTGAGAATAAAACGGCTGTGTGAATAATCTTAGCAATGCTTTATGGGTGGGTAAGGCAAATTACTATCTTCGGTGCTTGGAATAGTTTTGACTGTTATCTTCAACTGACCAAAAAAAAAGGCCATTTCATAGGTATTTCCATGGTGATCAACTGCTGATCACTGCTGGATCCAGGACTTTGAGCTAGCTACCTCTGTGTTCTCACCCAGCACCATTACGACTATGGACTTTTGTTCAAATGAAAAGGCAAGAGTTAAACCTTGCATGGGTCCAGAATCAGACCATGGTTAATGGAAAATTTAAATTAGAGCTAGAAGAGAGACCTGAGACAGCACATTTGTGAAATGCCCTTAGTATGGCACTGTTTGGGGTTTGGGTGTCTTCTGTGTCTGCCTTCAATCACGCTGCTAAGTATACTGACATAAATTTTGAAGAAAGTTGAAAAATTGTTATTCTGAGAAGCGTTCACACAAAATTGTATTTAAAATTCCCTCATGCATTTATTATGTAGGAACTTTACAATATATACATTACTTTTAAAGCAATGTAATTCTGTTGGCTCGAATTCTTAACTTTAAAAGACTGGGGCATGAAGAGCTGCCTATTTCTAGAGAGAGGACAGACTTTTTTTTTCCCTCTTAAATTTAGATATTGGGGGAGTCTTTCTTCAGCAAAGCTAAGGAGGAGTACATTTTGATCTGCCAGATCCAATTTGATTTGTTGGATTTCTGAATATCTGTGATCAAAACTACAGAAACCAAACTATTCCATCAGTTGAGCTGAAAGTAATACAATATAGTTTAATATAGCAAGAATATTTTGTCCTAAATGTTATGTCAAGGCTGTCTATCAATAATTCAGCTCTTATATAAAATATACTTGCAAATAAGATATTGTACTTCAAGGACGAATGATCTACATGGATATATTTTCAAAGAATATCAGTCTTACTGTTTATGTCAGTGAAGAGTAAAAGAAACCTGAGGGTGAAAAATAAAACAATACAAGGTTTTGTGAAATATGTGGGCTTGGAAGGAAAAATTATGAACAATTGGAACAGTTGGACTTCTAGTGTGGAATGTGTCTTCATCATTGTATTGCTGATTTCTAATGTTTTAACCCAACTTTCAACAGATAAAAAGTGCCAGAAGAAACTTTCATGGCAAAATACCCTTTAATATGCAAGAAATGTAAAACAAGTGCAGTGTGTAACGATGAAATGGGCTGTTCCAAGGGAATGCACTCCAAAGATTAAAAAAATAAAACAAATTATTACTTAAATTTCATTTAGAATATAGAAAAGAATCAATACCTTGGAAAAAATCTATGAATTTGCCCTGAGGTGAAATGCTAGGGTGATGGGAAAAGCTTTTATTGTAAGGTGACTAGGTAAAATCCCTGCATTTCATAAAAGAATATTTTATGATCTTTTTTCTTTACAGGTTGTTTCATGTTCGCTTACATTATTCAGAAACATTTTACATCTTCACCTTCTAAATAAGCTGAAGTGGCATTGTTCAGCTATCCATAAAGGCGGGAGTGACTGCTTATACCAGTGATTTTTAAGAGATATTTTTGGTTTTGGAGCGATAAAAGTTATGTCCCAACAATTACAGCATTGCCATCCCACACTTCAATAAGATATGATTTAAACATCTAGAAATCATGAGATTGGCTTCAAAGCCATGAGTTTGAAGTTAAATGAGTGCATTTGGCATGTCTAGCCTTCCAGGCCTTGTGGTTTTAGAAGTCACTTCCTAACTTTTCTGCACAATCATGAATAGAAGTTTTTTTAAAATGAGCACTGGATGATTTTACACAGCCATGTGACTCTAGAAGTTGATGCTTAATTATGCCGTAAGAAATTCAGATACTACAATAACTGGTGGTATTGCTAACCCAGATTTTAAATGCCTCCCTGAGGAGAAAGTTAAAAACACCTAAATTCTTTCTGCCAAGGCTGTTTTTGTTTCTTACAGAGATCAGCTGTGTAAGAATGAAATCTTCCCCCAGGCCTTTTTTTTTTTGTTGTTGTTTGTTGGTTTGTTTTACAGCCAGATCCCTGTATCCATCAGCTCTGGCAGTTAGATTTCTTTGTCACATCTGGACATCTGTACAAGGAACAGTGAAGTTGAAACTTCCTGAAGAATCTTAAAGTTGTGCTCTCATCCTGCAGAGTCATTTTGGTGGGGTTCTGCTGCAGGTCTTTCCATAGCTGGGGAAATGGAAATTTAGCCTGGTTCCTGGACACCACTACTTGTAATATGTCTTTTTATCGAGACTCACTTGTTTCTCTAGAGGTCACTGGAACTATTGCTGATACACAACTTTATATCGTTCTAGGCAGCTAGTCAGCTTCACAGACCTTAGCAATTATGAATGAAGATTTTAATGCAGACAAGAGCCAAAAGAGAATACCACCTGGAAGTTTTTGAAAAAGGAGAACTGTGGGACTGCCTCACAAGTGAGAGACAGTACTCGGTCTCCATGGCCCCCATCAAACTTTCCTGGGGAACAAGATTTGGCTGGATCCAAGGGAAGCTGTCTTGCTTCCTGCGCTTCAGATTACCCTGTGGCTCCCATGAGTCTTGCAGTCAGTACAGAGACATAGCATCTGAGATAGGATTCAAGCTATGTGTGGTTGTACTTCTGTAAGTGATGCACGTACCTACGATCACAAAATATAGATGATTTCCTTGGGGAACTGCACACTGTACACTTGAGTGTACTTCAAGCAGGTAATACAATCCTATGGTTAGAATATGTTTACAACATCTATTGGACTAACTTCGACTTGGTAGTTAGTAAAGCCCTGTGAAAACCCAATATTGATGTGATGCTAGTGAGAACTATGAAAGCAATATTAACCCAGTTGCTTCACCATCCACAGAGCAAATAGTTCCAGTACAGGATTGTTTCTCCAAAGGGGAATAATCGGTGTATCAATGAAAATACGGGGGCCAAATGTACCGTTGTGTACAGATGAGCCCTCTCCTCCCCCTTCTTATTCCAAATAAGAATGGTATATTTTCAGATTTATGGTGTTGCTTCTTTCCTTCTCTTGCTCCATCACTTTACTCTCTCTCTCCCCTACCCTGTCAGGGTGGCAGACAATATAACTTCATAAGATGTATTGGTGTGGGTAGGATGCTGAGATGGGATTTTTGTTTCTTCATTCTTTTGGTAAGGGAAGCTGAACGGACTCATATAGATGGATGGGTGAAGTGAAGTAGAATATTACTGAATAATCTTCAACCTTGAATGAGGAAAATGAGATACAGGATGCCTAATGTTTCATTGACATCCATGAAAATAGACATGAAAACATCCAAACCTCTCTCTGCAGCAGAAAGTTAAGGGGACCACATGCCAACCCACAGCTCCAATGAGAAGGGCGACCCTGGCAGCCAGCGGGACAACAGGGACCCCATTCACCTCTCCTTGTGTGGCCAGAGGGGAAAGGCTGTGCCTGGTGCATGAAGGAGAAGCAAAGCATGTTTGATGAGTTCTCAATGGAATGCTTTCCTCGTATTTCTGCGCAGGAGGTAATACTGACTTAAGAGAAAATAAAAGTTTTGTGTAAAATGGGTAAAATATAACTCCATGTTTCTTAATTTCTGTAGCAATTTCATGATTATGTTTCTAAAAGAAAGGATGCATTTTTATTTTCATAATTAACAGGAAATACATGTTATACATTAAATGTGACACAAGAGAGATGAATTATGCAGTAAACTCTGTGTGTGCTGATCAGCACAAAGCCCAAGGCACATTCAACAGAGTTTCTATGAAGATCTGTAATGAGTTTCAAGTACATCATTTCCTGATGGAGGGTAAGAAAACATCCATCAATGCTAATTTTCCCACAGTTTTTAGCTTTTTATGAATACTTTACAGCTTCCAAAGAAGATGAATTTCTAAAGTGCAACTTGAGGAAACTCTCTTAGTAATTAGAGAGTATTCCTAGCCAAAACTAATGAGTTCTGAACCTTAAACATGGGGATGGTTCAAAGTTGACAGCCCCAGCCTCTAATTTCTTCCAAAAGGTTAAATTGATTGCCCAAATTTGAACAAGAATATTTTGTTTTCTAGTTGAACTCTAAACCAGGGTTGTCATTGTGCCTTCAAAAGGGCAGAATGTAGGTGTTAGGCTCATTCCTGATTCTGTAGTAGTGTTGCACAGAATTAAATGATCTGAAAAAGCAAACTCAAATGAGATTGGGGCATCTCTATACCAACCTTGAGGGCTGTGTGAAGTAACGCTGACTTTGTTGTGGAGCACATGATTATATGCACCAGTTTATTCTTCTCTTAAGCTTCCATCAAGCTGTTGCAACAAAGATGTCCTGGCTTTTTAGATGTGAGAAAGTGGATTTTAGATACTGGCAAGGAAAGGGTGGCAAATTTTCTAGTTAGGCAGTTGTCCATTTTATATTGAGATCTATTTGTTTGATTCCAGACTTCTAAGAACCCAAATCAAATACCTGTAAATATTTTTGCAGCTAGTGTATGTTGCTTATTTAGTGCGGAAACATTAAATACATTCCATATTTATATAATAATATATATAAAATGTCTAGTATAAACATCAATATATTAAATATTAAAATTATACCTGCTATAACAGGTACTATTAACAGGTACGGCTATTTAACCCCTTAAGAGTCTAGTGATTGTAGACAATTGTAGAGAAAGAGGTGGTCAGGCCAAGAGTTGTGAAGAGCTTTCAGAGGAATGCTAAACCTGTGTGTATAGAGGATAAAACTGTTTAGTAAAACTCACCTGTACTGGAAGCAGCAGGTTGTTATTTGACTGTATCTGTCTCCTGCTTATGTCCCTCAGTTAAGTTAAATGAAAGCTCTTTCAGAGGAGATCACTAGTCTTACTCAGTCATAATTTAAGTTCGTATTTTTTAATGAGAGAATTTAAAATTAATGTACAGGTTTCTTAACACAGATTTCTTTCCAGCACCTCTCACTTAAACCAGAAGGCTTTTCTGTGTCCACAGAGTAGATTTTATCTGATGAATCACAGAATCAAAAGCTACCAAACGGCCTGAAAGCTGGAGACTGAACAGGAACAAACAAAATAACTTCAGATATATGTGAATAAATTAAAGATTTGCTGATAGGATTTAGAGCCACCTGAATTCTGCAAGACAATCCTCACTCTTCAGTTGTGCTTCAGGTCCAAATCAGAGCCTGTTTCTATCATATTTGTGATTTTGTTAGTACTTGCAGACATTCATGGGAACAGGTTTTTGTTCACAAGAGTGTTTTAAGGAAAGACTGTGCCTTGTATGAGTCCAGGCATGACCAACAATACTGCAGAGACACCACAAGACATTCTCTTTAAAACATTTCAGCTATTCAGTCAAGACACAGAAACAATTCCGTGGGATTGGGTGACCAAGTTGTGAAAAGTAAATAATCACTCTGGACTACTCTGGATTTCTACAAAGAAATTACGTCCTGAAACTTTTTCACCCCATCTACCCGGTGATCACTGTGGATATTCAGAGAAAGCAGGATAGGATCTCTCATGCTTTGGTATTAGGAAGAAAGGCTAACTTATTCTTGATCAAGGTAGACAAAAATAAGTTGTTGAGCTCTGGTACTAACACAAAAGTATTTTGTGATACCACAAGGAATAGTAATATAGCACTGAATATTACTTATTTATCTTTGACAGAAAACCACCTTTTATAGTCCGATACTATACTCATTTCCCTGTTCAGTAGTTAGTATGTCAAGTGTTCATACTGGATCTTAAATTGTGCTAGAAAGCTCAAGAGTATATCCACATTTGCAGCATAAAACTGTCTTCTCTTTGATTATTCAAGCTTTCCATCACTCTAGGTGGTCCCAGCTAATAAGGAACTGTGATCCTCTTCACTACTTGATTCCAGTAGCCATGCAACAGACCACAAACAATTAGTGCGTGCCATTACTGTTTTAGTCAAATGCAAACGCTTATCTGCAGATTTATGATCCTGTCAGTGAATTAGTTTCTTTTAATTACATATTTATAAATCATGTCATTATATGTATAGCAACCAAAATTTCTTTTTTAAGGATTTACACATTCTATGTCTTTTTCTTTGAGATCTTTTTCCCTCAAGGCAAACAACTGTGCAAGTGTTTTAATATATGTAATATATGTTATTGAGTAGGAGCGCTGCTCTGAAGTTCCATACAAACACCTACTATGGAAAATAGAAATCTTTGATCTTCTGCAGTTTTCTAGATGAAGTCCTTTATATAAGAATCTGGTTTAGAAGGCTGATGCGCCTGTGCAATGCCTAGATGGTCAGCGTTCAATCCCCTATCTCTGCTTCAGCAGCCCTTGTCTGTCTTGTTACGGATGCTGGGCCCTACCAGCGCTACTCACTTTGTTGTACTGAGAACTTCGAAAAACACATGAGCAGAAAAGGAATTGGCATCCTCAGAATTAAATGCCTGCTTCTGGTAACATTCTTTTCCCAGGCAGCTATTCTGTAATGAGTTTAATGTGATGTTTGAATCTTTGAACAAAGATGATTGCACAGAGGATGCTAGTTAAGGTGTCCTGTCCTAATTAAGGGGACGTTGTGGCCATAGATTCACAGTGACATTGAGCCAGATACCCAGGTGTGGAAAAGAGAGGTATGTATGTTTTGTTTAGATATTGGGGTTTAATGCTAAATGAAGAAGGGCTGATGATAAAATTCATTAGTGTGATGACAGTTCCTTCTGAAAGGAGTTTCAAGCAACTTCAACCAGGCAGGCCCTCCACAAATTTCTTTCCTGTATTATAAAAAAAAATCCACTGAATTTGAGATCATTGAGAATGAAGAAGTTGCCAAGGGAGAAGTGAGGAATGACCTACAGGTACATACCTGATCTCTGTAGAAACCTTAGGCCCCCTCTTGCTTTGACTATAGCTTGATTTGATTTGATGACCTCATAGTCTTGGAAAATCTGTGATGTGATCACGGTGAGGTATATTAGTTCAAGAAAGCCCTTTTGATACATAAATAATTCCTGTCTTAGAGGTTTGTAATAACCCTCTCTCCCTCAATCTTGTGTAGGCAGCACTTTGTGTCATGATCTCCCCAGTACATACCATGTAGTGGTTTGCAACTTAGAGGCATAGGATGGTCATTGGTTCCTGCTGTAGTGTCTACAGCATCTAAGGTTGATCTAATGTTACTCCCAGCCCAGTTATTTGATTGGGATACTTTATTAGGCTGGATTATCTGACAGTAGGTGCTCTGAATGTCTCATGCAGAGTACAAGCAATCTGAAGCACTGAGCACTAATTTTCAGTACTAGTCAGCTGAAAAAAATTTTAAAAGTTAACCTTTATAGTTTCATTGTCATACAGTCCCTTAATTCCATGTACTCCTTAGAGTTTGGGCTAAACCCCCCCTTGTAGTTATATGCTAGTGAAACATAGAGATTTGAGACTTTGATTTCCTTCCATTTTAATATATAGGTGCGGATTTTAAATAATTGTGAAAGAAAGAAACTTAAAAGAGAGGAGATGTCTGCCCTAAGAGAGGAATGACACAATGGATTTGCTCTGAACTGCCTGGGATCATTTAAAACCAATGAATTAAAAATCAGATAGTTGGTGAGGGCTATAATTTACACTACAGAGGTGATAAAGCCTTTTGTGTTCGTATTTACAAAGAAAGCATTAAACTACAGTGATTTTTGATTTTTTTTCTTCCCACTAGGGAGAAATGTGAAACTCAATTTTACCCCCGATTGGTAAGGTGCTAATTTGTCTGACAAGTTGTTGGAATCTCAGCATGTTTGAGGTATCCTTGATGTATCAACACCTTCATGCTGAATGAAGGATGCCTTTAATGTGTAAATGTTTAGTACATATCCTATATCTCATTAGCCAAGAACAATACAAACCACACACAGGCAAGAAGGGTCAGAAACAAGGTCCAGTCAAAGAGAAAAATCTTTTATGTTCTAATTAAATGAGCAAACATTTGGAATACATCTAATTTGCAGATAGTTTATCGAAAAATACACTTGAAATTCGCAGCCTAACTTGTGTCCTAAAGGCCTGATGAGTCTAATATCAAATGGTGCGTCATGAATCAGAGTGCCACATTGCAATGCTGATGTCTTAAAGTTCTTGCTGCATGCAATATGACAAAATACGAAGAACAGTAGAAGAAAAGCTGTTGTTAATAAAACCGCAAAGGTATACTTTCCCAAATTACTTCTGTTGTCAGTCTAAACCTTGGTAAGTTATATGTAACTTTAGAAATTTAGCTTAATTGACCCTTTCGCGAAAATGAAAACATTTCTAGGGAAACCATTTGCTGGGGAAATACCATGTCCAGGTAGAATCTCCAGTTTCATTTCATTCTGTAAGTATAGCAACATCAAAAAGAAGCAAGCCAGGGAAAAACAGATACTTTAAAGAAAAGCTGGTAGAAATGTATGTAACTGCATTGAGCTGTGGCTCGGGTGGAGAGCAGAGGGCTGCTGGTGAGGTGGAGAGAGGTCTTTGCTAGATATCTTCTAACGGGACTTTTCTGGTTTTGAGATGAAAAAAAGGGACAGCTCTGAATGAGGAACTGGAGGATGTGGTCACACACTCTCAAATGGTTATCACTGCCATTTTCCTAGTTCTGGCTGGTATTATACTGCTTCCCTTTGAAAAAGTCTTCTAGGCTGAGATGAGCATCAGGTTCAAGTACAACAGGACTCAAAACTAGAATTTCTGCTCATTTGTGTTTATGGTTGTTACCTTCAATCTCCTCTAGGCTGTAGTACCTCAGACATTTGATGCCATGGTTTTGATAATTACAATAAGGGGAACAAAGGGCAAAAAACCCCTGCAATTTAAACATAGCAAAAAAATAGCTAGATTTTGCTACTATACTTTATGACAAAGAACAGGAGGCACAGCTGAGTAGCACAGGCTGCTGAGCAAGGCCGGAGCCTCGATGTACCCCAAGTCCCTGCTGCGGAGAGGGACAAGGAGAGACTGGTCTCCTGCCATTCATGGTCTCAAGAGGGTACAAAGTTTGCCACATTTCTGAGTTACTGCACAAGCGTATTAAGAACATGGCTGTGGATGTGTTTATATAACAAAGATGTTTTACCACAAAGCTACAGCTTATCTGACTAACATATTCTGCTTCTCAGCAGACCTAAATAGTCTGTATAGACCCATTTACTAGTACAATTATACTGACTATTATACTGAGCAATACAGAGTGTGAGTTCATTGCAGTAGATGAGTATGTCTGGGAAAAAAATGGTCTTATTTGTCATGCATGGATTGCATTAAATATATTTATGAAAGGAGATTTAGAGAACCAAAATGTGGACAAAGATGTCAAAGTTGTGTTAAATATTCCCAGCTTGAAGATTTTTTTTTTTAAAAATACCCTTTTGACAACCTTGATTACCAGTATCACAAGGGAGGAAACATATTTTCAATACTGTGATTGAGTGTTGGAAAAATGGGTCGTTTGTAGTGCTGGTGAGATGCATAAAAATTATCCGCATTTATTTGCTTGTTATGCAACTTTTGAAACCTAGTATTTAAATAAATCCCCGTGATGAGTTTATGAAATTTTGCAAAATCCTTCTTCCAGCCAAATGTGATATTTTTTCATCTTTGTTTCAAATGTTCGGAACAGCTCCCCGTGTCCTGCACCAGAGCCAGGGTGAGGTGGTGGGCATTCAGGGGCATTTAGGTCTGGGAGATTCATCCGGAGTTTTTCAGAGGTGGCCTTGCCCTGCCTCCAGGGCACTCAGGCTCTCTGCTCTAGCTGTTCCCATTGCCCTTCCCATCCTCTCTGTCCTTCAGCAGGCAAACAGTGCTGGGAAGCTGCTTGGCAAGCCCCTGCCCTCACCTGGGCACTGCCATCTGCTGTCACGGTTTTCCCTTCCTGCAGCAACCTGAACAGGGCTGGTGGGTTGGTTACCAACCCTGTTACCCATCCCACTCTGTCTCTGGTTTAGGTGATGCCTCTTGCTCTGTCTAGACCAAAGCATAAGCTGGGCACCGGCCCACGGGGAGAAACACGGAAGTTCTGCTCCATTTGGAGCCCCTGGAGGGGGACACCCGTCTCACCCAGCCCTTGCTGTGGTCCTCACCAGCACCCCCTTCTCTGCACGCCACGTGGGCACACTGGTGTGCGGCGAACTTCTGGCTGGCTGCGTTCCGATGCTGCATAGAATAGATAGGAGCGCCTCTTTTCATTACTATTTATCCACATTACACAAAATCAGCCTAATGCTGTTTGCCAGTTCAGTTGCAATAGTGCCCTCGTCCTGTGTATGGGTTCATCCCTTCTTTCTGCTTTTCTTTTCCAGAGGTTGATCCCTTTGAACTGCTGAAACCTGATGACTTGCAATCAATAGTCTGTAAAACAATAAGGTCAGCAGTGCGAGGATTCAGATTTTCTGCCTCTAAATGCAGACCGCTGTGCTGGGCCACTAAGGTGAGTGTGACCTAAGCTGATTGCCTGATAGAAGAACAGAGTGGGAGGAAAGAGATTAAAAATACCTGGAGACATGTTGAGCTGTTAATACAGTATCTGTTCACTTCGCATAGATAGCTGGGGGAAATATGGCTGCATAAACTTACAATAGATGTGACTGACAAATGTTGTTTTCCTGTTAAATATTAAATCACTTATGGACCCTGTGACTGGATTTCTAAGCCCCATATTATTTACTGCAACCTTGCAAAATGATCAAAAACATTTACAAGCCCAGTTATAAGATCAGCTTTTCCAATGAAGGTGAAAGGGGAGTCTAGGGGTTTTTTGCTTTGGGTTTTTTTTTAAAATTCTATGCAGATGGACACATCACATGGTGTGTACAGAAGCCGGCATCACACTTACCCTACAGTCTAACCTCCCCACCTCCGAGCGGGTTGATGCCGGATTACACTCATTCCAGTCTGGCTCCCCTGAATGCAACAGGACCTCACAGGGGCTCAATTGCACCCAAGTTTATATCGCACTCACAAAAGAAAAAAAAAAGGTAAGGATCAGTCAGTCAGTCAGTGAAATGATGCAAAGGGAGAGATTTTCCTCAATTTTTGACAAACTAGCGTAAGTATGACCACGAAGGGTGCTGAGGTATTCAGAAATGATACAGACAGTCATGTCCACATAAGTATGTGTCTGCTATTCTGTATCTAAATAAGAGAGAATATATCTCTGACAGGGAAAAAAAAAAGATGGATAACAGTAGCACATTGATGGAGTAGCAGGGAGTGCCTGGGGTCAGCGGGTGAGTGGCAGAGCTGTGTGGGGGTGGTTATATGGGGCCGGCTCACAGCACTGCCCCAGCCCATGGGTTAGAAGGCAGGGTGAGATATTCATAGCCAAGGACTTGCACAGACCATGTAGCCTTAGAAAGAAAAAAAAGGAAGAAAATGCTTTTTGACTAAAACATTGAAGCTTCTTTTGTGGTTTGAGGCTATCATCTCATGACCAGTTTGTCCAAGAAATTATTGCTACAGTGATTACAGGAGTGTCATGGCAAGTATTCAAATTCACAAGATAAACCCCGAGTGATCTCGCCACAGCAGCTGGGTGACCTGTTTCTGCGCCTGGCTGGCTGACGAAAACTCTCCGGATTAGTTAGCTTTGTAAATGCTCATGATCGTGAAGGTGCTGTAGGTTTTACATCAGTTTACTGTGTTGATCTCAAATTCATGTTCCTACTACTAAGTCAATTTACTAAGTACTGTTAAATATTTCCCTTATGTTAGTGTTTGGAGCTCAAATCAGAAAAGCTGCAAGAATCAGCCAGTCCTAACAAGGTTCAATTTCAGTCCTAACAAGGTTCAATTTCTGCCTGAAATTAAATTAGCTGGCATCAATTCGAAGAATACACACTGTAATGAGGTTTTGCTGTTGAGAGTGACCAAAACAGATCATAGGAAGAAGCACAACAAATAAGCAAAGAAAGAAAGAAAAGGCTAGGAAGATAGAGCAGGTACGTGAACATATTTTTCATGGTCATTTTGACTTTCTTGCTATATTCATTTACTTTATGTCACACAGTTTCATGTCATAGAGTTTCATGTCACAGTAGCAATAATCTTAACAGGAACAAAATTCTGTCTCTGACCAAATACAACAGGGGCAACTAGTTGCCTATTTAACTTCAATTTAGGTGCCTGTACTGAAATCAGTGGGAGTTAGAGGAACTTAAATATACTTACAGATCTTGTGATTGTTCTTTTTAAATACAATTTTTCAAATCCACAGGTGAAGTTCTGTTTTTGTTAGGGTAGTGATCATAGAGCATTTGTCTACTAATTGATAGAAATAAATCTTCATTTCAGCTCTGAATCCAACCCTCAGATGCCTACACACTTATCGCTGCAGATTTTGACATGATTTGCAGGGGTGCATGTGCAGAATTGTGAAATCAGACTTGGATCCTTGGAACTGCACATTGGCCATAAGCGTATGCAAAGCAGAGCACTGCGGTTTTCCTCTGGCTCATTTTTAGTTTTGGGATTCCGGCAGGCGATGCTGAATGCAAACCCCTCAACGCTGACCCCCTCCTACATTCCCATTAGCAGCTGCACATCCTAAATGCAGATTTACCAAATCTGCCTAAATGCAGATCACACAGCATGGTGTGATCTGCAAACATATGTGCGATAGGTGAGCCACAATAACTGTTCAGGTTTGTAATGAGTATCATAGTTCACAAAAAAGCCGTATTTTGAAATGAAAATATAAAGACATAGGAAAAGATAAATTAGTGCCTTTGCTTCTGTGAAGCATTTTGCCCCAAATACCCAAATGTCAATACCTAAAGAAAGCCACAGAATTTATTATCCCTATCTCTCATTAACAGTGTTGTCCTGCGCAGTGTTGGGATAAGCTGTAGTTAAGACAAAAAATCATACTTGTCCCAGATCCATATTCCATTCCTGCGCTGCTGGGAAGGTCTGGCAGAGCCTCTCCTTGTTTCTGGGCTTGTTACATTGAAGCATCAATGGTGCAAGTTCAGATAGACAAGCGTTTGCAATGCTGAAAATGCTGCTCTTAAGAGCTGGATGGACTTTCTAGCTGCTCCAGCTCTTTCCCCTGCCAGGTTCCTGTCAGCCTTTTGGGGTGCATTGGGATGTCCGTGTGGCACTGGGTCTATTGTACTGCCACGACTGTCAGCAACACTGAAGAAGCCACGGCTCTGCTCCTGGGTATGTCTCCTCGGCTCCTTGCTCTTCCCAGAGAGCAGACACTGGAGTACAAAATTGCTCTTCCAACTCTAGAATCCTTTTCCTTTCCTGTCATATAGGGACATGCATGTATTTAACATATAATTCACAAACGGACAGCCGTAGTACTATTATTCTCTTTTCCTAGATTAAGAAAACCTATTCACAGTTAACTAAAGCTTCAGATGATTTAGAGCACTGCAATTCATTGACTCAGCTACACAGTCAAGAATATACCCTTTTTTTTCTTTTCCACAGAAGTTCTCAGGGTGCAGAGGGTCATTTTCAAGGCTTGTATCTATCTAAGGCATTTGAAGGTCAAGCCCAAGTGGCCTGTGGATCTGCTTCATACTCTGAAATCAAGTTCTTCCAAAACTGGTATCTCCTGATAATGAAACAGTATGCTGGATATGGAGATAACAGATTTCCGAGTGGTTTATTTCTCTAGGGTTTGCCCTTGGGAACAAGCAGGGTGACCTTTGCGGTCCTGGAAAGTGAGTGTCAGACACAGCCTTTTTACCAAAGAAACTGGGATCAACCAAAAAAAAACCCCAAACTTCCTCTCGACATAAAATAAGGCATGCTGGCAACTGAGGCAGAGCCAACATAATGTTGAACATATCTTAATGATTTTAATTAAGTTCAAACTGAAACTTCGTGTGTGTTGACAGTACTCAAAGTACAGGATTTTGTTTCAGTTTTTCTAAGCAAAAACCTGAACAGAACTTAAGAAATAAAGCAGAACTTGGCAACTGGACACGGACGCAAGATTTATCCTGGGAGTTAGCTTTTCCTTAGGCACCTAAATGAAACAAGGGACAGCTAAAAGCTTCACCACCCAGAGCTCCTCATGAGGCTTGTGGACAGACTTTCAAATCTTTAAAATTTCAGAAAAATTTAAAAAATGTTGCCAATGGCCTTTGAAGCCCAAATGGGAGCTGGGCAACACTGAGCCTGTGAGCGGCGTACAGCATCCCCCAGTTCTGTGCTGGTGCCCTCCCGGCACAGAGGAACCACTCTGGTTTCTCAGGGACAGCATTTGGTTGTTAAATTCATTTCTCACAGGGGCCTTTCCCTCTTTTCCAGTCTACTTCAAAATGACAGGCAGAACCAAAATCCCATTCGATTAAAAGAAAGTGAAAAAGGGAGATGAACTCCTAGCAAACAAACAAAAACAGTTTGAAATTTTTACTTCAAAAGCACGGCAGTATTTTACCAGCAAGGACTGAATTCATTAATGCTGCCTTATTTGTGCTGCTACCATTAAGAGTTTCTCAGTGTTACTGTTCAAAAAACGTTTTAAAGAGCCAACTGTTTTACTGCTTTGAAATAGCTCTACCCGGGAGTGAATCTTTGCATTCGTTTTCAAAACAATCAGTTCTTCCATGCGGAAGCTATGCAAGTCCATCAGTCTTCAAAGAGAAATAAAAAATAACAGGCTTCCTTATTCTAGACCACTTTCCTTTCCTATTCACTGTCTCCTTCCATGTTTCCTTTTCCTATTTGTTCTCCAGCAGCAGCTACTACGGTCATGTGTGGGGGTAACACGCACATGCGTGCACTCACACACACACATGAATAGGCTCGAAAAATGAAGACCAGTACCTTATAGCTCCCCTATATATTACTCTCAAATCAGTTTTTGTTTCTCATTATCTTCTTCTCTTCCTTTTCCCTTTCTTTTATATCTGTCTGCCTCCTCTGCTACCATTTTGTAATGCTGCTGATTGCCCTGATATTGTGCATTCAGAATCCAGGGTTAACTGCAGTCCCAAACTGCTTTCATGTCCAGTGCCTCTTTACATGGAGCACGGGCACTGCTTTTTGTGTTCCCGGAGCCAAAGGCAGAAGCCCGACATTTGAACTGTGCAGGACCCAGCCAACTGACCTCCATGAAGTTACCCTTAAGTCATTCTGGCCCAATTAGACCCAGAATTAGGCGGCTATTATAGTTTATTCTGTGTATGGCAACTGAGACCTAATCTAGAAGAAAATTAAGTAAGACCGTGTCAGATGCAGAAGATAGATGGAGTAAAAAGCAGGCTTTTGTCGTGAAATCTGGGAGTCCCACCAGAGCAGAGAGCTGCAGAAACACAAATTCAGATGAGCTCACCTACCTCAGCATCTCTGACAGGCATTTAAGTCAGTTTTCATGACTTTGGCACACAAGCATCACACAGCTACTTAGGTTAGTAATGTGAACAGACAGGAAACAAGAAACATTAATGCAATGTCGGCAGCGCAGTTAACATCACTTCCTTGATAAAACATTGTGTACACTAACAAACTGACAAACACATCAATCTCAGAAGATTCCTGTCCTAAACATTTCTGCAGCTTTCAGATACGCTGTTTTACAGTCGTGGTCTTTTGGCTGAGGCAAGCTGCTAAAACACTGAGGAAATAGTTTCTCGGGACTAAAATAAAGAATAGAGGTAAAATAAATGTGGAAAACCCAAATGCGGATGGAGGTATCATCACAGCCTGATGTGGCGGATTTCACAGGCTCCCACTTCTGCATATGTTGATGTGAAAGACTTTTTGGTAAGTAGCCATGCACATGGCTGGCGAAGGCTCAAGTGAAAAGATTTTGGGATTTTTCAGGGTTGAGTGTGTGATAGCAGGTAATATTTTCCAGTGAAGATAACAAACAAGTGGTAAACGCTGAAGGAATGGTTTTCCTCCTCTAGTAGAGCAAAAGGTGGGAGGAACAGGATGTATCGCTGTTTACAGCCGCTGAAATTCGAGCAACAGGACTTCATAGCGGTGGGGAAAAAGGGGGAGTTAAATTTAGGCTTTAGCCTGGGTTGGGTAAAGACAAACTACAACGTCTTCTCCCCCCGGGCAGGCGGCTGCAGCACCCCAGGGGCGTCCCCAGCCCGGGACGCTGCCGGCGGGTGGAGGGGGGGGGCGGCGGGGGCCGCCGCCGCTATGACACCGCCTCGCCCGCCACCTAGCGGGCACCGGGCAGCGGGGAGGAGAGAACGGGGAGCGGGGAGGAGAGAACGGGTGTCGGGTATGGGGGCGCCCGGCGGGGCGGGGGCGCCCGGCGGGGCAGGGGCGGGCCGGGGCCGAACGGCGGCGTTCCCGTGCGGTGCTGCCGGGATGGGACCACCCCCCCCCAACCCCCCGACAGGAGAGCAGGGCCACGCAGCGTGGGCAGTATATTTGTTGATGCCTGCGTGAGGGAAGACAGTTTAGAATATGGCATAAGTAATGCCAGGTGGCTTTTTTTTTTTTATTATTTTTTACTGAAAAACCCCACTGCTATATGTTGTCTTTTTCCTGTTCTATCAACTAGTTTTCCCTTTAATAGCTCTGTTTGATGTAAAACGCCATTTGCTTTCCACTAAGTCCTCTGTTTGGAGTATCTTGATTAACTGCATAATTAGAGAAACAGAATTGAGTCCTAAGTTACCCCCCCAACTGTTGCTTATTTTCATTTTAACTGTATTTCCTATAGTCATACTGGTTATGTTATTTAGAGGCCATGATACTCTGACACTATCTAGCAAGACAAAATTAAAGCATTATTTTTTAATCTCTTTTATTACTCACTTGTCTTGTGCCAACTTGATAAAGATACCGAAAGTGGGAGGAAGGGAGTATGCATTTCTAAAGACAGGCTTTATAACTTGAAAATGATAGTCTCCTAAAATACAGAGCTGGTCTATGGGAAAAACAAGTAAAATAACAAACTACACCACATCTCAGTTGTTAAACTGCTGCTGTCAGTCAATGTAAGTCCCACCAGCTAACAGTAAAAATGTTTTGACATGCAATCTTGTACACACTTCAATAATAGTTACCTAACAGGAATTTTCAACCATGGAAATATTTCTTTTTCCGCTCCCTTAAAATCACAAACATTTCGATGAGATACAAGTCGTGTTGGAAAGGGCACCCTGTCAATGACAGCAGTCACCAGAGCAACTCTGTAAATTGTGCTGTACGGAAGAGTCATGTACAATATGACTGTTATATTTCATAATAAACACCAGCTTATCACTAGGGACAGAGGGCTTTAGTTTCTCACAAAAAATACCGTCTGACCAGACAGTGCTGGTAATTGGAAATTTAGTGTCTACCAGTTGCCTTTAGCTAGTTAAGCTCCATTCAGGCTCCAGCCTGAGCCAAAAAGTTGAAGGTTTACTTTGGGTAAATACAGAGCTTGTGCTTAGCCCCACAGACATTAACAGCATCCAGCACAAGCGGATTCTGACGCAGTGACTGCATCCACAACTCCTCCGTTCCCAGCTCCTGAAGGCAAATGAGACCACAACGCCCTTCACAGGCACTCCAGCCGCGTTTGCAAAGCAGCTGGGCTATACGGAGGAGCTCTGCTGAGCCAGGCTCTCCACCACACTCCTGCTTTCAAAAGTCATGCAGGGATGTGGTTTGGTCTCTGGG
Organism: Himantopus leucocephalus; assembly: GCA_003993805.1. NCBI lineage: Eukaryota > Metazoa > Chordata > Aves > Charadriiformes > Recurvirostridae > Himantopus > Himantopus leucocephalus. Next base: position 774,807 of record RSEF01000008.1, on the reverse strand, counting down.
TGGAAGAGATCTGTAAATGATTTGAAGGTTCAGAGTTCAGGGGTGGTTTGGAAAAACACCCGTCGGGCTGCAATGCCCGTGGGGGAGCCGTCTGGTTAGATAGGTTGTCTCTGGGTATTTCTGGCATTTCACCTCCCAACTGAAGTCAGGAAAACTCAAAGAAAGAAAAAATATGGAAAAATACGTCCAGACACTTCCAAACTTGGAAACCAGTTTCCTAATGTTTAGTCAAAGGCAGTTCTTGTTTTACCCACCCATCCCTCTTTGGACTAGAAAATAGTCAGTGCAGTTTCCTTTAAAATGTCAGATAAGCAGCATAAATAGCTGCCCAAGAATCAGAGATATGACTAATTCCTGTTCATTATACTTGTACAACATAAATAACTACTTGTTTCACTACTCATTAATTACAATGAGATGCTTCCAGCTCTGTCACACGCGTCCAGGTCTGCTTCCACACTGTCGTCTTCGAATAAATCCATGTCGTCATTCTTGTACCAATGAGAGGAAATGGGAAAGGCTGTGCACCACAGGCATCCCCCTCCGCCTCTGCAGCTCTGGTTCCTGGGGATTTAAGAAGAGAAGACGGGCTCCAGGGGGTAAGGTACAACCACTAATTTTGTTACTGGCATGTCGTCTTGTGTCTGAGGTTCCTAAGCCATCAAATTGCAAGTACTTCTGGGGAGTTTTGTAATTCACCTCAGCAGTATATGTAAACACCGCTTAATGGATGTCTTTAATGCTGTCTTCCTGCTTCCAGGATTTTCACTGGGTCACTGCGTCGGTGTTGGAGCTTTCCCTGGGGTTGTGCACACGTTGCCATGCAGCTGAGGGCAGGGGAAACCGTACTATTTCAGTGCAAGATGATTACAGGTTTTTACTGAAAAACACNCCAAAGAAAACACTTAGTCACCAAAACTTAAACTTACTTTGTAAATGGATTGGTTTTGAGGGGAACTTTCCCAAACAGGGTGGATTTTCTGTATATAGAAAAAGAATTCTTCAGTGTTAGGGCACTTGCATGTAGGAGCCCTGTAGTCAGCAAAGTGCGGTGAGTTGTGAAATAATAGTCACTGAGCCTGAGAGGGAATCGAGCAGGGCAAGAATTCCAACCTGCTTTGCAGACTAGTTTCCCAATCATTGGTTCACAGGCTCAGTATATCCCGGTAGTGCCAATCCATTTTGTTGAGCTAATTAAAAATTCAATGTCAGGGAGAAAACACCTGTAAGCCAGCAGTTATATCAGCTGGGTGAGAGAGGGACCAGTCGTGCTTAAACCCCCAGTTCAAGCTGGTCAGGGGAAAGATGTGCACAGGTACCTCCCATGCAGAGAGCCTAGGGCTGATGTTGCTCGCTGTTCAGGATGACATGGAGGCAAACCCAAATGCCTCAACTCTTTTTTTGTGATGCAGACTTCTTTGTTTCTACCTACCCAATGTAATGGAGATGAATAGAATTAAA
>RSEF01000008.1:731347-773246 GCA_003993805.1 Himantopus leucocephalus | reverse complement strand
AGGTGATAACCAAAAATGTAACTGATTTATTTGTTGTCAGAGAAGCACTATACAAGAATAGAACTTCAGAAGAATCCAACAGGTCAGCCAGTCCTGCCTCCAGCAACCCATCTCGAGGCCCTCTTTTGACTATAACGTTGTGCCCTGCTTAACTCGCTGCGACCTTAGTGAGATGGTGCGCATTGCCCAGCAGCCATGCTTCTGTGTTGACTTGAAGCAGCAGGACCATGTGCTGTTGTGCTGGGCTTTGTTCCACAGAAGTAGGCTCTCTATTTAAACCATATGTTGAATTATAACCGTGTAAGTAGGAGGAAAACTAAAACATATTTCACTGGGTTCTAGAAAAACATTTTTTCTCAAGGTTTTATGTACCCTATCCAAACACCAAACAATCGTGCTCTACCATCAGATTTAAAGTGAGCTGTTGTATTACATGTCTAGAGGTGACTACATCAATGGCAGCATGCACAGTTTGTAGCCCCTGTCTCAGGATTCAAGGCTGATGCTCAGAGTGAGTTTTTGGGTGGTGAAGAAGGACTGCTAAGATTAGAGCTGGACATTTGATTTTCATAGGTGTGACGGGTGAGTTTTGAAGCTGTTCAGGATGAGCTCTTGGGATTCAACTAGCAACAACACAAAGCGCACCTATGTTTTTCTGATGCACCCAAAGTTAATGTGAGTTTTGCAGGCTGGTCTTGCTGCTGGGATTAGGGCTGACATTCTCCCAAAGTGACTGTTTGCAGTTGTACCTGTCTTGAGTTAATGAGGTGGCGTTCATGGCTAGAAACCTGAGCTTAGCAGCGTAAGTGTGGGCCAGAGTGCAAAGGATGTCTGTGTTGGCTCGCAGCTGTAGTGCTGTACCTGGCCTTGATTACATTACTGAAGCTCTATCGGACATAGTTCTCTCTTGGAAAATGGGAATAAGCGTTATTTTCCTACCTCGGAGCAGTACTACAACAGGCTAGTAGCTCCAGTGGATTGTATATGTGAAAAGGTACTAAACTGCTCAGCATGCTTCAGTAGTTGGTTTTTGGACCTGAATTTATCTAGTGCCACTAACTAAATGCCACTGTAACAATTGCAGTGGATCCATTTTCTGGTCCTTCTTTAACTTTGCAAGTCTGTAGAAAGGAACTTTCTTCTAATATACGCGCCAATCTTGGCAGCACTTTCACTAGGAGAGGAATTGAACGGTCAGGATTTCTGCCAATTTGGGCTGAAATATATGTGAAAGAGATTGTGAGATTGTTTTTGCTGTCTTCAAACCAGAAACACAGTTTAGCCTAAGTTTGTACTTGAACCTGATTTTAATTCAAGTCCTAGCTTCACATACTGCAATTTTGACTTTTCCTAATAAAAAAATACAGGCAAAGCAACAAAGAAACAGGAAGAAAAGGCCTAGTTTGCAGAAAAAAATGCCCTGATGCTAAAGAAGCGAGGGAGCCTGCCAGGCTAACTCATGGTGTTCATTCTTGCTCAGCTACAGTGAAGGCAGATTAAGGATAAATTACTCAGTGAGCAAATGTCTTGTTTTCTCTGTGACTCCACCTCTTTCGGGCATCCTGCCCTGTCCCCACCCCTTGCACTTGTCTGCATGTCTTAATGGCAGTATTCATGCAGCTGGTAATTTATGTGTCTGAGAGAGAAGATTTACACAGAGCCTTCCCTTCAGTTATTCAGAAAATTTGAGATACAGTATGTGATTTGTTAGGTCCCAAACTCCAACTTAAAAATCATGAATGTCTTACGGGCTGGGCTCAAGTGACAGCAGTTTTAAAAGGAATAATTTCAACTGGAAGTTAGCTCTTAGGTCCTCACTTTACACCTAGTTACAGAAGTTTGTCTTCAAAATAAATACAATGCCTATTGTAACATAAGCACACAGTCATTTGGCTTCGACTGAGGCAGTTTGCTGTTCTGCTCTGGAAGACAGACGGAGCTGATCCAGTTACTGAAACCTACTTGATTCAGTTGGTGTCTCGTGTCATAAACACGAATTGTTAATTTCATATTACTCATAACAGGCGCACTGTGAATGTTTGCAGAGTTTATAGGATATCAGTTACAAATGTGATTATACCAGCCATTCCTCAGGACTGACACCAGTTTCAAATTAGAAGCTGACAGGCCTCACCTGCTCCTGAGTTCATTGATAGGTCACCTTCTTGTCATTTTGGCTGTCCCCCCATCAAAATGACATCTGTGTTCATAAAGGGACAGCGAGGGACTCGAAGTTGTTAGAATTGTTGAAGAATAAGAATAAGGTGTCATCTACTCCAATAATGTAGTGCTCAACTTTGGCCTTTCAGACGGCTTGATGCTTGCAGCACCTGACAATGTTTCCAGATACAAGAATAGCTGGATCGGAGGGTCAGCAGTTGTTCCCTCTTCTGCCCATAGATGCTAGGCATTCAGCTCAGCCCTGGCCACAGAGTATAGACAGTCCCAGAGACTTGAGCAAAGGGCTTGTAAAATGCCTTTACTTTTCTACATGTAGGAACAGGAGCGTAGGATAAATAAACATTCCTTTCAAAGGCCTTGTCACCCATCCATATTTTTAAACAAACAAGGTGTGAAAGACAAAAGGTAAATATTGTTCAACAAACAACTGGATGAAAAAAATGTTGAACTTTTTCAATTTGTTGGACATTTCCATTAGTTTGTTTACATGCCATTTATGTAGATGCAAACCATTTTACATGGAAACGTCCTGACTCTTGAGAACCTAGTTCTTCGTAATAGACTCCTCATATTCACTCAATTAATCTAATGGCGTTGAGCTAGGTCGGTCCAATTCCCATATCTGGGCACTTCTCAAAACCAGGAAAATGGGCATGCATCTTCAAATACAGACTTTGGGAATATTTCTTATTTCAATTATTAAACAAAATGTCAGATCCAAACAACGTCAAACTTTGCAGGTTAAAGATTTGGGCTCCCCTAGATTTCAAGTTTACTAAATAATCATCTAATGTATGTGTGCCACCTATGGAACCGTTGAACAGCTGTCTTCATAAGGCTTGGGTTTTACAGACAATTAAGTAAACTCATGCATATAATGCCATTGAAGTTGCCTGGCCCATTACTGCTGTGTGTAGAGAGGAAGGTCTCTGAGCCGTGGGATGTTGCAAACTCGTGTACATCAGGCCCATAAGCTCAGTTGTGTGCTGGTGGGAAAAGAGCACAGATGTATTCGTGAGAGGGTAGGCAAGGATAAACAAGATGTTGAATTGCACTTTGCCAAATGAAGGGTTCAGAGCAGCCAAGGAAAATCTTTTTGTTTTCCCCTCACTAAATTAGAGCTTTATTTTTGTCTTAGGCACTGTGGCTAGCAGAGCTGTCAGGACATTCAGTTATCATAGTTGCCATCATTCTCTGAAATCTGTCCTTGATTTTATTTTCTGCTCCAGGAAATATTATAGTATTGTTATTTTATCTATATTAAATAAACCTAAGGCCAGATTCCTCATGGTGTAAACAAGCATGACTTCAGGAAAGCAATGCTGAATCATGCCATCCGAGTGTCTGATTCTTAATATAAAAGGGAACACGTTACAGGAGAGTAAACAGAAGCAAACATTTGTTATAGAAACTCATGTCATCAACAGAGACTCCCCCCACAGTGTTCAGCAGGAAAAAAAATAGCTGAGGTAGATTTACAGAAGCCACCACTTTTTTTTTAATGATTTGGATATTGATCATTTTTAATCTTCTTCTCAGAACAACCGGGAGATCTATTATAGCTTGAGCCAGCCATGAAAAGCGGGTCCGTTCTTTAACCTGCCCCAATTCACTTGGACATATTTTATACCTCCAGGGATTCAGCCACGAAGTCCATTAGAGCATCAGATGCAGTGAGGTCAAATCAATTGTCCATACTGCAGACAAGGTAACCATCATTTACTGTAATTCTCCCCCGTCATGGTAGAGGAGAGGAAAGGTTAAAAGCTGTATTACCACGAGGCTGTCTCATCTATCTTTCAGTATATTGGTAATACCTAAACATTGCTTAAAGAACTGAATGTACAATCTTAAATCTGTGTTAAACTGGATTTAATGGTTAGATTGCAAAATCAACAAATTTGCTAATGATTTTTTCTTCTGGGAGGAGCAGAAAAAACAGCACTTTTAAAACAAAAAGCAAAAAACTTTAAATATATTGTCATGTTGAACACAACGCATCCAGACCTATACTGAACGTTCATCTCAGGATGACCTGAATGACTGATATTTATCCTTCCCCTATACATAGATATATTTACCTATGAAGTAATTTGCTGTCATCTCTTTAAGCTGGGGATGCTACAGCAGTCCAAAAACAAAAGAGGAAGTAAATTCAGGATGTATATTTTGCACTGTAAATCAAGTCCTTATGTGTTTGCAGTCTAGGATGGGCAATAATAATTGACTGAAGCAATCACTGCTGTGGGAAAACAAACGTCCTGGTGGTGTCGCATCTGAAGGTCAAGCCTGATGACATAGTAAGCACCTGAACTCTCACTGACTCCTGGGGAGGCGGCGGGCGCTGAGCACGTCCCGGAGCTCGCCTGGCAGGGACAGATTTACACAGCCACTGGGGCTGGGGGTGAGGATGCTTTTTCGCTCCCACCTCCCTCCGTTGGGTCTGCAAAGTCATTTATTTCCATTACAGTGCAATGGCATCTCTCTGACTCCTGCGCTTCGTGCGTTAACTGCATGAAACCAGAGAGAAAAAATGTGGTTCTGTGCCAGGGACTGCGTATTCCTCCTCCTCTGAACAATTGCACTGTGGCCCTGATTAATGTCACATGAGCTGAGGTGCATGTAGGGTAACTGTGCCCACCCCTGCCACACATGTGAGAGCTATGGTACTATGGCCCGGTCCTTGTAAGACTCCTCTGTTTAAGTGGGAAGCAATAATCAAGCCCAGCTTTATGCACTTGCCGTGCCTATTTGCCTTTTCTAGGTTAATCTTTTCTCTTTCCCTGGATTTCTTTAATCCTGAGCTGTTTTCATTAAGAAAGTGATTGAATGAAGGAGCTATCAAGATTTTCCATATTCCAGAAATCGTTTCACAGCTGTAGAAATTAGTAAATTTATTTCTTTGTGTTTCAGAAGCTGAGTTGTGGAGCAAACATATACATGTATTTAAAACAGAGCCAAAGTAGTAAGAAACAGAAGATAGTCAAACACTGTAATTGCAGTATAAGTGTATCAAATATACTTCTGCGGCTGACATACATTCATGATATTCTTCTTGGAAGACAATGGGATGAATTTAGTGAGAGTGTAAAAGCTGGTGTAGGTTACAGATTAATAAATATTTTTATTATGAAGCCTATTTTTAAGGTCTAAGCTAGGGTTTAACACCCAGCACAATAAATTCTAACTTCAGATAATGTGAGTATTCAGTAACCATAAAAAGAAACTAGTAAAAGTTTTGTGTGTGCTAAAGGAGAGGGAAATGTGCTTTAGATTAGGTGTTACATACCATTCACTTAGCTGCTTTTCCTCTTCTGTTCCCTCCTTTTATGGTTTACCTTAACACAGACTCTGTGTGGCTCCTTTTCCTCAGTTTGTGTTACCCACCATCTCTGAATTCATCCCTATGGATGTCTATTCGCAGGTCCTTTTCTAATCATCACAACAGTGCAGATTGGCATTGCATGATTAAATAAAAGTAATGACACCACTATAAATATATACTGGGCAACTCTTTACAAAATTGAGCACTAAACCAGCTAAATATTTTTCATTTTCACACAGAAATTCAGAAATAAATAAGGGGAATGTAAAGCTAAGAAAGAAATAAATTCATCCAAGTCTGGAAAGAAATGAAAGGTTAAAATGAAGGCTTTCCTTCATAATACCACAAAATTAGGACTGCATGCAGCTTGCATGGTCTGTTGCTTTCCTGGTTCTGGAGTACCTCTCGGATAGCTCGCAGCTTAGTAGTACCCTCTCTGCTGGTACATATTCTGCAATGCTAATTCAGAGAATGATCCGCTGGGTTATTTAACTGAAACCGGAGTCTCGAAAAAGATCAGACAAGCTTTGCTGTTCTTTGGCTGCAATGGATATCACAGCCCTGACTGAAAGAGCACTGAACTTAATAGAAAGGTTTTGGATCTGGAAAAATGCTTACTGAAATCAATGAGAGAAAAAGCTTAAACTCCAACGGTTAACACTTCATTCTGGCCCTTTTCTCAATAGATACAAACATTGGCTCTGTAATGCCTAGTCATTTTTTTAAGATCAATACGGCAAACCTAACTTGTGCAACGGATGTGTGTTCACTATCTGCTGTGTTAGCATTACAAGTCAGATCAGACTTCTGAAAAACAAGTATTTGATTTTACAATAATTCCACCCAGTGCAGCAAACAAATGTATTTTTAAGGAAATCTGTTTAACCAGGAAAATCACTGAGGAATTCCTCATGAGTTATATATAGCTCTTAGTTGACAGACTTCCTTAAAGAACTCCTTTTTCTATGTCTACAGTAATTAAAATAAAAGTTGTCCTTTGAGTATTTGCTGTTGGCAAGATGTATTTAGTTTAATTTTCTCCAAATGCTAAAGAGGTTGCTACAGTTACGGGGAAGTAGTTAGCTCTCATGAACATGAGAGAGACTCAGCTTCTTTGAATTTGCCATAAGGTAATCTATTCAAGCAGACCTTTCTGATTCTCCTGGTCACTCCGAGGGAGTGTAGTAATTGCCTCCTCATTGCGTCAGTAGTCGGTGTCCTGGAAGCTGAGCTAATGGCATGACAGCTGTGGCGTTACAGAGAACATTAGTGTGCGGCTTTGAGGATAAAATTCTTCTCTAAGTAACCAAAAAAGACAGTCCTGATTGCAAAAAATGGTGACATTAGACAGAACCGCTCTGAAAACATGCATGAAACAAGCAGAAGAGAAGTGCGTTTGTGAGCAACTCTTAGCCTGGGTGCAGCTTGGGTTGTGTCGCAGCACAAGTGTTTCACATTAAAGATGAAACACAAAAGCTCTAACAGGAGGTTACCAACATAATCTTTTCTTTTGAGAAGTAACTTGCTCTGTTAAAATTGAAATAATTATTAATGAAAGACATCTTACATCTATATAAAACTGTTTCCTACACTGCTGTAGGCCACCAGAGAAGACTGTATGGCCCCTTCTTCTTTCCTTCTTTTTTTTTCTTTTAACAGCAATAAATACGGTGAAAATTAGTAACTGTAGATTGCCTGTAGTTTCATGGTCTTTACAGATAATTTCAAACTAATGTGGAAAGTTTTGTAGGTTCTCTTTACATAAGTATGCATCTCTGCAGAACGCACTTTTAGTGATTCATTTTTACCTTGTGCTGAAGTCCCTCCTACTTGCCCCAGTCTACAATATGTCATCCTCCAATATGTCTCTGGGAAGTCTTATTTATAACAGATTATCCAGTAGTATTTTCTGTTTGAATCTCTTGACTTGGTGCTCTCTGATGTCCAAACTGAGTGAATCACAGAAACAAGTAGGGGCCCTCAAGCTTTCATAAGTCTATTTAAACCTTTTGAGTCTGAAATAATGAATGAAAAATATAAAAAATTGGATATATAGCTTTAATTTCTGCTGAATTCCTGATGATCAAAACATGAATAAAGGCACTGGTATTTGTGACCAGAGGCAAAAAAACTAGCTTAAAAAGAACACACATACAAACCAAACCCAAGTGATTAATTCAACCTTTTAGTATTTGCTTTGGGATTGGATTTTGGGCAAAAATTTGTTATAAAAGTTCTTCGAAGGCTGAGGAGAAGGCACAGCAGCCAGTGAGTGAAGGTCCTTGCTTTACACAGATCCATCTGCCCTGCTTATGAGTTCGTTATTAACTGCCTTAGATGATGATTTAAAGAACAATGTATATTTGTCCAAACCAGCAAAACGGTGAAAAAATGTATCAAAATGAAACATTATCCTGAAAGATTATCTATTTTTCTACAAGTTCAGTTTAAACCAATTTGTCAGATCAATTCAAGGACAAAATTTACCAAGATTTTGAAAAGCAGAAAAGCAGTAGAAGTATTTCCATCAATTAGAGGGAAAAAAAAAATCCATTTGATTTTGTCCTCAGTGTCCTCACTTCCAGCTCTGAGTTCAGTGTTAATACAATCTGCTGCTGGATGGAAATGTGAAAGAGAAATTTGCTTTAAAAAAAAGTGAAATTAACTAATTTATTTTCATTACTGAAGCTGAGGAAAATGCAAGCTATGTGACAGGGAAAAGTTATATTATTAGAACAGGAAATATTTATATAAAAAAATGTAAAACATAGGAAAAAACAAGGAAACTAGATGGTTTTAAAATATAATTTTGAACCAGGCAAGATATCCCTTTCAGCACAGCGTGGGATATAACATTAATCTTATTTGTCTGTGATCTAAAACACTATATATATTTCCTCATAGTCAGGACTTTGCTACATTACCTCATTTTTACCCACAGAAGCCAAACTGCTCGATTTTTGGAGACTGCTGGTAATAAATTTTTTTCTATGACAATTAGTTCATTACTAATCTTGACCATCTCTCCAATGAACTCACGAAGAACTTGAATATTAAAAAGCACCTCATCAATCATTTACAGTAAACCTGAAGGAATATTGACCATTTGTAATGACCTCCCTTTGCAGGATTTGTCTCTCTTTTAGCTTTTCTTCCTGAACCTTTGCTACAATTATCTTTAAATCTCCATGAAAGAAGCCAAAAAAATGGGAACTCAGGTTTGTAGTAATATTAGTCATCTTACTAATGGATATTCTATAGCTTGTCCTTTTTTCCACTTCCTCTTACCTGGTCCTTTCATAACTCAGACAGTCAGACAGACTCTTAAATACCCTTTAGTTGGAGCCAATGGGTCTTACAAATGTAATTTATACAGTAGTTGATGATTTAAATGGCAAACCCCCAAAATCTTGTGCTATTTAAAAATGTAAATCTGTCTGGATCTCATTAATGAAGGTTCTTGACTACAGTAGAAACTCTCTCCTCTCTTTGTTTGGAAAGCCATTCATTCATTCATGAGATTCAGCTCTTCTTTTCAAAAAATACTTTGGAATCATGGTTTTATCTGTTGATTTTTGTCCAGTGGACTCAGCTGCAACCTTGCCAGTGGTGACGTGTAGGAGGCTGTCAGTGGTGAGACTTCGTGATGACCACTGTCAAGACAAACAGTGCAACAGTAGGTTTCATAACACAGGAATTCCAGGGAATAATGGATTTATCTTAACCCTGAGACTGAGAAACTTCTAAGCATCTTTTTTAAAAAAAAAAGGTTAAAAAGGGCAGCTGTGTATTAGGGCCAAACCTTTGCCCATGAATAAAAACTTTTCTACTACTTTGCTATTCCATTCTGACTGTATGGAAATGAAAACAGGACAACTTTGCCTTAGTCATAGTATCTCAGAAATCCTATGAGAACAAAGGGTGAAACCAGCTTACCTCCATTTAGGAACAGCTGAAGCTATGTGATGGTAAACAGCTTGTGTGTTAATTTGTGGATAAAGCTATCCTGGTGCAGGTTGTCAAGTTGTTTATTAGTGGGGTCATAACTTGAGGAGATATAAGGTTTCACTGATCTACTCCCCACAAAAATTTCAGCAGTTATTACTCGTTGAAGGTCCTAAATGAGAATTGACTCATTCTGGTGGCTAAGTCTTATTTTTCCAAAAGAGAGTGACAATGCCTGTGTGAAAGATCCTATAGGAGGGACAGGCTTATTTCATTTATTATAATTTTGTGAAATCCAACAGTGTCTACTCCTTTTCTTTTGAATTTGGGATAAGGATATCTGAGAAGTTTGCGGTAAAGCAGCATCGGTGCTGTTTCTTTTTGCCTCAGCCTGCTCTGTTTAGCACAGATTATGCAGGTATGCTTGAGGAGCTCCTATTGATACTTCAGATCTCTCAAGACACGACTGACTACACCAGGTATTGTTGACATACCTGGCATCTCTTTTGGAAGGAGATAGATTTTCTTGTAAGGGCTTTTACTTTTTTAACAGAGAGACGTCCTGGGAAACTGCTACTTCAGCCTGAAGGGTCTAACAAGATTCAAGCCAGATTCCACTTGCTTCCCCTCCTTGTTATGTTCAATGTATTATAACTGCATTGAAATATTCAGAAAAAAGGCATAGTCCACTACAGTAAATTCAAACTTAGCTTACTGGTGCTGTTTCACAGACCTGCTAGTTTGGAAATAAAAATTGAGCGATATCTTATTTTTCGGCTAAGTATTAGAATTAGACATGGTTTCTGCCTTGTATCTACTTCCAGTCTTCTTGGGTGTGTGAGGGAGAGAATGAGAACAAGACAGAGACATCTATGAAGAGAAGTCGAATATTTCTTTGTGACCAGAAGAGTGATTATTTACTCTTTCTAGGTGTGCATTTTTCGGTGGCTTAGTTGATGGCATCATCTCTTACTCTCCAAATTTTTTTTGGAGAGTAATTTCCCTGAAAGAACAGGGAGACGTTATTAGAGACACTCTTCTCTATTCTCCACTAGTAAACAGAAAAGCTTCTACTGCGGAGTTGCAAGGTTTGCACTTGCATTTGCCCTTTCTCATCCGCCTTTGAGATAAGCTGTGCCATTTTCTGGTCATTATATTGTCACAACCAGGCCATGGGGAAGGTGCTGCCCAGGAAAAACAAATTGGTCATTCTGACAATGACCAGCAGGAGTCCAGGTAAAGGATCTTTAAACAGTTTCTTAAAGAACTTTGTTTTGTATAACACATATAAACCCAAACTTAGTTAAATATTATTGAGTTTTGTATATATAAAGAAAATGGGCATCATCTTACAAATGAAGAATAATTCTTTTGTATCCAGTTCAGTTGCAGAGACTTCAGATTCCAGCTGAAGAAGGAAAAAAGTCAGATGCCCTGCAGTACTGTAAGAGTTACCAAGCGATTTCCCATCTCAAGAGAATAACAACAAAGAACCCATTAGACTTGTCCTGGTAGGGCTGAATGCCCTGTCAGCTGAATCACCACACCAGAATTATAATATTTTAAGAGCTATAGTGTACAGAATTATTTTGCATTAAAAGGAGATGCTTAATACCTAGCGTATCGCTCACTCACAGTGTTATTTGATTAAAAAGAAACCTGTTGAAATGTGTTCTTTTTTCTGTGATATTGTGATGGGAGGATTACAGAGACTTTACTATATGCCATTTCATCATCCTTATCAGCCAAAGCATAGACCTTTTTGGGTGACTACTATATTTGTTGGGTACAGATCTGTTGACTGTGACTTTTATGAACTGAGCAGGACTTTATTCCCCCTACAGAGGCTCCTTGCTGATATCCCTACCGTGCTCAGCACTTGGCCTTGCAGCATTTTGCTTGCATACTGCTAGGACGCATCTTTGGGTTTCACTGAGAGATGATGAGATAACGGGATACTTGGGTAAGCCTTGAAATTAAGATACAGAGAACTGCTTTCTTTTGATTTTTTACTCACTTGATCACATCAGCTTCTGGTTTTAAAATGACAATGTATTTTAGGGCAGTATTACAAAACCCTGAGGTAAAATATATTTCTATTATTACTCCGTCTGAAGAAAGATATAAAATAATGAAAATTGTACTGACAGAAGACTTCCTCTATCCCCATCTCTTATTTGCTCTTATTTTCATCTTAAGCACCTGTGTTATGGGAGGACAATATATTAATCAGACATCTTACAAGCCAGAATCCTATGTAGCTTGATCACTTTTGGGGTAAAATCTAGCTAGACTGCCTAAAAATGCTTATTGGTCTCTATGGATTTGTGCTGAATTTATTTAATACACAGTGTAATATAAAAAGCCCTCTCTGCAGCTAATTAGCCTCCAGGTTATTGCGGGCCCCAAGGCATTGTGTTTGAGTTGTCATTGCTACTTGCAAAGATCAGCAGTATTTAATTCTTGTGTTACACAAAGTAAGATTGCATGTGCTTATCCGGCTAGTGTTAATTCATTGTTTCTAGGCTCTAATTTCATTTTTAATTTTCTTGGCTATTAAAGATGGTACTGAACCTGAGGAACTTTGCTGAAATCAGATGTGTTACACTGAGATAGTACCAGTTTAAATTATGGCAGAACTAAACCTGAAGGTTCCTCCAGAATTATGCTATTGTAGCTGGGGGCAAGATTTGTTTCTGTTACATGATAAACCTAAAACAAATAGGCCTCATTCAGACTCCTTTGGGATAGGGCAGACCTAAGCTTACTAATTATTCCTCTTTTCTAAGGAGAAAACATCAGGTTTCCTTCATTTGATAATCCTGTTTTCTCAGAAAACATTTACACATGCTCCAATACTCAGCAGTGGCAGGAACTCTTTAGTGGTTAGAGAAGTGGCAGAAGGTTAAATCATCTGACTTTGATGTTATGTTGATTGTTTACCCTTAGTGTACATCTTAAAAAAAACAAAGCAAAGTGGGTGTATTCATTACTGGACAAACACGGCTGACAAGTTAAAGAATATGTGACTCTCTTAAGCTGGACCAAAGTGCTTCATTTATAATGGAGATTACGGTAAGAACCAAATGAAGTTGTCTGAGGGAAAATGATGTCTCCTGAGCCTTTATTCTGGTTTGGCCACAAGTTAATAACACGACCAGCACTTAACAACAAAATGCAGGACTGTATTATCTTTTAGCAAATGCCAGTCATGTGCAATCCAAACAGGTCAATTACTCGCAAATCTCCGAAGATCTCCTGAAACCTCAGAAGAGTTAGGGATGCCAAGAAAATGTCTGGATGCACAAAGACACAGGAACAGAAATAGGGCACAAACCAATTTGCAGAAATGGAACTTAACCCTTAGAGGGAAGAAGCCTGCCTGCTACATATTCATTTCCATTTCATTAAATATTTATGGAGAGACATGTGTGTAATGTGATTCTAAATTATGGAAAAAGCACAAACGGAATCTGCCCTGTTTCAGTCATGTTTAACCTATTTTCTTCAACGTTTCTGTATCTTGCAGGTGTAATGGACAAATGTGTTTTTTTCTGCCACTACCACGTTAGACATTTGAAATTTAACCTTCTCCTGAATAATTCTAAATAAGCACACACACAAAATAGAGTGTAGAGGCCAGTCATAGCCTATTCTTCGGCTCAATACGCATGTCTACAACCTATTAATATTAATGAAACCTGCACACAAGCGTGTGGGGATAATTGACCCCATTAAATTCCATTTACTCATGAGTTACTTTGTAAGGTTGATCCCTTAGTTATTGTGGTTTTTATCAAGGATGAAAGTTGGAACAGTGTGTATGCCAACAGAAGACTATTTCAAAAGTAGCTTTGTGAAAAAAAGAAGAAAAAAAGGAAAAAAAAAAGAAAAGAAAAAGGAAGTACCACAAAACCCCATGTTTTCATCCAAACTTTCAACAGCTAATGAAAATAAACATAGTTTTCTTTAAACTTTAGTCGGGATGTGACATCAAAATACTTTAGGAGCTGAAGATTTGTACTGGGGATCTCTACTGAGTAGTCTTTTCATTGGCAGGACTTTGTATTGAACTGGGCAGACATGGGAGGGATGAGCAATATTTCAAACATATACCAGAAGATCTGAACTTTGAATTTCCTTTCTTAAATTCTGGGAATCTTATCTTCACTGAGTTTTCTTTCATGCTTTTTCTATTTTCTGTCTGAGAAAGTGAACAAACCAAGAGAGTCGATCTGTTCTCTTTTTGATGGCTCAGCTCTAAACATGTGAAGATTATGGACTTAGTTCACTGGAGAGGATGCACCTCACATCTTTCCTAATTAGTGCTAAGTGGAATTCAAAGTTATAGACAACAATGTATGAATCACTTGTATTATCTTTTGTCAAATAAGTGATATATTCTCCCTGGCCAGGAACGGCTGATCTCTTTCAGCTGTTGTTTTCGTTAAAAGAATCAGCCTGTGATATACAACTGGTTTTGCAAAATTACATGCAACCTTAATATAACCCCCATATATAAAAAATATATAGAATATATAATAATATATATGAAAACATATATAATATATATAGAAAAGGAAGAATAATAGTGTCAGAACTAGCATTAGTATTGCTGTAGCTAGCGCTTTGTAATAGATATTGCTCAAAATAATTTTCCTGACAGTAATTTTACTTATTTTCTTGGTAATGATCTCAAACAAATCTTTTGGAACAAATCTCACAAATGGTGAGATCAAATCTTTCCCAAAAGGAGCACTGTGCCCTGTTGTACCCCTCATTCTTTGTACACAATGCAGAAATCAGTACTTTTACAGTCTTTTACCCAGCACACCTTCAAAATCCCCCTGCTCAGGGCTGCAGGGCACCTGAAGAAGGGTCTTCATCATGCTTGCTCTCCCCAGACTTGAACCGGGTCTACACAAGATGCAATGTCTCCATCAGCTTCAGACCGACACAATGCTGGGTTGCCCCAGACCAGAATGAATAATCTCCAGACATGAGTTACGGGCACAATTAAAGCAAGAGCACAGCTGACTGACATACTGAACAAAAGAGCTTTGGCAAAGCTTACAGTGGAAAAGCATATAGAGGAAATTCATTCTTGGCGTTGAATGCGCCCGAGTAAAAGCTGGACGAACTGCTGATTAACAAGCTCAGACTCTGCAGACCAAATACCAAAGGATGAACAATGGCAATAACATTCTGTTATGTCTCTCTACAGCATGTGTGCAATTTATCCTAAAGTTATATTCCATAGGCAGCTCCAGCAGCACATTTTCACACTCTAATTGATGCATATGAGATTTGGCTTGCAGCTTTCAAAAAAAGTCAGAAGTACAGAGAATTCTGTTCCATCCCACAAAACCAAAGCCCTGTAATATTAGTTGTAACTGCAATAGATTTCTATGACTCTAACACAGCTAGTTCACTCGGTAAGTTAGACAGTACACAGTTGTGTCTCAGAGAGTGCCCATTTAACTGGGCTGCTGGGCTTTCCTCATAAAGCACAACATGCCGATCCCTCCACAGAGCTCTAGTAGGTTTGGGAGGCATGACTGTCTTCTACAACAGCCACATGGACCCTTCTCTGAGGGACATGTTTTTCCCTACCTTGACCAATTTGATTATTTTTCTAACTTCTACCAGTTTGTTTGCTGCAGAAACAGGTTTACTAGTTCCTAGTTCTCAGGGACACCTGTGGAGACTTTCTCACAGATTTTCATCTTCCTTTTCCCTGCCTGTGGTACTGTGGTCAGTGCAAATAATTGATTATACAGAGCCATTACTGGCAATTTCACGTCTGAGTTCCTTTGGAAATTTTGAGTGAACACCCTCTGCTCCAAGTGTTGTACTTGTTTGACACTTTGATGCAGTCCTGGAGACTCTTTTGGTCTCACACGGGAACCTCCCTGCCCTCCTTTACTGATTATTGATGTAAATAACACATTTAGGTTTCCTGCAATGACTTTTTCTTTCAGAACTTCTCCTTTTGCACCTCTGTCATGTGATGGCACCACCAGTTCACCGGTAGCCCTCTAGAGTCTGAGGTAACTGAACAGAGTTTTATTAGGTTTGTATGTTTAGCAAGTCAATCTTCAAAATGTTGACCTATTTATTGCGGTTTTAGTTAACTTCTCCAAGTCTATTCTCTGTTTTTCTCCATTGGACATGACTTTCCGAAGGATGGTTTTTTACTCCTGATAATCATGTTCTCTGCCCTTTTGACATGATAACTACTTTTAATATTTGAAGAGGCTATTTAATGATATACATTTACACTGGACCTTTATTGTCCTTTTAAGCAGAGTCCACGAGGACTGTGCCAGCTGCTCCTTTATTTACTTAACCTTGCCATTTTGAGGTAAATTGCTGCAAAGCTCGATATTTTTGACTTTGTCTTTCTGTGAGGAGTTGAATTTGAGAATGGCAATGTCAGTGCATAATTCTTTTCCTTACATTTAGAAAGCTGGCAGCTTACCTCTGCTGAATGTACCTGACTACTATGCAGTACTGGCATCCGGGGATCTCAGTCAATGTCTCACCTCAGCTCTCCCTCCTCAGGTAAGCCATTAGACCATCACTCCAGAGCTAAATGGTACAGCTTCTCACAGTAGTAAGTGGACTAATGCTGCACACAACACTGTCTTCTGTGGCAGCTGTGAAAGAACCTTCTCAGGGTTAGACCATTGGCAAGTGAGGTGCTGTGCACGTGTGCTAGAAAATGCACAGACAAAAATATTAGCTTGAGTTTCCGACTTCTCAAGCCCTGTGAGAAACAGAGTAATTTAGTCCATTGGTGAAATGCCATGTGCTAGGAGAGGTCCTCTGAACTCAGTACTTTCAGACTACAATTGACCTGCTAGTTGAGTAACACAGTATGGCATTATCTGGTTTCTTCAGTACTTACACCAAAATGACTTCATAATAAAAGCATTCACGTTCACCTCTACAACTTCAGAGTTTGCAAGACTGTTATGTTTCTAATCATGAAAAACACGGCTTTATTGAGATGATAAAGTAGCCATAAATAAAGAGCTCACAGGAGCAGGCTGACAAATAAACTTTTTATATGTTAGGTATGTATGGTGATGTAGTTTGTGGTGACAGCACATTGCTCAGAAGAGCAGGTCATATTCTGCTTCCTATTATACTAGTGTCAACCCAGAGATTTTCCATTGTCTATATTTCAACCAGTTCAACTAAGATAAAGATCTCCACACAGGATTTCATAGCCTTTTTTTTGCCACTGTATAGTGTTATTAAGAAAAGAAAGTACTATAGAGGTCAAATTACTTTCAATATTTTTTCTGATAATAAATGCACTACAAATGGTTTAGTCTCATCCATTAATCATAATGAAATCGTTTAAAAAAAGGCTGAAATAGATTTCAGTAAGGTATAAAGCCCTTTTCTTGCACTGTTATGAAATTTAGGCAAGTGACACAAGGCAATGCCTATCACAGTGACTGTCACTGGAAACCAGACACCTCAGGGTAGACATTGCCATTTCAGGTCTCACAATGACAGGACTTTGCGTGGATCGAGTCCCCAGCTCTTAGATTATTTGTAGTAAGAATAAATAAATAATAGAAAGGAAAATAGAGAGGGTGGCTCTGAAGGACAAGCTAAGAGGTATTCAAAAAGCATCGTGCCATGGCCATGTATACAAGAACAAAAATGGGAAGCTGTAAGCAGAGAGGTGGGATGGCAGAACAGAGAGTCTGGGACCAGGCACAGGCAGGTCTAAGCCCAGTCTTTGATTCCCAGCCTCTTCCCCTGCTGATCTCCAGACCTGACCAGCTGGGGAAGATGCGCTGGGAGCCCTCCTCACCCCGGCGAGGACTCAGCAGTCCTCGCCAGGTCTGCGTTCCTCTGAGTGCAATTGTCCTCATCTGAAGGGCAAAACAAAGTGTTAAGTGTGTCAGAGGTTGGAGAGGTACAGCGAGGGATGCTCCGGTCTGTGGGCGCACGCCAGCCACAGCCCTGTGAGGGTTCACTCACCTGCCAGACCAAAGCAGGTAAATTGAACTGAAGGCGCAGAGAGACAGAGCGACGAAAGTAGGGCAACATCCGCACACAAAGCCTGAGCAGCTTAACTTACACTAATGGAAAAGGGGATTTAAATAGCTAGAACCTTGTACATTGAACTGAGATGAAAATATAACTCCAAATATATATTTCTGGGCTGTAAGAGGACTGGTAGAGAAGAGAAATGATATCCATCTTACTCCTGTCCTGGAGGATTTGAGCCCCTCCTCCCCCATTTTTTAATAACAGAGAGATACTTTCAGTCTAAATTATGCCTCTTTGTATGTAAACTCAAGAACAATTGGAAATCTGGTTCCAAGCTTAAGAGTGAGATAGATATTTTTACATTCATGTACAAACACCTATTCACGAAAGCATACATATATTTACGCCCTCCCTGCCCCCATTTCTCTGCCTCCAAATATCTGTATTTCATTATGCACCCTCACAGAAAATGATAGCAAATAACTACACAGAAAAAGAGGGTTTTTTTCAAAAAATCAAATATAGTATAGGCTGTTTCTGAGAGATAAATATAAAACAGATATTACATTGCTAATTCTCAATTAATCAAATGCTGTACATGAAAGAGCAAAGGGCAGAGTCTATTCAAATTTGTAGCAATGTAAAAAAAAACCAGAAAAATTTTCTATCACTCTATTCCTCCACAGAAGAATCTACCATTTTTCTGTAATAGAACAGCATAGAAAAATAAAACTTCGAATTTCAGGAACCTGTTTCTGTGTGAGCATTCTCGTTTCACAACCAAGTCAGATTAGCTCCACCATTCTCATTGGAGCGAGAGTCGTGTAGGTTCGTTCTCATCTCATGGACGAAATAATTTGAGAAGAAACATTGAGACTTGCCTGATGCAATGCAGAAGAACATTGACTGAAGAAAAGGGGGGACCCAGGTCTGTGGCCACCTAAACGCGTGCATTAACCTCTAGGCTTTTCAGCAGTGTGTCGCATACCAGAAAATTAATTTCCTACCTAATCTATTTTTTTTCCAGTCCCAGAACAACGGTAGTATTTCAAAAGAAATTATCGGTTTTTGTATTGGATGGGAGGGGGTATTTTAAGCAGATGTATGGTTAATTTATGTCCTCTGGGGCAAATTCTGCCTGTGCTTTCCAATGCGCAGTTTATGCTGCCACCAGTAGCACTTCTCTGGGTACAGCTGTCTGGACTGGCAGAGAGATGAGGGTCAAGGAAAGAGAAAACTGTGGGTTTACCTGCTCACTTCATGAAATGAAGGTGTGCCCTACCCCTTGCGCCTCCTCCTGGCCTCCCTTGAGTGCCCTTCTATTAAGAAGCACTACACCTAAAAGGCATTTATTTCTTCCTCTTCATTTGAGCTGTGGCAAAGCTGGTGCAAACTGTCATATTATCCTTGGCGAAAATGAAAGATCTCCTGGGAAATGCAGAATTTTACTATTCTAATCTACTTTTCTCACCCCCTAGGTAAAAAAAAAAAGTTTTGTTTTTTTTTAACACATTGATTAAAAAGTTGTGCTGAAATGCAGATAAACCTTCTCTCTCAGCAGTCAGTGAACCGAGTGACATGTTGTCCGTGGCAAAGGCATACCTAAGAACACGTTTCATCTACTGCTTCCCTTCTCTTTCTGGCACAGCGTGGAGTTTAATCATACGTATGTTAGAGCCAAACTACAATAGTTTTGACAGCTGTGGGGGAAGGGTGGTCAGCGTTGTGGCTGAACTCCTCACCCGTTCCCATGGGGGAGAGGGTGCCTTGCAACGAGACAGATGGCTCCTGCAGAAGGTCAGTAGAAATGTTCATGCATACCCTACTTATTTTTGCACGGTATTCATTGACTCAATCTGCTTCTGAGCCTCTCTCCCCCCTTTTTAATAGGAATTTTATCATGTTTTTAAATCTTTGCCAGTTTCAACGTGGCTGGTTTAATTTCACACAAAAAAGTGTGGGAGCAGTGGTCTCAGTTCCCCTGGATAAACACTGGACTACGTGCTACTTGTGTTTGACTATGTCAGCCGTGAGCTCTGGAAGTATGAAGTCCTGCCAGGCAAGACATAAATCTTTTGTCAATAAAAGGGGTACATTATCTGCTTCTCAGCTGTTTCTTTTCTAAACAGCTACCTGAGGTTTAAGATAAATATTCAACATGGTTATTTAAAAGGAAAAAAGAAAAGCCAGAACACTTTCTCTCATGCATTGAACATTAACGGCAAATCCTAGAGAGCGGGGATCGGTCTTCACGGCATGTCCCAGGTCAGCCTGGAAATGTAGTAGTGCAGTGAAAGGATTTCTAAAGAGGCAAAGAATTTAGTAACACTTTGGCTGTAATATACTTTGTACCTTCTGAGTCAGTCCCTTGCAGTGAAGCTGCCAGATTAACTCCTGAGGCAACGGGGTGCAGCTTTGCTGGGTTAAGGAAGCTGTGCCCTGCTTCTCCAGGAACGTATTCAGCCCAAGCAGGAGGTTGTGGAGAGGGTTATGTTGAATGGGGATCCTTTTTCTCGGGGATCCTTATTCTCAGCCAACGTCTTGTTGTTCCCAGGTACCTTCATACTGAAAAGTGAAAAGAAATTAAACCGATGACTAGCCAAATGTCAACAGCTTAAAGGTTCATGGGTTTAGTAGCTCTCCATGAATCCAGTCAATCTCTGCTCTATTTTCAATTCCTGTACATGTTAAATTTGTATTTTGGTATTTCTGATAGCATTTCAAGGAGACCTCAGCCTTCTGCGGGCAAGCTGATATGGTTACCCGGTACTGTTGTCCTTGCACTATCCCACTCCCCAAAACGTCCCCAGGGCTTACCCCCGGCTTTCTGTGAAATTTGGCTGTTTCTCACATAACTCCTCCTTAACCACCTGTGAATTCCTCACAGCACCATCTATAAATTTGTCAGCTTCTCACCCTGTGACCTGTCATGTCCAGCAATTTCTTGTGCCATATATCTCACGTCTTGTTCTGTTGGGTGCGCCCCAGGCCAGGGCACAGGCAGTGGTCCCATCACCTGCCCGCAGCCCCGGCAGTCAGCATCACAACCTCAGCCTGCTGCTGTGGGAGAGAAATGTATGTATTCTGCTAGGACTAGACAATAGTAACTACGGTATATAAAAAGTAAAAATAATGAAGTTTGTGGATTGAATGTGATACCCTTCTCTCATGCTGCTTGGTTCCTGATCACTTATGGAATGAGTTATTAAACGAGAGAAGAGGATGTACCATCTGGTCCCATACAAAGGTAAAGCCTTCAATTAAAAAAGAGCTTGAAAGGGACATAAAGATGTTTGTGACCAGCCTAAGGGACTGGAGGCCACTGCGGGAAGCTGCTTCAGTGGGTGACGGGTTCAGATCTGACAAAACAGAACTTGAAGTTGAGAAAACTATAGTTTAGGAGAAATGTCTTTGAATGAGGGGGAATGGAAAACTAAATAAAACCACAATGATTGTAGGAGCTGTAGATAAGATTATATACGTTAGATTTAGATAGGTCCTCGGAGGAAAATAAAAACATCTCAGTGTGAAAAAATCAGCTACAATAGCAAAGTGAACAGGTTTGCAAGTGCATAGGTCTTTTGATATACAATTTTGGAAAACCAAGCTATGCATACATGATTTGTTGCATTTTTGTCATAGAAGGCTTTATCCCATTTTTATGATTTTAGGATTAATAAACATTATCCAAGTCAAGCATAAAATGAGCAGCACCTCATTCAGCACATTCACTGGAATTCCCAGTGTATTTATCATTTTCTGCTGGGAGCGTGGTTATAGCAATGATTAGAAAACAATATGGCAGGAAACTCTTATGTTAAACATTTGAGTTATGTATCACAGATTGTCTCAAATTCTCTGACTTTTTAGATTTAAATCTTTTCAAAGTTTTCCTGAAGCTTTTGGCACATTTTTTGCAAAATGTGTACAAGAAAGACAGAAGATTCATGAAGGACTCTTGCCTTCTGTTATTGTTTAAACACTGATGCTTAAGGTTTAAATTTACAGGGAACAAATCATCCTACATCAAAACTAAGGTGTTGCATGTTTATTTACAGACCAAGCTCCAGTAGTAATGTGTATTTGTCATGGAAACTGATTTGAATTTAATTCTAACCCCTGTTTTGCACCAGGAAAATGTGAGTTTCATTTTACTCGTCTCTGTTTTCAATTATAATTTGACAAAAGAAATAACCGCATTACCTATTTGATTTGCCAGAACTTTATCCCAGCACCACCTGTTGAGCCCTCGGCACTCGAATCCTGACATATAGCAGAGAACAAAATTATGCAGTTGGCATACTAACCAGCAAGGATGCCAACAAAAGCATAATATAGCCTTTGTACTCAAAGTACAACAAAATATATATTAAGCTACCAACTGCAAAGGTTTAAGCAAGCCACATTTAATTATACATGAACATATCTTTCCAACAAATAACTCGGTAGAAAAATGGTATGGAAGTTAGAAAGGACCCTCTTTGTATGGTCTGCTTTGGTAAATAGTGCAAGCATAAAATAAATAAAGTTTCACAATACCATAGTAGATTTACATTAGAGATGGCAAGAAGATAGCCAGCTAGTTTATACAAACAGATGGGTTCAACGCTATCAACTTCCCAGTTTAAACAAAATGCCCCACGTTCATTTCTGGTGGGGGAACCGACCTAGCGCAGCACTGGTCTCCCAGGTGGAAGAAGAGGCTGCCAGCGCTAGTTTGGATCAAAACTTCTCTTCTGCAAGTAACTGGGACCAAAGTCGTAGGGATCAACTCTGTCTCCGAGATGTGTTTCTCGAAGCAGCACTTTGCCAGGAAAGTAATCACAACCGTTTTCCTGGGTCTTATGACCTGAGATCTGCACAGAAGAGGGGACAGATGTTGAAAACAGATAGGACAGGTCAGTAGGGATGAGGCAAAACCTCTTCTCCCCAGTTCTGCAGAGGTCAGATGAGGGGGCTGTGAACTCATGGGGGATTTGCACACTGGGAAGGGCTACCAGTGGTTCTAGCAGTGATGCTAGAGTTTCCAGAGTTTGTCCCAAAATATGAGTTAAATCACTGCACGCTTTTTAAGGGGCTATTTTTACATACTGGTGACAATGACAATTTACAGATTGACAATTTAGAGATTTTTATCACCTCCCCAATAAGCCAAAGAGAGAATTAAATCTGAAAACTGGATGATAGCATTGCTAATTCAAAGGGACTATTGGTCAGAAAAATGACATTAAGTATAAAACAAGGATTGTGTTTCAAGGTAAGGAGAAAACAACGAATGAGATCTTACTCCTGCTCACCCAGAAATCACCACAACTGCCCTCAGACAGACCCAAGGGTAAGGACAGGGTAAGGCAGAAAGCTAATTGACCCACAATGACAGGAAAAGCAGTTTGGGAAGTATAAGGAGAGGTTAATTGCCACGTTGGAAAAATTCTCTGATGCATTTGTACAGAGCTGAGCGCACAGGTTCTGTGCGCTGCCTAAGGCTTTTGTCAATATTTTCATATGAAGCAGAAATGAAACACCATTAAAACTTTGGATAAGGAACCAAAATGCTGTAGGTTGAATGAAATATCTAGAAAATTTTTTAGAGACAACAAAGTACAGCTTTAAAATAGCTTGGGAAAAAACCTAGTTTTGTAAACAAGGAATCAAGCCAGCTATGAATCACAGAGTAACCAAGAGATTTTACTTACTGTCCTAACTTTTGCACTCTGAGCTACTTAACTAATTATTAGCGCTGTAGGCTGGTACGAGCCTAAATGGAGGAAGTACCTCTTGGGACGTGTTAACTATCCCTAGATACAAAGATCTGATATATGATTCCTGAACAGTATATATGCAATCCAGAAAGTTTAATGAGTGAGAAAGTCTTCTGATAGCACGCAGATCATTCCAAATTGTATCCAGAAAAATAGAGAATAATTTTGCACGTGGATTGCTTTCTTGCCAATGCATTGCAGCAATCAGCATTCAGCAGAGGTTGCAGAACCTCCACCTTCCGAGGGTTCAACTCAGCCACGAGCAACATGATGTAATGAGACCTGCTTTGAGAAGTGGGTTGGACTAGATGACATCTGGAGGTCCCTTCCAGCCTAAATTATCTATGATTCTAAAACGGACCTAAAGAAATCAGAAATCTTTTCCTTACAGTTGTTATTAAATTAAATTTTACTGAAATGCAATTTTTGTCTTATTTATTTAAAGGTTGGAATTGTGTATTTAATATTTATAATTGCTTATAAATTATATTTTTGTAATATATATATATGTAAATATGCTTTTATTATTTGTTTACTTTTTGTTTAAGGGATTGATTAAATAGAAGTAAAACCTGTGAATGGTCCAGTAAGCATACCGGGTGCCTGTGGTGTAATCCCAATGAGTCAATGAGAGTGCTTGCCTAAAACGCTAAAATGGTGGCTTGAAACATACCCCAATATCCTTAATTTTTCTGTGCTGAAAATGTAAAGCGACAATTGTTGATGAGAAAAACTTTCCTTCAAAGTTGTAATAGCAACTGTGTGACACTTGCTAAGAGATAGACCACATCTAGGAAAGCCAAATCTAGTTGATCTCTCCTTCTCAGTTCCAAATATCCTTTGTGGTAACCACATTTCATTCAGGAAAATAAGCCTAGAGGAAGTACACATATGGCAGATAGTTTGGCACCCTCCACTTCTAGATTTCTCAGATGTCTAACAGCCAAGAAAATGTGCCAGCAATTTAATTTCTTTCAGATAGCTGATCCCGTGTAATGTTTACTCCTGATGAAGACTTCAGATGAAATATCTGGATAGTGTTCGAATGGCGCATTAAATAAGTCTCCTATAACAGAACCCATCGTCTTCTCCTAATTTCTTCCTTGTTCAAAGTAACTACAAATGCTTAAAATGCAATGTGGAGCTTTGAGTTTTATAATCATAAACTAGTAAGAAAACTCACTCCAGAAACACACTGCATTGTTTACTACCTTGCATGAGATTTCCAAACACACCTAATTTTTTTTGCTGCCTTTCAGTGTGAAAACACTGGAACACTTCCTTGCCTGGCAGACACGCAAGGAAGCTGCAGGCGGACTGATCAGCAGTCTGAGAGCTCTACAAGTGGCTTTTTCACGTTTGGCTGTGCTTTTGGGAATGTAATAAACCCGCCCTGAATATTTGAGGCTAGCATTTCAGCTTGAAATTGAACTTTTTGCATATAAAAGAGCTGCGAAAATTGTGAAGGTCTACAGGTAGATTACAGTGGGCTGTACAAAAGGCAGCACCTTTTCAGGAAATCTTTGCAGTATGCTCTGAGTAACCCAAATGCCTCAGATACTGCTTAGCTTCGTTGCCCTTCAACAGGTAACTGCTATCAGTCCCTTGTATCATCATATAAAGTGGGATTCACTATTGAATTTAATTCCATTTAAATCTGGACCATTTGAAAAGAATTTATAATTCTGGAATTAAATGTCAATGGTTCTTATGTTAGTTTGGTGTTCTGTGTCTGCAGCACTGCTCCGAGCGATTGCCCCTGGTTTGCATCACACGTCTCTTATTGTTTGAGTATTCTGATAGCGCACACTTATCCTTTAGCAGAAACTAGTGACCCTGGGGATCCTTTCACTTTAAGCTGGAGTTTACCTGTCACTGAAGGTGACTGAGGTCAGCTAGCTTAAAATGACTGATCTATAACCCACACTTCCTGAAGGGATAAATTAAATCCAAAGAGAGAGTCTCATAAATTCCCAGGGAGATCTTAGTATCATAAAAATAGACTTGACACCACTCCAAAGTTTAGCCTCTGCCTTGACAAAGAGGAATGAAAATCAGCTTTGGGGCAGATTCTCCACGGGAGATACTTCTCAAAGTGCTCCTGAGCAGTCTGTGCCTTCCTTATCTTGTGGCAACTTGTCATTGATCCCTCTGCCAGCTTTCACTGATAGTGAGATACCGCAGTTGGTTAGAAGGGGGAGAGGAAAAGAGCAAAGTGTGTTTTCATGCTTCCCCCTCTACTTCTCTCTATCTCCTCCTTTACAGCACTATTTGTGAAGACACTTCTGTAGAACTGGGCTCAGGGTGATGGATGCAGGGCACAGCCAAGCACTTCTATAGAAAAATCCTAACATATCGAATAGAATTCTATAGAAACAGCTCTAGGAGCTTAATGTATTTGTAGAATTAATCTTGGTGTAATTTTTTTGAACCACCTATT
The DNA here is from genome assembly GCA_003993805.1 of Himantopus leucocephalus. NCBI lineage: Eukaryota > Metazoa > Chordata > Aves > Charadriiformes > Recurvirostridae > Himantopus > Himantopus leucocephalus. The sequence continues at coordinate 747,577 of RSEF01000008.1, read as the reverse complement.
AAAGATCTACACCAAGAATAATATTTGCTGTTGCATTCTATGGAGTTTTTGCTGGAACTTGTCGTGTTCTGCTTCCTGCCCATCATAATCACATCGTTCCTGCTGCAATCCAAGCCTTTCATCGTACTGGAAGCTGGTTGAGATTTACCCAGTACTGCTTCCCAACACAAAGCGATTTCCTGTCTGGTATGACTAAACTGTTGCATTGAGAAGAGAAGGAATTTAATTTCACTGTCACCCTCTGAGCTAGCAAGATGATTCATCAGTTTGTTTATGTACTGAAGGCTGCCAGTGAGGAGCATGCTTTGGTAAGGGGCACTAAAATGGGTGATGATTTCATCTGGCAGCACCTAATACCGACTGTTTACATTGGCACTTACCCATTTAGGCAGCTACGTAGACCAGGCAACGTAAGAAACAGGCATGAAATTATTACCATAAATTGTCTTCAAAGAATTGTCTTGATTCATGACTGTCTTAAAACATATAAACACATTTTACCACAATGATTTTGCCCATTTCAAGGGATACCCGATACGCAAGGGACTTTTTCCCTTCTTATGGCAGTAAAAACAAAACCACTATGGCTCATGCCAAACTTGTTCAAAGTTTACATGGATTTGGTTGGACAAATGTGGTGGAAAATTACATCCAATGTTTTGGGTACTGGCCCATGCACCTCCTCACATCTCAACTGTGCCTCTTCCAGCTTTTAAAGCAGATTTCTAAATTAAGTTTGTTTTTGTTTGGATTATACTATTAAAAAAGGCCATACGAAATGGAACGTAATTTTGGCTCTGTAAAACATAGCTCTTCCTGATGCTTTTTTTCCTAATTGGAAACAGTAGCTCGTGATTTCTGCTCTGCTTTTCTTGGATGCTGCTGGTTTAGGGTTATCTATTGCCTGTAAGAACAACCGCTCCGCACATGCTATTGAAATAGATCATCTTGTGACGGAGCTAGAGATGACACAATGATATGCTGAAGGTATCTGGTACAGTGGCAAAAAACAGGGGGCTTGTCCTGCCTCACTGCCAACTTCATTAAACTTCGGTGTGGTGGGTACTTGAGTGAAATCAATAGGGTATTCTGCTGGACTTTTTAATGGACTATGATATATGTTATTGACAAGAATTATATGGTAATGGAAAGGTTCCCGTTTCCCCTTAAGTTTCAGCATTATACACGAGAACAAGGGAAAATAACCTGTTTAAAGATCCTAAAACATTATTTTGAAAGATTACATTATTTCCATTTATATTATATACAAATAAAATTTCAGATTTTTTCAATGTCATTGGAAACAACCACAACAGAAATATTTTACCAGAAAGAAAGTTCGCAGGCAACAAGCTAAGGTAGTTGCTTGGTTGTCTTTGGCACTTCTGGTATTTAAATCTGGGGTTCCAGGACTGTCAATACACACAGGACTCTTAACAGGAGTTATAAGCAGAGATCAATAGTTATTCCTACAGCAGGTCATCAGGCACATAACTTACTGAAGGGGAAGGCTCAGTGCTTTTGACCTCTCTCCTACCTCAAGAAATAAATCTGAGGGTAGGGCAGGCATATCACTGGTCTCAGGCTGGGGTCCTTCTGGAAATTCCTCCGTTAGGCAAAGGCCCTTGAGGAAAGAATTAATTCATGTAACCTGGTTTGGTACTGCGTTTGCACATGAAGCAAGAGCGCGCCTGCGACAGTTGATAATACGTGGCTGCATTCGCAGCGGACTTGGGCTCCACTCTGTTTGCTGGGTTAAAAGTTTGGTACACTTGTGGGTAAAATCCGGTTGGGAAAGTTAAGTAGGTGTCATTAGAGATGGCCTAAAATTCAGGAGAATTATCCTCTGATCGGGAACTTTTCCCTTTCCTTCCTTCTGATGATCTTTTTGAGGGCCAGGAGACTCTGCTACTCCACAGCAAAAAGGCAAAGTAGTTATATGGTGCTTCACCTATAGAATAAGAATCCAAATCTCACCAACCCCTGTTGTAACTTCAGGGGTTTGGTTCACCTCCAGCAAAAGGATTTGATGATACCCACACTTGTAACGTTTCTGTAGAGATAAGGGGGTAACGTGCCTTAGCTAAGAGACACCTTTCTTTTCTTTCATTTTGGACACCAATCGTCATAAACTCGACTGTGTATCTACGCTATCACGCGGACACCCGTAGCACCTGTCCCGCGTTTTATACAGCGATGGCCGTTCTAATACCACCGGCTATTTCGAAATAACGCCGGAGCCGGCCACAGTGTAGCGCAGCCCCGCTGGCTGAGCCCGCTGCCGCGGGGCTGCCCCCCAGCTACGGACCACAGCGCCGGGACGGACGCTAAAACGGCCGGCACAAATCGCGGCGTACCTCGGATTTGCCTGCGGCACCGGGGCGCGCGCGGCGGGGAAGGAGCGGGCGGCGGCGGCGGCGGCGGCGGCGGCGGGGGGGGGATGGCGGCGCTGCAGCCCCCTCCGCGCCCAGCAGGGGGCGCTGCCGGGCCGGGATGGCGGCGGCGGGCGGGCGGGCGCTGTCGGCACCGGGTAACGGCTGAGAAACGGCTCCGGTAACGGTTACCAACGGACAAGGAGGGCCTCAGGCTCCGGAGGAGAAGCAGCTATTTCCCACCTGTGTAATAGCAAGAAAATTCGTGACGCATCCCTCGTCCCCGTCCCCCCCCCCCCGTTCAGAATATTCGTAAGGAGGAATGTGCGCACCCAGAAATTAATTCACAGAGAAGAAAAAAAATATCAAAACGTTACGATTTAGAAGGAGCTCTAGATACAATTTGGATAGGATACTATTCAGAAAGACCTTTTTTGGGTGGATTATCATTATTGCTTTTTGAACATTGCCATTCTTGTATTTTGTACACGTTTGTCACTGAAGATGGACTGTCCAAAAAAACGCATTACATCGAAATAAATCTTTTCCCTGCCTTTCCTCTGGTTTATTTTTCCCATTCAGCTGAGTACTTTTATTCTTGTTCAACTTCAGGAACACAGTGGGCAGAAGACATAAACAACTTTCCCCCCAAATCACCTATTTCTTTATTTTCTACTGTGTTTTTGACATTTCTTTTGAGAAGGAGGCATTGAAAAGAGAGAGGGAGACTCTTCTTTGGACTCAGAAACCCAGAGTTTTTTTGTTATTTGGGTTATCAGGAGTTCTGAAAAATACCTTCAGTGCACAGCACTGATTTAACTGATTTAACAGACCCCCGGGGGTCCTGGGTGCTTTTTGCCACCAGCCCTCCCAGGACTGCCACACTGCCCTGTCCTCCCGCAGGGAGGGCGGGAGGATGCTCGGGCTGTGCCTGACAGCTTCCCCGCTCCTGTCCGGCTGAGCTCCCCGCAACAAGGGGTGTGCTCGGCCTGCACGTCACCAGGGGCCCAGGATACCAGGGGCATAGATTATACATCTCCTTTCCACTCTCTGGGTCATGTCCAAAGCTTGGAACCTACCACAGATATTTCTAAAACCTCTTCCTTAAATATCTCAAACTGCAGAGAGAAAAATAAATCTGGTTTATTACCTGGTGCTTCTTCCTCTACGGATGTGGTTTTTATTGTGCTTCTCCAGTGTTGCTCTGAACTTTGTTTCATAAATACCTACATATAAAAAACCCAGAGAAACCTCTGGGTACATTTATATTATATCTCTATTCTATGATTCCTTAATACGAAATAAACCGAATCAACCATTTAGGTTTACCTTTCTATGCTTAAAAAAATAATGAAATATGACAGTTTATGGCTTTTCTCCTCTGGATGGCAGTAACTCCTGCTTAAATGTTCATGACCCGTGACTGCAATATCCCGCAGCAAGGGATTTCCTTTTCTTTGTCAGTGTGCTATCCAAAAGAAACATTTAATTTCATTCGTTCCATGTTTTTTCAAATCTAAATTTGAAAGCTAAGTCAGCTTTCAAATAAGGAATCTGTTTAATGTAAAAACTTAATTGCACAAGTTCTACATATAAAAACAGAACAGGAATCAGAAGAAAGGAATTGATGCTGGGTATTTCTATCTATTCATATCTGATTACATGCTTCATAAAAATTAACAAATGTTGCTGAGAAAATCAAATTCCTTGACATTAAACAATGAAACAATACAAAAGACACAGAAAAGTCCTGACCTGAGAATGTACCAGAACATCTGCCCCTTTAAAATGTTCTCATTGTCACAGCGCACATCTGGATTTCTTGACTGTTCATTACATTGTGAAATTTTAAAACAGAAAATACATCCAAGCAAAGGTGACTTCCAAACACCCACTGTGCAGCCACGCAAGTTAGTTTAAACAAGAGGTATGAGAGGGAATTAAGCCCTTCTCCCTCCACATCTGACCAAATAAAATTTTTGCAGTAACAAATCTACGTTTACACGTAGGACTCGGGTCTTCTCACCAGCCAGGAGTACTTCTGTTGCCTTGTTTTACTGCTGGCGAAAACGACGCAGTTCAGAGCAACAATTTCCAAAGATGATTGCCTATCCTTATACAACTGAACCTGCACTTTGGCCATGACCGACATCCCTTGACACCTTCCTGCTGACTCCAGCCGGCCGAGGTCTGTCCTTCAGACAGCAGCCAGCCTTATTTCTGGGGTGCTGTGAGGGCAGTGCTCCCCAGGCCCTGACTCAGAAAAAGCACATGGTGCCTCTGTTTCCTAATATATATTAATCTATCAGGGAGAAAAGAACTGATTCTATATGTGCATTCAGTTCTTGGTCCATGGGCTGAGATGGCCCGTGGGGGTCTAAAAGTGGTTTTTGATAAGTGGGTGTTTTTCTACCAAGAGCATAATGCTACCAACTCCTTTGAAAACCTAGTCTGTTTTCAAATGGAGAAAAATACTTGGCTCCTACAACTGAGAAAAACTTTTCTGCCCACATCTTTTTTTCAGTGGAAAAACCAAATGCGGCAAATTTGGCAAGTTTACGTTCATTTCTCCAGAACCAAGACACTATTTACATTTTTACCCCCAGATTGCCAATGCTCAGAAAAACCACTTACTTATCACGGAATCACAGAATTTTCAGAGTTGGAAGAGACCTCTAGAGATCAGTAACACAGTAAGGTTCTTCCCGTTCATCTGTCCTTCCTACATCTGAACAAGGGAAGCAAAACAGTTTTGTGGTAAGCAAGCCAATCCTATAAAGGGTCCCACCTAAGCATTGGAGGTCCTCTGTGGTGATAGAAACATTAGTCCAGCCGTGGAAACAATGCGTTTTGGGAAGGCATGGTGTCTTCTGAGTTTCTTTGACAGACAGGGGAGCAAACTTTGTTATTGTCCTCCTAGAAAAAAAGCGGCACCTACTTGCTAACACGAATCCAGCTCCACAGTGCAGAGGGAAACAGAGAATCACTGACATACCATCTTGGCCTCCCCTGTTTTATTGTCCAGGTAATTTTCTTGAGGCGCATAGTAGAGGCGCTCACAAAGCTTTAAAGACTGAAGTCATCACTGGGAGATAAACTGCAAATTACCCCATGCTATTGCCCTGGCCTCTTTTTTTGGAATGTCAGGAAACCTGAAAAATAGTAATGTAGATGCAGCTAAGAAGGCGATATTACAGCTTGCCACAAAGCTGAGCTTTCAGCCTTTCAAAAGCCCAAAGTAGATCAATCATTTGTTACACTGTTTTTACTGCACGTCCATACATTTGAGATTCCCTCATTTGCTGCAAAATTTTCTCTGAAGACTTCATTAAGTTCTGGACCTGGCACCAATTTGTCAGCAATAGATAAAGCACTTTGAGAAGCTGTCCCAAAAGGTCCCTTAGCACATTTGTGAAGGCCTATTGCGACTCACACTGACTTCTGAGCTCATGAGAGAAAAAAAAAGACAAAAAAAAAAGGGAGGGAAATCCCCCCCAAACAAGTACTGGGAAAATACATGACTAGCGGCATGCTGAAGTTCTTTTCTGTCCTATTAAACATAAGGCTCTCACCCCACTTCAGTGTGTGAGTTCGCCTCAGTTCACTATTGTAGCAGGTAAAAGAAGGACAGATACGGTAAAAAATATAAAATGGTCAGCTGCAGACTTATTTTTACTGTATAGTTTTCTGGGTATAAACTTTTTCCAGAATGTGGGAGGAAGGTTTCTGCCATATAACACTGCAGTACTAAACACCTCAGCTCTCTCAAGCTGCCCTGTGAGCATTTTGAGCAGCAGTCTGCACGGTCTCTTTTTGAAAAAGATGTAATTCATAAACCTCACCTTTCCCTTACCTCCAGACAATGTCTGTGTCCGTTTTCTAGATGGTGATATGTACACATGGCATAGCAGAAATACAGACAGAACACATGCAGCAATGCATATGTTTTAAAAACTCTATTCTTTATCTCCCTGATACACTAAACTGGAGGCTGATGGAAAACAAAGATGCTTTCCTGCGTGGTGCAGGGTGCCACTGTGACAGCCGAGGTCAGGAGAAGAGAAGGCATGCATAACATTTCAGGCTGAGGTCCAAAACAGAGAGATTTCAAGTTTATCGTGCGGACAGAAGAGCACTGTGCACTTGAATTTCTAGCTGTTGGCACTATAACTCTACCCAGGTAGTCAGCAGGTTAGGTTATAGCTAGAGCTCTGTTCGAAAGGAGTTTTCTAACAGATTAAAAATTCTGGTTCATTACAAACTCCTAAATTAAGTGAAACTCTCTGAAAGATTGGTTTCTTTCCGAATCCTGAATCATTCTTTAAATTACGATCAGAGGATACGGTCATTTTGGATTCTAATTTAGAAACACATGTATGGGATTTGTGCTAGCATTCCTAATGTCTGAAGTTACAGAACTGCCAATGGTTTGTCAAGAAAAACACTCACTCTGGACTTATTTTAAAATAAAGAGAAATAATTAAAAAAAACTCTTGGGGACAGCAGCCCTGTCTCCCAGACTAGAGATGTTTTGCAGCCCTAGGAGCTCAAATGTAACTGCAAGATGACCTGCTCCGTGTGCAAGAAATGCGAAATTTCTCAGAAATGCCTCCTTCTATTTCCCCAAACTAATTAGCAAGAGCAGCCTTCCAGGGCCTTAGAACAAAGTATAAGCTTTCCTGCTTTCTCATGCAAATGCAGTAGTAGGAGTGGAGCCTTACAGCACAGCCCTCTCAAAATGAGGGCAGGATTGTCCTTTCTGTGCTGGGATAACAGTAGGATCCCTTCTAGAACATGCTTTCTGCTAGGTGCTGCATGAAGTTCTCTGCAATGTTATACGAATGGACAGTACAAATAAAATTCGTCATAGTTACCACTACTTTCAGGTTTGTTTCAGCTCAACAAGGTCATCTTGGCTTGTCTTTATGTGTAGCATCAACTGCTGATTCTACCTGCAGGAAATCAAAGGAAAATATTTCTCTGCGTGGGACATACACTTGTTTTTAAAAGAGCTGTTGTATAAAAACCCCTTATGCTTTCTGGGTTGCTGCAGTTTCCTGAGGCAGACTTGTCATTGTGGATAATACATGAAGCACAATACATCAGCATGCCACAGAAAGAGATTTCCCAGGATTGGCTATGCCCTTTGTACAGCAGCAAGCAAGAATGACTAAGGTATAAAAGGGCATACTGTAGCGAAACATTTTTGTGAGTGAGGACTGCAAGGGCAGAGAAGACACATATAAAACTAACACCTTCTGCAAGCCATGAAGACGTCAGCAAGCAAAGAAGTGTAAAGGTGAAAGGAATCACAGGCAAGTATAGAGAACAGGCACATGTACAAAAAATCACCTGTACAACAGGGCTGGCTGCTGGGAGAACACTGGGCGATCCAGAAAAAGGAATCCTTTTTTTATGTGATGGCACAACTGGCTGCAGAGATGGGGTCAGTTAACATCCATGGCTCCCTCCTGCCGACATCGCTGAATCTGAAGAATTTACTGCAGAACAATCTGAGCAATATCTTCAATCCTGAAACTCAGTTTCACACAACTAAATCACAGCAGTTCAATGTTCAGGGACTATAAGTGAAAAGAAAGGACAGAGTCAATTTGCAGTAAGCACATGTCCTGTGATAGATGTCCAAGTTATATCTAGACTGATTTAAAAACTGGGTTTTTTTTGTAAATCAGTAGTATATGATACCTCCCCCTGCTGCTCGCCTCCCCAGTTGTACTGTGTGTACCTGCACTTTCTACCAGATTGGATTTCCTCTGCTCTGTCCCCCGCTGGACCTCGCTAAGGTTGCAAAGGATCTTCAAAGTTACAAAATTGTCCCTGATATAATTGAGTTGCAGTGCTACTTTTTGATGAAACTCTAGTTGTAAGCCCAACTATTCCAGTGTTTCTTCCTTGTTATAGCCAAGTTTTCACAACTGCGATGGATGTATTTGATAAACCAAAAAAAACTCCATGAAAATCAGGCCTTTTCATACTCTTCTTTGCTTCAAGGGACAAAGAAAAACTGGAAAAGCATTGAGATGATAACGGACTTTCAGATTGCCTATAATTGTTCTGTTAGCAGCAGACTGGCTGTTCAATAAGCCAAAGGCACGAGGATGCAAACCCTCGCATGGGCAAATATGCCCAGATTCTTTGAATTTGTAAAGTTTGCACTACCAAAACCTGTCTAACTTATTCCTGGTGATTTTGGAAGGCTGACCAGAATGCCTTTACATAACTTGCTCCAGGCAGCAAAGCTTCACGCGTTTGGGGGAAATCAACACATCCCGTCCTCCTTTTCACTTCTTATACAACTTTACAAAATGACTTATCCCATTATCGCTCTAATCAAATTTTAAAAGCATGTGATTGCTCAGATCTTCAATACAGCAATGACCCCTCAGTGATCCCTCCTCTTCAGATGGGTGCACGTATCAGGGTGTTTTGAATTGCACCCAGATGGCCAAAGTCTTGTGAAGCCATTTCAAAGGCTAAAAATTGCCAAGGTGTATAGGGCTCGGCTAAGGGGAGAGCCACCCCTTTGCTTCAATAACCACTCAATTTCAGGGAGTCGGGGCTGCTATGGCAATCTGATGTCATCCATCAAATCCCTTCTGAAAGGTATCTGGGAGCTAATCTGCATTTTACAAAGCAGCTGCAAAAAGGACCAGTGATGCTAAATCACAGATTAGCAAGCTATTAGCATGTCTAGCACACACTTTTCTTACATTTTCTCCAAGATTAGAGGTTCTCTTTTGGTCATCTTTCTTGGCAGTACAGAGCAAAGAATGACATTTTTGCATGAGTTAAAGAAATACTCCTTTTTGATTTACGGAAGTTGTTTGCTGCATAAGGTATTTAAGCAAATGGTATGGTTTACTTAATAAGAATTAACACACAAGTTTTTATAAAAAATAAAGGACTGTCTTTGATATCATATCCTTAAATAGTACTAATCAAAAGTATCTGGTGGCTAAATAATAATACTAATAATACTACTGCTAATAATAATAATAATCACCATCATCATCATCACCACCATCATGGTTGTCATCGTCATCACCACCATCCTCCTCCTCCCTGAGTGTGGTGCCCTACTGACGCTGTGGATCAGTCATCCCATTTGGGAAGAGACAATTGCAGTTGATGATTATGCCCAAGACTTGTCCCCACTTCATTTCTGATGGCCTGTTTTCCTCTGTTGTCATCCTCAGAATGTGAATGACGTGGTTCATTGCAGATAACACCTGAAAGGCCTTCCAAGGAGTGCACGTCTGCGCATGGAAAACAAAGCAGCTCAAAACACTCTGACTTGCTCGCATCACCAGGACAGATACAGAAGGAAAAAACCTCTTTATGATCTGACATTTTCTTTTCTGCATCTGTTTCCACCCTGTGATGCGCATGAATAGCAGGAGGTGACAGAGTGTTGCTTTCAAGCTTTAAAACTTAGCTCTGCAGAGCTTGCTTCCAACAGGTGAATGAACTGAAGAAAGAACGGGGCTCTTTTCATATTGATAAATCCAGCAGAGTTGTGCGCATTCTTGAAAGTGTGCGAGGCTCTGATAAGAGTTTTATCAAGCATGTATTACATCAACTGGCTGCTACACCAGCCCTCTAATCAGCTGGTTTTCCTAGCAACAGTACCTAGACAATAAGCTCACATCTATTGAGGGAGCACTTCACTGTCAGCGGAGATGCTGGTACAGTAATTCATGCCTGAGACCAGGTGTAAAGAAGGACAACCAGGCCCTGGGCTTAAATATGCTCAGATGCTGGGGGAACTGAGGATCTTTTAAAAATCCTGTTCAGTGTAAAATTCTATTCTGCACATTTGAGACTCCCTCCATATTCATAGAAAGAATATGTATTTAATAAGTTTGTTGGGGAGTCAACAGTTAACAACTGTTAATAATTAAACACAAACCTGTGAGGAATGTCCTTTCCAGATGTGTTTTTAATACAACATGTAATTATGTTTTAACAAGCTTTATTCAGCTCTATAAGGACTTTGCATAAAAGCTTTAGTGGGAACGCAAAGGACAGAACTCCCGATCTAGAAAAGAGAAAAAGGCCCGTGAATATAGTTTCTTTTGTTAAAACGAGACTGAGTTTGCAATTTCTTGGATTAAACTAGGACAGACTTTGAGAGACTGCAAAGACCTGAGAATACTGAGAGACTTCACGCATTCAGTTTTTCATCACTGGCAATATTAAAGTCCCTGGGTAAGATTATTCTTTGTTTTGTACTTATATAAATAAGGACTAATTCCACTTAGGAAATGCGATAGCTCTATTTAAAGGGAATTATTTCTGGCCATCAAAAGTGGTAAGAGAATATGTCTCGCATTGAAAATAAAAGCCAGCCTAGAATCTGCTCTGCCCATAGCACAGTAACTTACACTGCAATCCGTGTCTGTACACCTCCTCTCAAGGAAATTGGATGGTTTTTCCTGAAGCTATTCTGGGATAATTGTATCTTTGTCCATTATAAATTCACATGTATTTTTATAAGCAAAGCAAAGGTCCCATTGGCGCCATTAGAAATAATCCTTTAACAGATTTCCAAAGATATGTCTTGCTTAACTTCAACAGGGAGTTAACTAAACACTTGAGAGAAATTTTATTTTTCCTCATAAGCAACAATAAATCCCTGTAAATGCAAAGTAAGTCATACACAATCAAATATGCTGGCATAAAGGTAGTCATGCTCTCACTCCTATAAAAAGTAAATAAATGGTGCCAATAAAGACATGCCAACTTGTAAGAATAACCCTTTTGTTGTAAAGCATATATAATCAAAGAAAATTCTATAAGCTTTTAAAAATTCATTAAGACTCAGGCCTTTTCTGTTTGGAAGTCTTTCTCGGTGACTGTATCACCAGAAGACTGGGGTAAATTCTGCATTTTCATGTACAGAGGCTACAAAATAATGAAAAAGCTCAGTTTACTTGAAACTGGGTCCTATTCTTATTAAGATGTCATAGAAAGAGAGTAGAAATAAATTTGTCCTGGTCTGTCCTTTCATTGCAACCCTATCCACTGTAGCTAGCACTGGGGAAAACTTGTTTTACCACCTACATTCTGTGGGGTTTTTTTGCTGTCCTAGGCTCAGTCCAGGAGGGTTGGGGACTTTCACAAGTCTCCTGAAATACTACACCCTGACTGCTTATGGGCTTACTCGGAGAATGTAATGGCTAATGTGTCTGCACTTCTCTGCCAGACTAATGTGTATTTTTTCACCTAAAAAGTGTTAAAACATTTCATTGCACTAGAAAGCTGTCATATGAAATTTATATGATAGCTGCTACAGTGGAAGTGTCACAGGAATTAACATATAGGAACATTTCAGTAGCCCATCTAAAGTGATATCCTCTCTCTCAAAGTAGTCAGCCACAAAGATTTCAAAAAGGAGGGAGGCGGTAATCAGGATATGGGCTAAAAATGAACAAAAATGTTTGGATCCATATACAAACTTTCCCAGAGACCACTGGAGTCCAGATTTTCAGCACAGTCCTCTTTGTCTGCTAATGCTAAGAACAGCGCAGTCATGCACAGAGGATATCTCATCCTTACTTACATGCTTATGCATAAAAATTTTCTATACAGTAAGCATACTTTACAAGGTTGCTAAGGGCTGGCACATCCCCCCTTTACAGTACAGTGAACTGGCGTGTGATATACCTCAGCCGTTCCAAGTCACTGAAATGTTGAAACTGCAATGCTACTTACAGCTGGGCTTGTTCTAGGAGATAACACACCACCTTACAGAAGAAGCCTTGCCCTTTTTCTGGAGACTTTTTCAAACTGGCAAAGCTGGCTGGGGCAATGTGTGTGTGAGACAAGAAAGACCAGAGTCGTCACTTGCAAATGAGGATACAGGACAGAAGGATGCCTCTGCACCTTAAATTTAATGGAACAAAATGCAAGTTTCAGTATGTCTCTTACAGTTAGACTCTGTTATATGATATGTTCTTCCAAGGTGCCTGTTTCTACCAAGTCTAAATGTTCAGTATCAGGATTTAATTCTGGAGCAGATTTATACTTTCCATGTAATAAAAATGACTTGTATCAGTCAAAGTACCAGAAAAGGTGTGTATACTGTGTAATACCTAAAAGGATTTGCCAAATCACCTGAAGGATGACTATTAATAGAAAAAGGTGGATGTATTGCCAGTGGTAGAGAGTTCATTAACTTACAAGTTAAGCAGCAGTTGTTTCAGAAAATCAAACAAACCCCATGGTTGATTCCTCCAAGTTTTGACCATCTGCATCACTCTGGAATATTCACATAAAATTGACATGTTTGAAAAGTTGTAGTTTTTTTTTTTTTTTTAACAGAAGCATTTAATTCTCGTTCACAGTTTGCTGTGAACAAAAACTTCAACACTTCTAAGAAAATATAAAAGAAAGTGGTGAGCACATAAGGTTCTTGCTACATCTGTTAGGGAGTGGAAAAAAATCACAGAGCCCTAAAAATCTGGGAAGGGGAATAGGAAAATTGGAGGAAAGGGCTGCATCCCAGGGGCAGGTACACATGTGACTGTGAGGCACGAGCACTTATTCCAGTAAAGCTCAGAGTGCCTTGCAATGACATAATAAGCGAAACACAGGCTATACCTTCCTAGCAAAAAATTTCAGAAAACTCCACTGAATGTTTTCCTCCTGAAAGACTTTTTCCAGGTTCTTTAGGCAAAGAGAATGATCTAAGCTAATATATCTCACTACCAGTAACAGAGAGCGTAATATGTTGCTTAGCCTGCAGCACATTAATAGTATCTGGTATCCAACTGATATGATGCAACTCATATTTCTCAGATGATAGAATCCTGTGGCTCAATTGTGAGATTCCAGATTAAAAGACGTACAGAGCATATAATCATTATAATACTCTCTTACCTAGATTCCAGTGTTTCCACCATGGCTTCAGCGATAGTATTTCTGTCTCTTGTATTAATTGAAGCTGTGAAAATTCCTTGTTGCCCTATTTAGCAAAGACAGATCTTAGATATTTTAGAAAACAGTAATATATGGTTGCTTGGTAAGGGATATGTTGATTTATTAATCTAATTTTTGTAGGATGCCTATGTATAAAGTCTCTTATTTTGACACATGGAGCTGTAAAAAGAGCGACTGTTGGGCTCTGGAGCAATTCTTTTCTGCCTGGGTATTCTCTGCAGTGCTAAAATCTGATAATGTATTGTTATATGTTAATCCACTTTGTGAGCTTTTCTGAAATAATCTAGTCCAGTTGGTTTTGACCTTTTTCAATTTGCAAACCGCTAAATATTTTCTAGTAAAATTATGAACCTTCTCTGCACTCTGAATTTAAGCTAACAGGTAATAGGCTTGCTTTCCTTTGTTACTTTTCAAGGTTTGCTTGGAAATGGTCCCTTTGCAGTAGTTGCAAGCCAGAGGTGGAAAACCACGCGTAATTTTATGGCCAAAGTCACAACTAGAGTAACTTGGCATAATTCCACTGATTTCAAAGGAAAAATCCTTTGATAGTATCAGTTAGAATAATGGCTAGTTTATTGTACATTAGCTGAGGAACGTCCCCTGGCTTTAGTCCTCCTCTATAGCTTTCATTGTGAATAAGATTGAGCTCCATTTCAATGCAATTATATCTCCTTTGGGAAATATTCCTTACTTACTACCCAGACTAAAACACATCGAAGAGCCCAAGAGGAAGCTTAAAAAATTTTTACTTGGGAAAACTCATTGGAAAAATTTTAAAATTGTATTTCATGCTTGGTCTCAGCTGTGTCCTAGATGTCTAATTTTTGAGATGTCTCTTCTGTCAGATAGCACCTTTTATCTCAGTGGTGCAGTGTAACATATGCACAACTCTAATATAAGTTATAAAGATAATAACATAAATTTTACTTGGCTTCTCTGACCAAGTAGTTCTACTGTTAGTGTCTTGGGCAAGGTATCAATGTCTCTGAATAGTTATGCTGATTTACACCAGATGATCACATGCCTGATTATTTTAAGACGCTTGAGGTTCTTCATGAGCGCAAAGGAAATAATGTTGATATTTCTTCTGAAAAAGAAAAGCTCAAATAGGAAGGTAGATATCAAGAAAAGTAACAATTTGGTCTGAAATGTTAATAACTGGATATCTTTTCTGAAGATAGTTAAAAGTATTTACATTTTAAAAGACAAGAAGATCTCTGAAAAATTAGAGAAAAATGGAAAATTGTCTTTTATGCTGTTACTGCCTAGCGCACTTTGCAGCTCCATCACATGACAACGAATAACTAAAGAAAACTATTATTATGCAAACCACTCTGGCACAAAAGGGTATTACATATCTTGTACAAAAGGGGATTTCTTTAAAAAGCACAGCACATTCAGTGTTTAGGGTTTGCAGTTGAAATTCACGGCCTTGCTTGCCAATATTATCATGCAGCTGGGTATTATGCTATTGCTTTACTCTGAGGGGAAAAAAAATCACAATAAAGATATTCAAATGGGTTCGTGTTAAACTGTTGTATTCTCTTATGTTGCAATATCTGTTTTAATGATTTTTGGAATCTCTTCTCAAGCACAAAGGTCACAATAAACACTAGCCATACAGACTTTGACTGCAAACAGAAAATGTCAAAAATGCACATCTTTTGATTTAAAAAATTGTCTCTGGAAAATTGTGTTAGGCATTATTTCAGTGTTGAAAATTGAGACATTTGATAGGAGTGATAAAAATACTTTTCTTCAACATCTATGAGACAGAAGTCCATCTTTCTGTAGAGAATAAGGCTTCTGACAGAATCTCTTCTATCGGTGCTGTGAAACAAGGGTTTATTATTTTAATTTAAATTCTAATTAAACTTTTATCTTTCCAGAAATTCTCTCCTATTTAAATAAAAGCAAAATCAGCTGACTAAAAACATTCCTTATGAGTAAAAGATTAATGTAGTCTCAGACATCTTAAGCTCTTTATGACATGACTATTTAAACTCTAATTTGGACAAGTAAATTACGTTAGTCTTTACAGGTTTGGGTGCTTTCTGCTTCTTCTGTATACAATCCAAGTCGAATAACCACTTTGAAACACCTTACTAAACATCAACGATTTTTTTAAAATTCTTTTAAAGGAATGTTTTGTAGAAAACAATAACAAGTCACAGAGTACAAGTCAAACAGTTTCAGATGAACTGCTTAAAACTTTTTTTCATTTGTGGATGTTACGTTCCTGTCTCTGGCTCTTAGATACATACATCTCTGGATATGTCCAGCCAAGTCCTTATTTCTGGTTTTGTTTTGTCTTTGTCCCCAAGTTGCCTAAACATTGCCATTATAGAGGGCTGAAAGATATGCACTCTGTAGTGATTTTATGTACTGAAAAACAAAGGAATAGCACAAAATGAACATTTATGTAGGAAAAGAAGATGACATAAAAAGGCTATGAAATGGTTCCTTGGCATGGATGAGTACAGAAGCCAGTCTTAGACGCTGAACACTCTGTGTCATCCAAACACTAAAATCAGACCAGCCATGGGTGTACAATAAAGTTAGCAATAAAAAAGAACTTTGGAAAGCTGTATAGCAATGAACATGCAATTTGAATGTACCTTAATTTCCTTTACATAAATTGAAAGTACAAGAGATGCCACAAAAAACTGTCCCAATCTCACTTACTCATACGTAACTGTTCTTTGTGCTACTTGTTCATTTAATTATAAAGAAACAAATTCCTGCCTTCTTATTCCACATTTTTAGTTACTGTGTCTTGTCAGGTATCAGCTATGTTAGGAAAACTAGTGGTGAAAAAAACCTAATCTCAATTGATGTACTTAAATATGTACCAGGATCAGCACTGAGACAGATGTTAGCATTTGTGTACCCTTTT
>RSEF01000008.1:653105-731247 GCA_003993805.1 Himantopus leucocephalus | reverse complement strand
AATCCAGGTACATAACATCCACAGCTTTTCCCTCATCCACTAATGATTAAACAATATGATTTTCTTTCTTCTACCCTTTCTTCCACTATAAGTTATAAAAAAATATAATTCCAAACTTTTGTGTCAGACATAGATCAAGAATAGATATGTGCATTTTGTGGTCATCAGCATAATTACAAGCCATCCACACATGCAGCCTCAATTGCTATTGAGTAATTTACTTGCATGAATTCAATAAAAGTAGATGAATTTCAAAATACCTTAATCATTATTATTTTAATTGGCAGATGAGCTTGTCTGTTGTCATTGCTCCAAAAACTTACATTTAAACTGAGAAGGGACACAGTATAATATAATAACAGGATCCTGTTATTTGGGTTGATAAGGAACTAGAAGCCTAACCAAAAACCTGTAGCCAATACAAAAAATATTTAGTTTTCATTGCCTACAGTTTGCTTCCAGGGTCCCAAATGAATTCCTCTGCTTTACCTGGCTGTACCAAAGGAGACGATTTATTGCTGTTTTCAAGCATTCTTCAGTTCTAAGGACAGAAAGCCAGTCAGGCCCTATAGCAGAGTCTTGACCATTTGCAAAACCCTAGTGTGATGGCTTCCTAAGGAACTAAGTCACAGAGGCTTAATGGCATTAGGGTACTGGATATCCCTGGTAAGAGCTAAGAAGTGAACTTCTCGCACTACACTGGAAGACTTGCACTTCTGCCTAATGCAGCCTCATTGCGAGACCACATGCTCTTACTGCTCCTCTTTAAAAAGGATCTGCCTGACTTATTTTTTTGCCTCAAAATACCATTTAAAAAACTTCTTCAGATCTTCTAGGCCATGTTATTAAAAATTCTTGCTCATCCTCTGTTAATTGTTGTAAGTTCTTACAAAACAGTATTTGCAATTACTGTACCACAACCTAAAATTGAACTTACCATAAGCTTAAAACCAAGGCACATAAGTGAACTGCATAGTTTTTCCTTCAGTTAAACCGTCAGCATGGCTTCAGAATGAGGTTTTAAAATAGCACTATCTAAAAAAATAACAATGTTATGAATCACCACTTCTTACAAGACCTTTAGAGGTTCTCTCTTTTCCTGTTTGTAAATCCTTAGTCTTTGCATTAAAATTTTCTCAGACAGGAAAACAATAACAATTGATTTACATGGACAAAAGCAGCTTTTCTCAGTTTTCAGTCCAGCTTCCTCTGAGATCTCATTGACCTCCAAAGTTCAACTTCTTTCAAGAAAGTTTTTTTTGGGATTAATAGCCTTCAGCATCAAATCATTGACTGCTATAGCTATTACCAGTTCTATAACTAAGGCTGTATCAGCATTTCCACATAAAGTCTTATATTCAGAGATTTATAGTTTGGCTACAAAAATATATTTTTATGCTGAAACTTGGCAAAAAAAGCTCAGCCTGGGAGTGATTTTACTTTTCATTTTGAGAAATCTGCACAACTCTGTGGGTGTTTTTAGACTAAAATTCTGAACAAGACCTTAACTTGCTATCTACATCCCGTTGGTGCCTTGGAGAAATCCCAGCCTGATTTTCTAAGAGTGCAGACCCACTTCTGATAAATCATGGAAAGGCAATGTAAAAGTGTGTTTTAAAATGGTTATTCCCTATGTTAAAGGTTCTCAAATTGGATCTAGTCACTGCTTCCCTGGAAGACAATTTAATCACTTGAAAATTATAATGTTTTCCAGAAGATTTTACCCAGCCAGACTAACATGTGAGACCAACAAGGTACTCTGCAGTATCAGAGGGGTCTGAATGTTTCTGTTAGCATCTTCGTGCAAGGTAACTGAGGAGTCTGCTGGCCCTTCAACTGTTGGAAATGCTGATGGGGACTGGGGGATGAAAACCCTGTATAGAGGAGGCCCAAGAAAAGCTGAGGTGAGGAGTTTGGAGAAACTGGCCTCCTGCCTCTTGAGCAGCTATGACAGTTCCCTGGTGGCTGGGGCTGAGCGCCAGGAGGGACAGGTGAGGGGGAGAGGAGGAGGCAGACACCTTTCTCTCCAGCACCCTGAAATAAAATATTCACCAAAATTAAAGATGCTTAGATCAAAACCAGCAGAAGTACTTACATGCTCTGCTTTGCACAAGCCCGTTCAGAAGAGGTTCGGAGGCACCATCTGGAGGGAAAGATGACAGAGAGGTGCCATGGAGTTTCCCGTTTCCTTTGTGGGTAATTCCTGTAAAGGGATGACTTGGTCCTGAGTCATTGCCACTGGAGATGGGAATACAAACATCATACGGCATGCAAACGTGTTCAAGGCTACAGGCTACAAATGTTATTGCTTCAAAGAAAAATGTACTCAGCTAAGATGACAACCCAGTGCAGTAAAATGGTTCCCATGACTACTCATTCATTCCACAACAGAAATTTGAACAAATCAGAGACAATACCCTGCCCTCAACTCCCCCAAAATTGATCACCAANGCTTCAAAGAAAAATGTACTCAGCTAAGATGACAACCCAGTGCAATAAAATGGTTCCCATGACTACTCATTCATTCCGCAACAGAAATTTGAACAAATCAGAGACAATACCCTGCCCCCAACTCCCCCAAAATTGATCACCACAACTAAAAATGTCCCTCCAGTCTTTCCTCACAAGTATAGGACAATTCCTAATGCCTGTGTCCAGCAGCAGAGCCACTATTTCACTTAGCCAGCACAAATAGTATCTTTTCTTATCCATCACTTGCCATGCAAAGGAAAAGGCCAAGACACCTTCTAGACCATCACCTTGTTTCAGACATGCCAGTGACTACCACAGTTGCTCCTGCAATCCAGACAGATCACCCTTAAATTCATTCTGTTCTGTTTTCAAGCAGAAATGTATTGGTCCCCAACAACAGCAAGCAACATCCTCTGAAAATGAAGCGCTGGTAACCACACAGAATTGACGGTGCCGCAGCTGAGTAGGAAATACCAACCTTCATATCTTTGGGAGTGCTCCATTTGAATCTGATCCAGAAATCTTTTTTTGGGGAAGCTCATTATAACTAGACAAATTCAGTCCAAACTCTGAAACTTCTTTTGAAGGCATAATGGCAGGGGAACCTCACAGACAGGATTAGAAGGAAGATAATGAGGTAGCTTTGCAGATGTCTAAAGAAGCTCCTTCCAACTGTAAGGAATGGCATGGGATAAAGCTTCAAACTGAGCGACTGAAAATCTAAGAGGTAGATGGAGGAGGTTGGCATCATAGGCTAATCAGTGAAAGAAGTCTTTTCTTGATCCTGAATGAGAAATGATAGGTAGGATGAGGTGAAGCTATGAATGGCTTTGAAAGTGAAGACAAGCTGCTTATATCAGATAGAAAAGGAGTGTTATATTTGACAAAGTGATGGGCTAGGAAAATGATCTTTGCAGTGCTATGCTGTATAGAATCATGCTGGCAAGATTGCGTTTTTCAAAAGCAGAGGAATGGATATTTCAGTAATCAACAGAGCTTGGTGATAATTTACATATATATTAATTCTTGCATAATAATCATCACTGAGTAAGTTCTATAACTCACTTCCATAAAGACAACTATTTTTAATGATTTTTTTGAAACTTACACTGAAACAAGTTGCATAGGAAAGTAGGTATTTTGTTGGATATTTCTAATACGATTGTTACATGTCAGCATTTTCACTGCAACATTCTTGTAAAATTTCTAGCTTTATAAAAGAAAAAATTACATGCTTAACTAAAAATCCTTTTTACGTGTTTTTTTTTCTTTTTTTTTGGCTAATGTTTTTCATTTAAATACAGTACCTGAGGGCATTCAATGCTCAATATCCACGGCAGTTACATAATGTCTTAGCTGGTGGTCTTGGTTTATTCCTCTCTGGGCTCTGGTAGCAGGAGGGAGGTTGTCTATTACAACTTGGAGACGACTCTGGAAAGTCAGTATGCTGGATAACACAGACATCAAGTCACTAAACATACCACCTCCTAGACATACAGATTTAACAGCACTTCTCCACTTTGTTTGGAACAGTATTATGTTATGGTGGTTCTGGCTGTAATACATAAGAAATTCATTTTATTCCCTATTGTATCCTATACTTCATTTCCCCCATGCAGAGACTGACTGCTGCATACACATTCATCCAAGGGAAGGCTTTTCCTATTAATAGACAACTTGGCTTCACACGGTGAGATGAACGAACAAGGTTTCGAGTGCCTGCCTAATTTAAGCGGACCATATGTCATAAGCTATAGTATCCTGTTAGTAGAAGATAAAATAAAGCAAGATTGAGAGGAAAAATAGCTTCCTACCATTAGCTGACCTCTCAGACTCAAATTTTAAAAGATATTTATTTAAGTGTGTTCAGAACTATTTCCTTATTCTGTGCATCTCATGGAGTTATGCACATTTATAATGTATTCTTAATGGGGGGTGCTGTCTCAGGAATAGAATTTCTGAGCATTACCGCAACACAAATAATAAGGTACTGATTCTGATTTTTCTTTTTTTTTTTTTTCCCCCTGGACTGCCTTCAAAGTGCGGCCAGCTTCACATTTTTCTGCTTTGGCTTTCCAACTTGTAAAAACTAGAATATAGTTGTTTACTATTTATTTAGTGTCCTGTGATTGTAGGATATTGCATAATTTCCTTTGCTAATGTAAAGCGTACTAGTGGATGAATGTTATTTTTTTAAGCAAATTACATTAATTACTATTATTGTTTAACCAGCCCATCTCTGCTGCATAGTTGAAAGAAATGGGCTCTTTCAGACTCTTTGAGTGGTTATATAATCAGCATTCCTCACAAATATTTGACTCATTAGAGCTAGCAATCACATTTTCCTGGCAAGTTGTCCAGTGCTGGGTGCAGAGTCAGAGAACTAGAAAATGTAAAAATCAGCATTTCCATTTACTTCTTCCCACTCATCCCATGCATTTCTACTGTATTATTTCCTTCTTTGCTTCGTCTTTCTCTAAATATCTCTTGAAAAGTAACATTGTCAGATCATTTCATTCAGGTTAGGGAATGGATAAGACCATGGTCAGCTGACACACGCATGCTTGCACTTCCTTAGGACGTGCCGTTTCATACTTCCAGTATAAGTCCAACTTCCATTTCCCTTATGATCCAAATTGGCAGTCAGAGGTTTATGTTGGCATGGAAAACAGAAAAGCAAGGTATTTCATAGCTAAAATAACTTACAATTTCATTGTTTTCTCCTTATACCACTTGTGACCACAAGCAGCAGGTGAAAAGATTTAGTGTCTCAAATGAAAGAGAAAAATCTTTGGAGATAAAAATTTGTTGGGAATAAGGAGGAATTTTGTGTGCATATTCTAACCAGTGATCACTGGGCTGCCTTATGAAACTGTAATACTGAATATTGCCTGCAGTTCAGATACTCAAAAAAGCAGAAATTAATAAAATGTAACAAATAAAAGCCACGCATGGGGAAAAAATATCTTTCAAATCAATTATTCACATTTGCAAATACTATAGACACTGCTCACCTTGCTTTTCTACTTAATTTCGTTAGCAACATAGACTCAAAGGTGATGTCTGAAGTTAAAAGAGAATAGCAGCTATGGCAATAGGGAATAAGACTGATTTTAATCAACAGCAAAAGTTATGCAATACAAAGCTCTATGATGTGGCACAACGTCCTAGAGAAAACAATCCATGGCCACAGTCATATAAACCCTTTGGTGCTTTATGCCTGTGGGAGATGTCCATGAGGACCATGCCCACATCTGTGTGGTGTCTAGGAGGAAGAAAATATTTGAAACATCGCCTTTGATTGTGAATTAGACAGGTCTCTCAATCCTGCCATGTTTCACGGTAATGCATCACCCTGCTGCAATTACCTGTGAATTTCTGGCCATTTGACTGTTTGGCAACCCAGCAAAAAGGCAGACTCACTCTATATTCCAAGCAGAGTTAAGGGCCAGAAGTCTGACACTTCAAAGGCATATCAATCGGTGGCATGTATGTATAGGTTTGTCTACATCTGTGCCATGAATCCTGTATATTTGGGCCACACCATCCTTAGTTTTTGCAAAAAGGAATGTAGGCATTTTGGTATTTCAGTTTTAAAATGTCAAGAAAAAGCCTCTTGTTTTATGTTTTTTCTTTTACTGAGACTAGTGGAGATGTAATTTAAGGAACCATGTTGGCACATGTCATTAACAACATTTTAGAAGTTTCCTTAGGCGTTTAGCAAACAAGGGCCTGGAGTTGCACTGCTGAATTTGCTTCAGCTTGCTCAATGCAAAAGAAAAACTGAAAAGCCAGGCTTTGACTAACTGTGTTCCCTTTGAAGAAAGAATTGTGATTGTTGGCAGAGGAAGGAAAGAGCTAGGACAAAAGAAGGGAAGGAAGAAGTTGTGTTGGTTTTTTTTTTTTTCCACCAGCCAGCTCCTTAACTTTTGCTGCCAAGATTATAACTCTAATTTACAAGATAAACATAAATCTATTTATATATTATTTAAATTTGATTTAAATTACAGAAAATTGCGTGTCTTTTGGGTTGAAATCTTTGAGTATTCAGAGAAGGGAAAATGAGGGACATATGCATATGAGGCAAAGGTCATTTTCATGTCAACAGAAAATAGCCCCAGTCAAAAAGAAAAAAGTTTCTGTTCACATTTAACATATTTTTCAGTTGGTACCTATTTGTTTCCTTTTTAATGTTATCTCTTATTACAGAGATATGGTCAGAGATGTAAGAATAGTTAGGTCTACAGCTTTGGTGTTTCAATATCTCAACATTTAAATGTACCAAAAAATGTATCGTTTAAAATCAAAAGTGAAGGAGGCCTCCCCTGTAGTCCTTCTTGAATAATTTGATTTGGATATAACTAGGTCCAAAAGGTGTCAGAATAAAAGAGTTGTCCGGTGAAATTTGTTAATCGCCCCAATAATTTAATGTAGTATCTCTTAAGACTCATGAGGATAGTATAAAAGTTGATGTTACAAGCTAAGTTGTGAGGGCATTTTCTGCAGTAACACTTACTGTCCCAGCTGTTATGAACAAATTTTGAATATATCAATACTATTTTCCAAGGCTCAGTTGAAAGATAGGCATACTTGTTTAATTAATAAAAAAGAAATAAGGCAGAGGCACCCCATTACAAAATTTACCCACTTAACTATAGCTTGTTTAAAAAATTAATTATTTATGGAACCATCCCAGAAGAAATGAATGAAAAGGTGTTTGCAAACGTTAAAAAAAAATCATTTGCATTACTTTTTTATTGTCACATTATAGGTACAAGTCTCACCGCAAAGAAAAGCAAAAATTCAGACTTTTGCATAAGCAGCCTCTAAAGCAATGGAGGCCTCTAAGAGATTTCAAGAATCACTTTTAAACTGAAAGATGGGAAGAATCCACTTCTGCAAAGTATGTCCTTCATACAGTAAGACTGCTAGAACAGTAACTTTATGATAGGGACACAGGGTGGGAACAAAGTTTAAGAAATCTGCAGCAAATTTAGCTAGAGGTAGAAGATCAACAATAAGGAGGCTGTTTGACTCAGTTTCTGTTGATATAATCTCTTACGTATATTGGAAGAATAATACCTTGTATGCATTATGTTAAAATTCGACCTTCCATTTTTTTACTACATACTTACAATACTGATTCTGAAACAAAACTTTTCTCTGCCACTAAGGAACATAAGTGGGATAATGGGCCCATGCTTAGAAATATAACGTGAAAAATCTGTGAAAATAGAGTGACCTTCAGAAAATGAAGCAGTGTTTCAAAGAAAATAAAAATCAAGCAGACAGACTTTGCCTTTAAAAATTTTGGAGTTTTGTTAGATTACATCCAACAGAATCACATATTTAACCAGATTTTGGAGCAAGCTGCAGATTCAATATGTAGGCTAAAAAATATGTATGACTATAAAACTAGTTCAGAAACTTACTTATAACAGTATCATCATAAACGTCAAGGTGTCCTATTCTCATAACCAAAGTGCAAGGAGGAAAGAAATCTTGTCAATCATTGGAGTCTTCATTTCAGTTGCCAAATACCCTCAGCTACAACTTCTTTGAACGGGGACTGAGGGTGTTCAGCACACCTCAGAAATTAGCCCTTAACGAGGACCAAAGAAACAGAGCTGCAAACATCCAAACAGGTTTCTCTTCAGTTTGATGAAATTTCCTAATGACAATCATATTCATCTTAAAAATCTGGAAATGACTATGATCATTAACAAGTAAGTGACTGATTTTACTTTGTTCGAGTTTCTACAGGGTGAAAAACTTTGCAGGATCTCTCTTCCTAATGGATGATGAAAGACAATGTATGTTTAGTGTAGCGTTTTCCTCCTTTTTTCTCAATATGGTAACTATATTTTACTTAGCTGGAAAAGCTGTGATGATAGTTCAGTGAGTGGTGCTAAACATGATTCGGAAGCAAGAACAAGCACTTAAACTTCTAGGGTGTTTCTTTGTAGTTCCAAACAGAGGACAGTAATCTCAAAAGGCAGAAAGAGACTAATGTCAGTATCCATTTGGTTTATGGTCTGTCTGGAAAAATGTCACCTAACTGTGGGATCTGAGATTTAACCATGTGAGTGTTTCATTTCTGGTGGGAAAGAGACAGCCTTCCCCTTCCCCAACAAATAAAGAACCTAGCTGAGCAATTCAGTTTCTCAAAATGTTCAAGGGTGCCAAATTTGTAACGAAAATATTAAATGTTTTCTCTGATCCTTTTTGGGCAAGTATCTGGCATGCCTTAAGAACTATACAGCTCAAGAGCCAAAGAAAATAAGAAAGGCAGCAATATCTGAGAAACCTCCTACCCCATTTCAGCTGGTGGGACTTGGAATCCCATAGGATGTCATAAAATCCAGGTAGTCTCTGAGGAAAGCACTGCAAGGTAGAGAAAACAGCATTAAGTTTTTGACATTTTCCTCAAAAAAAGTTACAATTTTTTATTATTATTTAGGGTCCATTAAATTTGAAACAATCAATTTTTAGACAAGAGTGTTTCCCAGCTCATCCATAACCATCAGGAAAATGGCCTGCTTCTGCATGTCTTCCTCGACCAGCATTGCCAAGTGGAAAACATTTGCCCCTGATGTAGTCTGAGGAAAGATTTTGGAGCTAACATTGAGGTTTTTAATGGGTCTATCAGAGTTGATGTTTGAATAAACGTATAAAACATAAGCCCCTACTTGGAAGAAATAACAGCCTGTATCAGGAATCAGAACTTGTAATGCCTTTTGTATGTCTTTTTTTTTCCATCCCAAACCCAGATTTACATTTTACCCTAAATCTATCCAGTGCCTGGAAATGTCTGAATGCCCTCCTCTCTTGTTCCTGAAAACATATTTGGTGAATGCTAAATTAAAACCTTCCTTTCTAGTCATATGAAGTTTAATAAGAAACCTTCCTCTGCCGTAGACAAACCCAGAAGTGAACAGCGAAACAGCGAAAAGATAGAAAATGCTCATGACATGTAAGCTATTGACAGTACTTTTAAAAAAAGTCTGTTCATAGGAGGAAAACTTAAGACATGAGCTTCATAGGATTTTACATTTTAGTTTTTCAAAGTACTTGTTATTTAATGAATACATGTTTAGGTCTAGTAGGGACAGAGTGATGGTGAAATTTCAGTGGAACTACACCTCTTGATACAAGCTGAGAACAAAGCTGTGGGTGGGCTAGCAAATTCCTGTCTGGGAAACTGACCATGATCAGGAAAAAAGGAATTACAAGGAGCATAAAGAATCACTGTAGTGTAACTAGCGTGGCCTGTGCTTCCACACTCTCTTCTGACTTCAGAAGCAGTACAATAACAGCATTTTAAGGACATTTCCTGAAATGAATATCCACCTAGACACATTCAAACACCTCTATAAATAGGGACTTAAAATATTTTCAAAAATAATTATTAGTGTAACTTTCATTTCTTTTTTGGAAGCTATAGATGAGTTCACTGTTGTGACATGTTGCCTCTGAATTCTCTTTTATCGCTGACAATAAACTATATGTATTAAAAAAGCATTGCTGGACTTTCTGTAGGGGGCAGTCTGATCAAAGTTTTTATTTTGTTTTCTAGTAGGAAAAACATTGGGAAAAACTGTTTTGCCAAACCAGCATGTAGAACATTAATGATCAACGTCCAAAATGTTTTCAGTGCTGGTTAACTAGAACTATTTCAAAATTTGTCTAGTGGAGTATTCAGAATGAGTCATGTAGAAATGAATATTTATGTTCCCTCTGACCTCAAACATTCATGGCCTCGTACAAGGTCACGTAAGGAGACTATGGAAAGCTTCCACATAACTTGATAATTTCTCTCCTTAGCCGGGCAAGCTGTGTGTGTGATATACACCACATGGTTTTTGGTGCATTCAGAAGCAGATTAAGTTCTCATAAAATTCATTTTATAGCTATTTAATTGTGAATGATGATAACTGAAAATATATAAAGAATGTTGGGGCAGGGAAACAAATTGCAAGGGATAGCATTTTGCTGCTGCTGCTGGGGTTATTTTTAAATCTGGCAATGATTCTGTCACTGTTACACACACTGTTTTTCCCAAAAAGATATTCTGAACACAGCATAAAATTCCCAATCCAAAGACTAAGAATTTCAGAAAAATAAAATGCAAGAGCAGCTGTGTCTGAGTTACTGAAATCTTTCTTGGGTCTCTTCAAATTATTTTTCCAGAGCTACTGTCTTCTGTGTTTTCCAGACATATTTGAAGTCTTAAAAATATTTCTTATACAGATTCAAATACCCATATTAAAGAGCATGATTCAGATCCGCACCAATGAGTCAGTAATATATGCAGCAACAGAATGAAGCAAATGACAGGAAAAACTGAAATGGCAGATTAAGGATTTCCTTAAAGCCTGAATAAGGGAAACTTAGATCACACTGAATATTATGTTTCATACGGGGAGTTATTTTGCCACTTGAAAACATGGACTAGTAGGCAGAACCTAGAATGATGAAATTCCAGTACCCAAGAACCACAGATATCTCTGGAATTGTATGCAGTGCTTAGCAGCAAAATTAAGAAGTTCAGGGCTCCAAACTTTCTAGCCTACAATATCTTTCAAAGGAAAGACTGAAACAAAACTGTCCTGCTACAGAATGAATCCTCAAATACATGACTTTGCCTAGAGTGAGAATAATAGAAATATCACTGGAAAGAACACTTTTGGATCAATGGAACATTATGGACAATATAACATAAATTTTATTGGTTGGAAAAAATTAGAAGGGGGTTGAAAATGATGGAAAGCATCAATTCACCTATGTTAGCTTGGAGGACAAATGTGAAGGTCTTTATTTATTAGGTTCCATTATGAATTTTCAGTTACTCTGTTAACCTGAGGCCAAGGCAATAAACAAATTTGTTCCTTTTACCCTTTTAAATCAACTTTTAAAGGCCAGTAGTACTGATTTAAAGAGGAGCTATTGCTAATAGGGCTGCACCCATTTATACCAGCACAGAACTTAGCCCACTGCTGGAATGAACACTTACGTCATGACTTTCTCTATTATTCAGAAAAGACAGAATATTCTGTTGGAACCACCTCAGGATACAACTTCTATTTACTTGGGTTTTTTCTTAAAAAAGATAAAACGATAGGGATTTGAGTGGGATACTCGTTAGTGCAGGTGAGTTTTGGTGGTCTTTACTTAGCAGCCCAATGGTACACTCAGTAGCCCGTTGGCATTGAGGGTAATTTTCTGACTTCCTTTCTGACAGTGGCAGCCACAGACCAGGGTGTAACTGTGTCACTGCTCTTGTCTTCCCCCCCCTACTGATGCAGCCACTACAGCAGTAGCAGCTCAGGGCTCTGCTGGGCCATTGGTGGGCATGAAACCTTCCTGTCATCTTCCTAGGACATAACCTGGGATCTTTTTCCTGAACAACTGCTCCTTGCCTCCTCCAAGAAAAGATGCAGACTCAGTTCAAGCATCTCACATGCTGAATTCAAGTTTTGGGCCACAGCTAGCGCTGCCAAAGTTTGTTATATAGGATAGAAACCTGTTTTCTTGATAAAAGTCCCATTGCAGTTGTGAAAAGGATCCCTGGAGGGGGGAGGCAGAAATAAAGGAGGAACCAAATCCTGTCTCTACAGAAGACTGCAGCTAAGCTTCCACTTGGTTAGTTACAAAAGCACGAGTTCNACTGCAGCTAAGCTTCCACTTGGTTAGTTACAAAAGCGTGAGTTTCAAATGACTTGTTTCAGGCAAAGTATTTTTATGGCTGCAGAAAATAACAAACTACAAACATTTAAAATCACGTAAGATACCTCATATCTATTAAAAATAGTTCTGTTTTCTTACACATTGATGAGGCCTATGGCTATCCACTATCCATGTATATTGAGATTCTCATTTGTATTCTTGCTATACCTTGTAACCTCATTGATGTCTAACTATTAATCTCTATTAGCATAAGAATTGCAAAATGTCATGTAATTAATTTACACGAGTGAGATAGTTCTCCCAGCTCATAAAAACTGTTATCTGTAATGGCCATATTAATTACTTACAAGAGTAAGACCAACTTGAGGCTTTGTTTGGCATTAACTTTTCTAAGGAGAATGTTGTCAAATGCTGACCTCCCAGAATCTTTGTTTTTCACCTTGATTTCCTTGTGCCTTCAGCATCAACTAATCTTACATGTCTTCACAGATCCAGAATATAACCTGGTAGTGCTCCTGTAGGATGCTCCTCTGTACCACAGTTCTCTGGGGCTTTCAGGTAGGTATTACTGAGTTTCCCTTTTTAGAATTCCTTTTAAAGAAGTCCTACAGATTTGTAGACATGAGATTTTTATAAAAGCTTACTGAATTCAGGAAAATATACTAATCTTCTAAAATTGGGTCATTTCACTGAAATATGCTTGTTAGAGAGTTATTAGATCCATCTTCCAGGAAAATTGTCAGATCTCAATAACAGCACTTAGTCACTCTTTCACAGCATGACTCTCACCCTTAATCATCATCCGTAAAGCTAGGGCTTGCCTGTTTGATCCTTCTAGGGAAGTTATTAAACTGTGTTACTTCAACTTAGCAATATGTTTATGGAGAAACACTGCAAAATGGAAAACTAAACTAAATGTTTTCTAAACTAAATGTTGTAAAGCAGTGAAAGAAAGCTTCTAAATCAAAAAGAATGGCCCAAAATTCAAACCAGAAAGTACTGTCCCATTCCTGCCTATCTTCAACATGGAAGAAATAATAAACAGTGTGAAAGGCCAAAGACCTACCTGAAAACAGAAAGAGTAACATTGTCAGACGCTGAGAAATATGATTTTGTCAATTAATGCTCTTATCTTCCATACTCTAATTGGAGCTTGCATAAACAGTTGATGGATGAGAATGGATAGCAGGGAAAGGCAAGTCAAGAGCTGTCACACTGGGATCGCTTGCTGTCAGACAGTACCGGGCAAGGCGACGGTGGCTCAGCCGCCACTGCTCCCCACGCAAGCCGGCTGCATCTGTGAGGATGGAGGAGTGTGCTGGTGCCCTAAGGCAAAATTCTACCCAGCTGATGAAAACATGGATGGGTGGCTCGTGCTTTGTGTAAGACATTTTCATATTGTTAGTTTTAATGAGGCAGTACCCAGTACCCCATGCATGTCTTCACACAGCCCTGCCCTTTATGCCTCCTTGGAGTACATCATTTCAGGCTCTCGACCCTGCAGACGCTCTGATGCTTCATCTCCCCACCCTTAATCCTGAACAGATCCAGGACCTCAGCACGGCTCTCACACAAGCAGATGGCCTACCAAAGGGCTAGTGCAAAATGTTAATGGTTTTGTTTCTGGAACAAACAAACAAGAAAGAAAGAAAGAAGAGAAAGAAAAGAAAGAAAAGAAAGAAGAGAAAGAAAAGAAAGAAAATAAAGAAAAGAAAGAAAAGAAAGAAAGGAAAGAAAGAAAGAAAAGAAACAATGAAAGAAAAGAAACAATGAAAGAAAGAAAGAAAGAAAGAAAGAAAGAAAGAAAGAAAGAAAGAAAGAAAGAAAAAGAAAGAAAGAAAGAAAAAAGAAAAAAAAAGACAATGTGGCTGAACGCTAACACTGAACAGAAGCAGCATCTAATCAAAGTGTCTCTAGAGCAGGAAAGAAAGGTAAAACTGGCTGAAGTATGCGCAAAGCAGTTTGTGAAGGCACCGTAAAACAACTAAACAGTTTGCAACCTGAACACTGTCACACAAATTTCATTGTGAAGCAGCCAACAATGAAATAACCTACTGCATCAAACCGAAATAAGGCCAAAATGATCATACTGTGTAGTCAATCCCTAAATAATGTAAAGTAGGAACGACAAGAAACAAGACTGAATCGATTTGCAAACCATGTGGCTGTCAATTAGGTGATAGATTAATACGTTATAAGCAGATATGTTGTTAGACAAATTCATTATCTATTAAAGGATACTGGATAAAAACATACTACAGTCTTGCTATTTGTGTTATTAAAGGCATGCTTAATCTCTAATTTATATGAGGTTTGGCATTTGTCAGTTTATAATAAATAAGGAAGGAAAAGAATTATGGGAGTGTTGTAAAAGTATTTCAATTAACTTTTTATTGTTATATCTTAAAACATGTATTGTAAATCTTGTACTTTATCCAGAATTAGAGATGCACAATAATTACCTTATCATTTATGGCATACTCTTGTTTTTAAGACATACATGATGCTTGTTTAAATGGACTTTAGGAGTGATTAATAGATGTTCTTTTTATTAAATGGAACTGTGATTTGCTGTGTGTATTTCTAAACGATGCAGTTGCTAAGACAATAGTTAAATAACTGGAAGTTGATTGCACATGCAAATGGATGGAGACTGCATTCTGTCATGAATTTGTGCAGTTTTTAAAGATCCTAGTGAAATATTTTGAATGTTGATCAGACAGAAGCTGCATGTATTTGAATAGATAAATCTTCATCTTTAAGACAGATAAAAATAAGATGGAATTAAAATTAGCTGGGGAGACTTTATGTGACCGTGCCCCCTCCCCCCTCTCCACAGCTCTATTTTTAAGTTTAAAATATTTCTGGTTTTCATCTAGTTGTATTTATAGTAGAAGGCACAGATATTCTCTGAAAGAGAGACCAGTATATAACAGTTTTCTCCTCCTTCCTTTCTTCACTGCAGGTGAGTGCCTTAAACGGTAAACCCTAGAGTCATGTTCCTTCTTGCTTGCTCCCATCTGTCTTAGTTTCCTTCCTGCAAGCCCCACTCAGTACTTAAAGAAATAAAAAACTCATAAGCACGAACACTGAGGACAGGACTTCATAGCTCGAAAAGATGAAAGGTCCTTCCTTACAGCTTTAACTGAAGCCATAATTGTAAACTTATCTTCCAAAGGGTTAAAGGGAAAATGTTTGTTTTCTTCTTGTGCAGATTTTCCTACACATGAAGATATTTTTTCCTCTCATTAGGTGTTCAAAACCAGAAAGACAAGGAAAAAAAGCCCAGCTACTAGTTCCTTTACTAGCATTTGCATTCCATTCACAATATTTGCATTGGGCATGTTTAGACATGGCCCTTTTTTTTTTTTATGTTTCCTCAGTTCACCTAGAGCAACAACATTCAGATGTTGCATCAGTTCAACACTAGGTGAAAAAACTAACTAAAATCTGAACAGGCCTTTTTATCACTTGATTAGATACTTCTAATCAGGGTAACTGATCTAAATGACAACAAAAGTATTTAACTCTTTTCCACCTAGTTTCCCATGTGTTGCTGAAGAGATTTCTGGGGGCAGTAGGTGAAGATGATTCAGTTTTGAATGCATGAGTGCAACTTTAATAATACAGTACCCCTCAGTAATAAATCATTAATTTTTAAGACTAGCTGTTGTAAATGTAAAGCTTAATACTTTATAGTTTTAATATGTTTAATAAAAATATTTTAAATCATTTCAAAGAATCTAATGCATTAATATTTGCTTTCATATATGCTTCCAGAATTAAATATTACAACAGAATTCATATTAAATTGGATTTTATATATTATTCAAGACAAGTCTTTGTCTCTATCCCTTATGACTAGATAGCAAGAAAACCGTGGCTGGATGCCGTTTCCTTTTATAGGGTTACAGCATAAACAAGGATCCAGTCACAGTGATTAAAGGGATTCTAAAAGTTACAACAAACACTACAATCAGGCATGAGATTAATTGGTATATCAACTACACACTGGCTCCACAGGCGAGCAAAAGTCAACCTCCAGCAGCAAAACAAAAGTACATTGCCTCTGGCAACCACATCAGGATTACTCCAATACCAGTCGTTTCTGGAGCAAAACCAAATGCTGCCAAGAGGTGCCAAAGACGACTGGGATCCACAAGCTTGGCCTCCTGTTAGTACCAATGCAGTAAGACAGGAGGTGGCACACACTAAGCAGAGTGAGAGAAAAGAAACATTACTCCTCCCATTTTACAGACAGAGAATGCGGAGCCTGTGGGAGAAGCTGTCCGCTGCTACTCGCAGGGAGTGCAGTGAAAGCAGCTGCTTTTAGTAGCCAAACTAAATGCAGAATGGCACTGTGCCACATACATCTCCTAAATGACTTTCTTAGGCAGGGACAGAAAAGGAATCCAGTCAGATGGTCTCCAAAGCCACTGCCTTAACCACAGCTCCCTTTCCATTGCCCAATTCTCCCTCCTCCCACTGCTTCTCTCCCTCCATGGCTGTGCTGTCGGAGGTGATTCACACAAGAGTGAGGTAAAATGGACTTTGTTAAAAGACCACCCCATGCATTTCCTTCTGTTTTCCTCACTTTTGGGTCACTGGAGTTGTGTGCTGAAAATTCAGCTACGTCAAATTTATCAACTTCAATCATCCTCTGTAAAACCCAGCAGCATTCCTCTATACTGAATGATATTTCCTACCAGTTCCTTCATATTGCATTGTGTGAAATAGTACAGATATTATATGCAACCTGCAGTTGCAGATATTTGGGTAACATCCTCAGAAACCAATTAAAAAAAATCAGACTGGGCAATTTCTTTTGGATATGAAGAGGGAGTGGTTCTGCCATCTTACTGTAGTGAGGTTATATATATCTCTATACATCTATAGACATATAGGATTTAGTTATGGAGGTAACAGTTGCAGATCTGAGTGATAAGCATTGTAATTCAACAGTATAGCATCACTGTCACTTTTTGAACTCTGGATGAAAAATATCAAAAAATATATTTGCACTCTATTATGAAGCAATAAACATATACAATTCATTTCACATCTCACAGCTAGAATAGTGCCTGTCAGAAGATGCACTTTGATTTTTGTTAAGTGCAAAACCCACATTTTTCTTTTTGTGCCTTTTAGACATACTAAACCATAACAGAGTCCATTGGGAGTGATGTTGCTCTTAGAGAATCATGCAAAAAGAAAATATTTGTGTCTTCAGGGGCAGGGTAACAGGAATGGGGGGTGGATTTCCTCCTTGTTATTCCAGGTCTGATCTCTTCATGTACGATAGACCAGAGCTGTATCCTTGTCTCTTCCTTGCCCTCTCTTGATAGTATGTATTTGCATGGGACAGGGATGGAAATGCAAGTGCTTCTAATTTTTTTGCTGCTGAGATAGACCCTGAAGTGGCTGACAGCTGGACTTTGAGGTTCTTTTTCATCTGACTAAATGACAGTAAAGGGAAATCAATAGCTGTGGGGCCAGACTAGACACTTGCTCTGACTCTTTACTTTGTTCATAAGATTCCTGTAGGCTGGCTAAGTCCATAGTCACTGCAATGTAATGGGTACCAGCCTATTTCTTGATCCTTAACTCCTCATGGCCACCATTGTTGCAGCATTCTTTTGGAGACTTTTGGCAGCCAGAGCATGTGACACTAGCTGATCTGGACAGGGATACTGAAGCAGCTCTCCTTGCACCCACCCTCCCTCCCTCTCCTCCCCTAAGTACTCTGAGCACAGAAAGTCCCTTGTATTCAGCCTAGGCTTTACGTTAATTCAATTTCAAACAACTAGAGAAATGCAGTATTTCAATTCCACAATTAAAAAGAAAAACATGATTGTCATGAACTGACAATCAGCAACTAAATGCTTTGGTTCCTAGAAGGAAAATTAACTTCAATACATTGTACTTGACCAGCATTTCTCTTTCTCTACACTTTAATGTGTTGGTCATAAAACATCTACCAGAGAGGATACAGGTGCTATAGATGATTGCCTGTATAGACAGGAATAGGCAGGAGCCTGAACATTATATTTATTGGCTTGGCTGTTTATCCTTTAGGCTAATGTCGTATGTATTAACCTAGCCACTTCCTAGGTTTATTTTAAAAGGAAAAATAAAACACACGCCTAGTAATGCTAAAATTTAAATGCTTCCAGGTGTGGTGTTCAGTGATCATTCAGTTAGGCTCTTGTTAAGGCTTTTGTAAGAGATTTAATTCACTCTGTTTCTGTGAGGCATTGGTGACTTGCCTGAGCTATCTGCATGAGGAGTGCAGCTCTGAAAACACCATCCCCAACGCACTCTGAAACAGATGAGACCTGCACAACCAGCAGCTGAGTAAGTGCGTCCATGTGGCACTGGTACAATATGTGTTCAGCCTGCTGTGTCTCTTTTGACATGGTATTGTCAGGAGCAGCTCTGGCTCTGCAAGGGCAGGTGAGCCAGGGGACTAGAGAGGCGACCGGAGAGGGGACCGGAGTCAACAAAGGCAACAGCAGGGGGTATGGGCCCAGGTCATATTGAGGGAGGGCACTGCAATGCCTAGGAGGACAGGGACATGGACATGAGCGTGTTGAACAGAGCGGAAAAGATGTATTAGGAAAGACCATAAGGAACGCCAGGCAAAGCAGGGCAAGACAGACCTCTTTCTTTTCCCTGAACGTCCTCAGTAAATTGCTGAGCTGTGTAACAATGATGACTCAGCAGCAGTGACCAGGTGGTAGACGACTGGGGTGCAAGAGATGGGCTATACAGCAGGAAACTGGATGAGCCTGTCTTTACTAGGAGAACAGAGGCAGTAGAAACCCGGTCTTGATTTGGGCTGTTGAGCTATTTGCAGTAGAAAGGCAGGCACTTTGCAGGTGAACACATAGGAAGAAAACATAGGAATTAAGGGAAAGAAATAGGATTGACATATCTGAAGGGAGTGGGAATTACAACACATATTGATAGATCTTTTAAAGGACAATTCATTAATATGTTTTATGTATGCTTGGACTAGACATTTAGAGGTTATTTAACACTGCACTAAATTACACTGTGTACAATAAAACTCATACCTTCCATGTGGCGAGTGTGCTGGCAGATGATCGTACTTCCAGCCTTGCTGCCAGTGTCATTTGCTTGGAGGCAGCTTCCACTACGTTGGGTTAAGCATCAATTGTATAACCATAATCACGTAAGAGAGCTGTACCTGAATGTTGGAGAAAGAAAGAGAGTGGAACATGGAAAATATCACAGGAAAGAGCAAGCATTTTAGAGAAGGCAAAATTATGGGGTCCACAAAAGCATGAATAATAGTGACATTTTATTTTTTTTGTATAAATGACTTTTAGACTAAGGCACTTCTGTCAAATTCCCCAGAGCTGTATTAATTTTCCAGTTCTACCACCAGCTTCCAATGTACTTTCACAGGCCACTCAATCTTTGAGAATATATAAAATATATATATGTTATTAGTTTCTAGAAATAAAAATATGATCACCAGAGTCCTCTGCTCCCAAATCCAAACCCCATGACCTTCCTGAAAATAAATCTCTTTTTGAGATTTCAGTGTTCTGAAGAGCTCTGAGCACAGCCTAAAATCCCCCCCAGCCCCCCTGCAGATGCATGGGGCCATCTCTTCCACACATCTTGTGGCAATGCAAGAACACTGCTTATAACGCAGTGGTTTGCTGCCTTCACTGGAGTGAACAGAGCCTCCTCACAGCCATCCTCTAAACCAAAAAGGGTGAAAGAAAGTTGCATTTCCTTAGGTGTGGCTAAGCCATGTAACATAAACAGAGCTCATTTTTGTCTCTGCTTTTCATTTATCCCTAAGAAAAACACTGCCTGGTTATATTTAGCATTCTGAACCAGTCACAAGAAGGGGCGCTGGGCAGGGTTTGCGGTTTCTTCAAGTAATCTGCTGATCACACCATCTTGGGTAAGTCATTCCCTACACACAGCCATTAATTCACTGTGTAGTGAATTCTTTGGGTTTACTTCTTTTTTAGACGTCAGTAAAACTCCTTTTCTTTGTTCACCAACAGAAAAACCTTACCTAGCAAGACACTGAGGTTCGGACAGGACAGAGCGTGCTTGGCAGGTCTTTTGTTCCTGTCTCAGAATCCTCCAGGGAGCTGCCCACCTCCCAGTCCAGAGCTCCTGCACAACTAGCTCTTCAGTCAAAGGAGATCAAAGGTTTGGCACAAGCGTTGTCCCTTTTTAGCTTCTCTCCAGCACAACTGGTCAACCATATAGGAAACAGATATATTGTCTTTCCCAGAAACAGTGATGCATCAGGACTTGGGGAGTTGCAGGAGAAGTACAATGCCACCAGGTGATCCTTCCATGATGAGGTGACTCGCAGGGCACCCACAGGAGCCGTTATAAGCCAAATTTACTCATGAACATTTAATGTCGTTACTTAGATGTAGAAGTAATGCCAAAAAAGGCCTGGCGTTATGTCCCATACATTGAGGTTCCTCAGGCTTGCAGCTCCCGGGTAGGGTGATTCCTCACTGTTTATATCAGCATATTTCTTCCAGGGGATGGGCCATCATTGCTACGGTTTTGGGGGTTCACCTGTAAAACCAAAAGAAAGCCTGTTGAGAGATTAGAGAACTTCAAGAACAGAAAAAAGAGCAGCTGTTTTCCCTTGTGGGTCAAGATAAGAATCATATATTTACTTTCAGGAAATAAGTTTAATTTCTAAATACCAAAGAACAGTATGAATATGTTTCTGACCAAAGGCAGGCTAAATATTTTTCTGATGTGGTAGACATGTTGATTATTACAGGTAGTCTCAGTAATCAGTATAGGGCCATCTTAATTTTCTCCCCTGAAGCAAAAAGAACTTTATTATCTGTACTTGAGATGGAATTTGTTGAAATGGAGCTCAATAACTACTAAACAAACAGGCCAAAAATGAATGAATCTAGGGGAACCAGTTGAAATAGTGAGATACATCATGAAATGTGATTAATGACACCAAGGGAAATATAAAATAACATGTTTCCCTGGAAATGGGCTGTAAGTGCACAATGTCTGCACAATATTGTGCATCTGCAGTTCTCTGTCCTGCCACCTAATATCCAAATTGTCTGCCAGTATAAACACAGCTGCTAAATGTCTTATACAACTGCAAAAATAATGAATCTCCACTTTCTTCCCAGCTATTGAAGTATATTTTTACAGAGACAAACGCAATGTTTACCCTTGTTCAACAGAAGACAACGTCAATGCCCAACATATATGGCTTATTAACACACGTTCAGATTCCAATATCATAGATCAAAGAAACGGGATGGTTGTTTTACAGTATCCTTAGACGAGCTGAGATGTAATGGTTTTGGCTTGAATAATTTCTCATCTGGTTTCTCCACAGACATTTGCCTACCCGTCAGTATAGAATCACTGTTTTAGTTGTTTTGGACCATCACTACAACTTTATGGAATCTAACAGGATTGTGAGGGAAGGCTAAGAAATCTCCTTTATGTAAACTCTGCTTTCCACATTGTGGATTGGCCTGCAGACTCTGCTGGGTAAGTACTGTGATCGGTTTCTCCCCAGCCTGGAGACATAGGTCTGCAGCAGCTGGGGGCGTGGGAGACTCCAAGTAACAATTTTCATGTTATAATACTAGCCTGGACTGTAAGAAGTAATTTAAGATAATTTACTATGTTGCATTTACTGAAACAACTTCTTTTCAGAAAATATAACTAAGGAAAACCCAAGTAAAATGGAAAATGATAGTCAGGAGTTTCAAACACTGTACTCTGCTTGGTCTTTGCCTAGATGAAGAGAGCATAAATGGGGAAAAAAAAACCTGAAGGGAAAAAAAAACCTGAAAGAAAAAAGAGAGAAATAAGGCTCCATAACCTTAGGAAGGGTACCAATCTATTTATATGCTTCCTGGAATGCTTAGAACATTTAGTCTTACTGGCCACAAGAAACCACTTTTGTTGTGCAAAAGGTTTCACACATGAACTGAAGCCAGAAGTTTTTTTCATGGCACTGTGGGAAGAAAAAACATTATCGTACAGTTTTGTGAACTACAGGCAGAAATCAGTTTGTGGACCTGCCTGGTGAAAACTTTCTGAATTTAAGAGAACACTGACACTCCCCCCAGCCTTCTTCAAATCAAAGTCTTGAAATTCACCTCTTCTGTTACATGGAGAGAAAATTGGCACCTAATCACGATTAGGCTAGTAAGTAAAGTACAATTACTACTCTTGACTAGCTAAAAACTATGCACACATGATAATTTTTTGTCAGCCTGACTCTCCCAACCTATACTCCATATTTATCTTACCCACCTGTTACAATTCATCAGCTGGCATCCTATGGGGCAAAGAATATGCTTTTCTCTAGACTTGTACATGAACTAGCTTCAGCCCACTTTTCCGTGGATGCAGTAGAAATACCAAAGACTTATAATAAACATGAGGGGTATTTTCCTGTCAGAAAGCAAGATAGATCATAAAATTTAAAAAAGAATATAGGAAAATTCAAATTTTACATATAAAGTAATCATTAAAACAGATTGGGAAGATTCAATTGGTCAGATCATTATAATAAGGAATGAGATACAACTTTAGTCCTTTGTTGGAACTTCCACTTGTCTTTCTCTATTTAAATTATTTTTCCAGATATTTAATATATTACCCTACCAGGCAGAACATAGCTTTTGGGTATCACTTGGCCATTGATCACTCATGATTTGCAGTTGCGCGTGATACAGTTCAAATTTTTGAAGTGGATCAGACTGGCATGTTGGGGAGAGGAAGACCTCTATAAATAGCCAGTCCATCTTTACAGCAGGTAAGTATATCTGCACCCTTGTATCTGAATCTTGAAGTACTCATGCGAGCATTACAGCTAGAAGAAAACAAACTGAACTGGAACTCAGACTTTCTTGCTGCTAGACTGAAACACGCATTTGGGTTTAGGAACCCAGTTCTCCAAGTTAGTTACGTACAAGTTTGAACTCCAAGTCTTTGTATTTTTGTTCAATAGCTTCATATTTTTAAGTAAAGGCTAGAGCTGAAACAAACAGTTGCTCCTGCTGAGAAGCTGTGTTTGCATGCTGTTCTCATCCTCTGGGCTGGCCCTGAGGAGCAAACCTCAGCAAGCACACAGTGGTGCTCTTCCAAAGCAGCATGGCTTTGGATGCCACCTCATTAGGGCGGAATAAGGTCGTGGTGCTAGGTACAGCTGTCGATTGTGCTAGAGTAAAGGCAGGGTAATGCCATTAAAGTCTGTGGATTTATTCTATCCCACAGTTATTCTGGCATAAATAACAACAGGAATTTTTCTACGGTATCAATATAGGCAGAGGGGTGCAAAATATACAACGAGAACAGACATTCTGGAAGACAGTGCCTGATATTATGCCCCAAAAGCAGGCAGGAGAGAAAGCAGGGGATGAGCAATGCAGAGGTGAGAGTTCTGCCCTATAGATTCTGTCTGGAAAAGCAACAATTGAAAAGTGTTCAAGTACCAATAAACAAGCAGAATTGAGCTCTCCTGGTTTTCACAAGAGGCTTCATATCACATCATGAAAGAAGTGGGCCTTTATTCAAAGTCAGCCTTTATTCACTGTATATTTCCCTTATTCACTATACATTTCCCTTCTTCACTCTGCTTTTTTTTTTAAAAAAAACCCCACAAGTCTCCCACATTTATGAATCTGTTAAAACACATAGCTTTTCAAAAAATAGACAAATATGACTGCAAACTGTCAAGGTAACAAAGAAGGTTTGGATAAGGACTCAGGTCACTGGGAAGGCATGACTTACAATGAAAAGCCCTTGGATGATGCTGAGGAAAAGCTTGCCAAAATGCACTGGAAAAAATTAAGTGGCCTGATCATTACAAGAGATCAGTGTGTGCAATTCCCAGCCACTTCAGTATGAGTTGCTCATGGCTACTGTCCTGTGATGGTTGGACTTGAGGGATTTTAAAGAACAGTATACAGAAAACCAAACCTTGCACAGATCTGACTTTATTTCTACTGTAAGGCTACAGGAGAAAAAAAAAAAAAAACCAAAAAAAGGAGAAGCAGTTTTCAACACAACTGTCTTCTTCCTGCTGTAATGCCACCTTTCATGTGTCCAACAAAACAAATCCAAATGATCACCACAAACACACCTCTCAGGAAGTCTGCCCTCACTGCTGGCTTCAAACATTTGCCGAGTTTTTACAGTGCTGAAATTATTCCTGCATTGAATCCCGGAATTACAGTGAGACACCACCCTGTCTGTGGTTGTAGATGGTACAGACAAAGCTTTGGAGAGGTTGCCGGGTGCTTCCCACGTGGAGCAAGGGTGGGAGGGGGCTCAGGCTGTCCTCTGCTTCATCACCCCTTGCCACAGATTTGCCCACCTGCCCGGGAGCATAGCAAACCCCTCCAAACCCTGGGGCTGACAGCCTGGGCAGCTGGGGATGTGTGTGCAGCTCCTTCCTCTCCTGTCATCCTCACTGCAACCTGTCATCTTTTTCATATAGCCTCACGACATTTTAAAGAACAAAATTTTGAGTAGGATACCTTTCATAATAATAAATAGGAATAGCAGTGCTTTTGTGAATTTAGGTCAATGCATCACCCTTAGAGCGCATTATAAATTCATCAGAATTACAGCCTGAAGAAAATTTTATTCCCTGGCATCAGCTGCTTTTAGCCATGCCACAGATCTTTAGCAGAATTTAAACTCCAGATTAAGTATTGATTGAGTTTAAATAAATTATAATATGTTATAACCAGAAAGCTGGGCTGTGACTGGTATAGATGGTTTCTCTTTTACCTCCCTTCCCACCTCAAATATTAACAAATTTATTCACTGCATTATGAGTGCAATGAACAACCAATTCAAAAACGTGTAATACTGAAGTAAGTACTAATTTAAGCAGCATCTTCACCTACTTGACATAGGACTGAACAGACATTATAAACTAGGTACAGAGTAAACATATCAACTTAAAGGATAATGTGAATAGGAATAAATTCCTAAAGAATTAGCTACAGGGGAAAAGTAAATGCAAACTGCAGCTTATATTAACATTTGATTACATTTCAGTCGCTTT
This sequence comes from Himantopus leucocephalus, assembly GCA_003993805.1. Classification (NCBI taxonomy): domain Eukaryota; kingdom Metazoa; phylum Chordata; class Aves; order Charadriiformes; family Recurvirostridae; genus Himantopus; species Himantopus leucocephalus. Next base: position 706,004 of record RSEF01000008.1, on the reverse strand, counting down.
GTTCCTTTTATTAAGGTTCAAAAATATCTCTGTAATGATGGCTACCAACAAGCTGTAACACCATGGTGCACTCTTCTGTCATGTTCAGTAGCATCAGCTGCTTGTGTACCCAGCACATTATTTCTGGACGACTAACAGATGAGCATATCATTCTAAACTATATTTAATAGGGAATGAACACTTGCATGAGCAGGTATTCAAAATGTAACTATGATATGGTTACAAAGCCAACTGAGAAACAAAACAGGCCTAAACTTTATGGAAAAGGAAACAATAACTATCTGCTGTACTGCTAAAAGAGGACAAGAGGACACATAAGGACATATAGTTTTGTGTTTGACCTATTTTGGTTGATTTAATTTTCAGATTTTGTAAGCCAAGCTCCAGTGAGTTCCTGAGGAAAAAATTCTAACTGGCATTTTACTGTGAGTCAAACCTCACACAAAAAGTGCTTTGTGCATCAAGATAACATTAGGAGCTGTCTAGCTGCATGTACCAAAGGACCAGTTTGAACAAAGAAAAACAGAGCTGTAAGGGACTTCTAATAGTAATAATACTTTGTACTTCTGTAGTGTGTTTCAATTTGAGATCTCTAAATGTTTTGCAGTGCGTGACAATTAAGTCTATCACTTGGAAACTTCAGTAGAAAACAATTAACACAGTTTCACTGATGAAGAAACTGAGGTACAGAGAAGTTGAATGACCTTCATAAGATCTCACAGCGAACAGGATGCCAGTGCATCATCAGAAATGGCAGGCAGTTTGTCAGACCTCTACTTCAGCAAGGGCACTAACTCCCATTTCCAAACATCCTATCTGCCAGCCAAGACGTATGTTTGACTAATAATTGCCCAGCTTCATGAACAGTAACATACATCTGTTAATTTAAAGGTAGCTCATTTCCTGTTGCTGTTCTTACCAAGCCGATGACAGGAACATTCATTCTTTTAATGAAAGTGTAGACAGTTTGGGGTACAACAGCAATTCAGATAAAGTCCACTTAGAGCTGGAAAGAGTGACTGAAATTGCATATATCATCATACTGAATATAGACATACAATGTGGCAAACTTCAGTCCTGGTGACATGGTTAGCAATTGCTCATTTTGAGAGACAACCTTAGAACTTTACCAGCAATATTGTCTTCAGCCTGTACACCCAGGAGGATCCTGATAATTTTTTCCCTACTAAATCATTCACTGTGAATAGAAGTAGCAAGCTTTGAATTTGTTTTTTTCTCATTACCACTGAACAGCTGTGATATTTACTGCTTTCTTTCCATTCTCTGCTAAGAAAGATGTGATTGCTTTTTTCTGAAAAATATAATAAATGAATGATTTTTCCAAAAGTCTCTTTTTCTAGTTAGACCTCGCACTGCGGTTAGAATAACCCAGCCCTTCTTTGAGACATTAACAAAATCAAGAGGTAGTGCAGTTATATTTTGCAGTGCTGTACATTTTCACTTGCCTACACCTAGCTTAACTACCACTGAAATCTTCTTGGGATTTAACCCCAGGGAAGCCAAGCTTCTGTCTGGCCAAGCAGGGTTTCTAACAGTACTGGTATATGGAAGGGCATTGCTGCAGGGGTGTATCCAAAGGCCTTCAGAGATTAGCACAGAAATGCCATGAACCTGAGCATTTTGCCTAAGCCCCATCTGTGAACAGGGCTGTATATCCATTCGCCACATGTGGCAGCCCTGTGTGAAATTGAGGAGTGATGACAGAGGGGTGAGGGATGGAGTTCAAAGATCAGGCAGTAACAAGAGAGAATTACAATTATACCTGTTACGCTGTAAGAAGAGGTAGGATGTTGTAATTTCAGTAAGGATTCTTTAACATTAATCCAGAACCACTGCTTTAGCATGGTTACCCTGGAATATGTGAGGGACCTTCTCATAGTCTGGATGTAACCAGTTATTTTGGGGGAATGAAACAGACTCAAATTTGGTAATCCACACTAAAAAAACCCCCGTGCACCTTATATTACTGTATGGTAGATACTTTAGTCAGAGAATGAGGTTTAAGAATTATCTGCATGCATTTTCCATACATGTCTGGGGGCAAAAGGTGTTGCTAATAGCAGTTGCAGTGCTAACCGATTAGGGTCATGGTTGAGGGGGGTAAAGATGACTAAGACTTTCATAGTTGTAGAGGACGAGTATTTTAGTGATTTCTAAAATTGGTGTCCTATACTAAGAAACCTCTAGTTTTTGAAAGGAAAATTCAACAGCATAGCATCTCGCTTTCTCTCTTCTATTCTTTAGGGGTATAACAACCTTCCAATTCCACAGAGAACTAATGTAATGTGTGAAGCCAATCCATGCAGTGGTCACTGTATCATACATTTTTGATACATTAGAAGTTATCATTTTCCATGCATTTGTGATTCTGTTTTGGTAGATTTATATTTATGTCCTGTTGTTGTTAAAGTTTAGATTTATAAAATAATAGACACTATGCAAAGACCTATGTGATGATGGCTAGCTGCATCTGAAAATTCTTTAGCCTGAAAGCCTGGCAAGAATCTGAAGGGAAGTGTTAAAGCAACCTGACAGAAATCCCCTGCAGTGCTTAAGAAAAAAACCCAGCCCTCCTCCTCCCAGCTAAACCCTGAAACAAGGTCAATGCACTAAAAGGCTCTGGAAGTAATTTTTTATAAATAAATATCCTGGGGAATTAGTGCAGCAAGTGCTACAGTCACATTTCTGAAATAAAGGTAGTTATGAGTATGTAAGCATTTCCTTTACACGTTAGGGATAGCACACATCAGTCAATGCGAGATTAAATGCAGCTCTGACTACATGTTACAGAAGAAAGCAATATTTTTTCTTAGGAAGAAAACTTTGATCATAAGCTTGAATCAGCAAGTTGTTTAAGTGCATGCCTGATGTTAAGCCTGTAAACAGTCCCATGTCTTTCGATATGTTGGAGTCACAGACCCTTGGAAGGGCAATTGTGGTCAAAAATAAAATATTGCAAATATAGCAGTAAATGCAGGAGTCTACCAAATACAAGCTGATGCTGAGGTATCAAGGCCTTGGTGGCTACTCTACTGACCAGATTCAGACTACCCGACATTCATCTCTGATTGACTCCTGTCCATCATGGAAAGGACCCTTTTTACCCGTCTGATCAGCTCAGATGCTGCATTACTGCACAGCAATGATTAGGTTTCCTTTAAAAGGGATCAAAAGTTCTAATCTCCTATGACTGCAATCAATGATAACCATTTCCCTGGTCAACAGGGCATGAATTACACAAATATTCACTGTAAAGCTAACAAAAGCAATGGAATAAGGGCATTTTCAGGTGAAAAATATTATGTTCTTATGGCAAGGACGTAATAATTCAGGGAATTTACATATTATTTTGTGACATCAATGGGAGGCTTTGACCTAGCTCAGATCAGTTTTTTGAATACCATTTCAACTCTTCCTCCTTCTACTTTAATTTTATCCAGATGAGGATTTTTTTTCATTTGCTGAAAGGAGAAGACTATGGAAGAAAGGGGATCATTAAGTCACAAATCCACTTATCTTCACTGCATCTGTGATGTTGTTCCCTAAGCAGTAGTAATCTCCTACATTCAGGAAACCTGCACAGGTTTCTCACTGGGAAAGCACATCATCTGAGCCAGAGTGTGAACACAGCAGTCAAGAAGTGGAAGAAATAAAAGAAAGCAAACCCCAAAGCTAAACAAAAACCCAACCCAAAACCTTTTAATTTCTTCTCCATCAGAATATCAAATAACAGTCATTTAAATGAAGAAGATATTTATGCCTTCCTCTTTTGGAGGTAATTTCCTAAGGTTTTAAATGCAGCTAAAAGGCTTACAATTCTATATTAGCACAGCCTGATTTTCAGTTTTGCTTATCACTGCCTGCCATGCAGCTGGCTTGCTTTCTCTCTTTGAAAGTTTCAGTTCTTTACAGAGTAATTATGTTTTCAAAATACAGTTGAGAATTCTGATGTTATAATCATTTTCAGAGCCACTATGTACATGACTAATTGTGTACATGATTCTCTTGACTGACTTCATTGCACATGCTGAGCTTACCAGTTACCAAAACATCATTATATATTATAAGGTAAGGAGAATGAAGCCAGATTTATATTTCTGACTGGGTAAAGGTGTTGATAGTTTGTACTGAATGGAAATTCTTGTGAAAAACGAGGCTGGAAAATGTTCTTTTTCCTGAACTGTTAAAATGATAAATACTAAATAAACAGCTGCAAGTGAAATGGTTCCCTGCTGTCCAACAACTACTTTTCTAAACACCTAAGAAAGTAGCCATAAATACAGCCAAGTTTAGGTCTGATAGCCAAAGTAAATAGGGGACACACAAAGCAGTGATCACTTTGTAGTTTTTCCAGTGTATTCTTTTAAATCGCAAGCAGGAAGATCTAATAATCCAGAAGAGATTTGCCTGGATATTTTAACTGGACATTACCAAACCACTGAAAATTACTATAAATAGGACAAATTCAGCAAAATATTTAACCAAAAATGAAATGTACGTGCACAAGGAGATACAACAATGGAGCAAAACTAACAAAGAGGAGAATAAAACACCAATCTCTTGTTGTCTTCACATAGCAGTTTGAGCATGTTGGGAGCTGACTTATGAACTAACACAGATTTCAAATACTGTGAATAATGGTAGCAGGAAAATGAAAAGTAGATGCATCTGGCCAAGATAAAATGTACAAACTAGGACTGCAAATTCTCTCTGCAATTCTCTCTTATCTTGAATATGATCATGACTGTCTCCAATAAGTAGACAAGAAACTGCTTGGCACCCCGTTTCTGTTAACTCCTTAGAAGAGCAAACACAGTTCACATTACAAAAATTGTGGGATTCTTTTCTTTAAGAATAATGTAAACAATCATTTTCTTATTTAATCTATTTAATGAAGTGCTATTTACTACCAGTTTCTAAAGTACTTCAAATAATAAAACCTGAATCCTTGATCCTAGTGGAAATTTTAAGTGCAAGGTTTTTTTTTTAAAATAATGTTGCCCATTAAAAGTTTTAACTATGGCTTTAGGAATTTCAATAAAGTCTCATAATTTTTAATGTCTTGATCCCTATGTCTTAGAAGGTAAGTAATTTTTTGACCTACATTAGCCGTTTGAGACTCTTTCAATGGCATATGCAATCAATACATGAATAACATCCCATGCATTAGCACTGAATATACCAGAAGGTTAAAAGGTGCACAGTTTTTCCACGAAGCCTTTCTTATGTTTTCTTTTAATGATTTTTCTTAATCTGGGAGTGAGTAGATCCAGTTCTAGATCTAGTACTCCGGAGGCTGGAAAATGATGCCACTCAGGCATTTTTACGCCATAAAGTATCACATGGTATATAATTTCTCAATTCCCATAGACTGCCCTCAATACTCTGTCAGAAATCCACGTGGGGCATGAGAGTTTGGCAAGGCACCATGAACATTTTGCAGAACTGGTTAGGGCTTAAGTTCTGGTTTAGGGCAGTTTTGAAACCAATTTTTTTGATAACAATAATGTACAGCATATCCCATATATGTTACTTCATCGTTCTGTGAGCAGTTGCATTTTGAAGTTTATTTTCTTCTTTTTTTAAAGTGAAATGCCTTTACCAATTTTAAATTCAGAGGGAGGAGGAAGTAAAAAAAAAAAAAGCATTATTTCTTTCTCTCATTAAGATTTTTTTATGAATTTCTAATTTTAGTTCTTTTCACGTTTTGTTTGTTAGGCATAACTGGGTCAACACTTTCATTCTTTCAGGTTGAAAATCCTGTCTGAAGAAAAGCAAAGTTACTTGTCATGAAGCAAAGCAAATGGCTGTGAATAATTTATAAGAAAGTAAAAATATTCTGCTTTTGAGATTTTAACAGGAGAACAACCTCAAGTTATAAATTATTATAATTACACTGAAATATGCTCTCCATCCTCTTACTCCTTTGTTCTGATCACTGCCACAATATTTTTTGCTTGAATGGCTGGCAGTCTCCTGAGCACCACGAACATGGATCCTTCAGGCCTATGGCCAGTGCCCTCCGGGTCATGAATTTACCTGTGATTACAAACCTGCTTCACACTTGTCTCAATACGTTCATTAGGATTCTTGTAGGTTTCTCTCCCTATAGAGTAACACACTGGTATGTGTTAAACGTCTGGTGGGATGCGAGGTGATAACTGTAATAAAGCTGGGGGCTCCTGAAGCGAAAATGGTGCTCACAGGAGATTCCAGGATCATTAGTAAGACACAACAGAGATCCACACACCCACTGCTCAGGCACAGAGCAACCCTGATAGTAGGTAGGTAGGTAGTTAAATTCTTGATATTTGTTTAGTTCTGGCTCCTAAAGCCACAGTGTTCAGAGGCATTTGTTGTCATAGTATAAATGGGTCTTTGTATAGAGATGGTAAAGTTGAGAAATGTGGTATATTTAAAGGAACAGTTAGATTACATCAACTTGATTTGATGAGAATTCAGTTTCATTAATGCTCTTATTAAAATGTCTGCAATGAATGTGTCAGTTCTCTGTGTTTCCAAGGGAATAAAATGAATTATTAATATTAAACTCTGTCACTTCTTTCTTTAAAATCTTTTATACACTTTCTGCAAAATAACATCTCTAACTACTAACACTGACATGAACCACCACGATTCCCAGCATCTTTTTCTCATTAATGGACTTCTGAATTTAGGGTGAAAGTTTAGAAGCACAAGTGAAATAACTAAAATGCAGAAATGTATATATACATAAACCAGGTTCTATAAATAACTGCGTATAATTTGTTGCAGTTGCCATTGGAGTCGGTAAGTTCATATGCCTTCCTGTGACAAACATAATCTTTTACAATCCTGACCCACTTCTTACACTGAGATCAGACTGGTAAGAGAGAGAAAGGACAGGGACTCCACAAGTTCTTATCAGCATAACTGATTCCAATCATTTGCATGGGCAAGATTTCAGCAATGCATTCAATATTTCCACATTAGGTGTGGTCAGATACACTAAGACTATTGCTACCAACGTGTTCCAATAGGAGATACTGAATTATTGAGTCCTGCAGGAGGATTTTGAAGTGTGCAATACCCACTGCTCATCCTTGCCACGTTGTTGACTGATGACTATTTGGTTATAGCCCGATTCTTGCGGGAACCTGAACATCTCTTGTACTTCAACCTTAGCCCTGGCTCAGAACAGTACGTCCTAGTTTTTAATATGAAACCTCTGCACAATATTCCCTTAATTCTCCTCACAGATAACTAAATTCCTGATTGACATACTACTTATATTTGTCCCCTCATTTACCAACCAGTGAGGATGCTAAAGTTCTTTGATCAAAAGTGGGTGGTGAAGTTGACATTCATTTTGAAGTGGATGACCTAACTAAGTAGGGGGTGCAGAGGGCCCAGACTTGCTGGAAACAGTCCTGGTTTAGATCTGCATTTCTGGAGGACTCATAATTTAAAATATAGGCCCTCAAATTTTAGACTTCAGGAAAGGCAAAATATCTGTGAACAGATTCTGAGCATCCCAACTGATTGGCCCGAGACATACTGAGTGCCAAGTGTATGTATTATTTTTTTGTATTTTTATACACTATTTATATTTTATGGATGAATATTACAGGAATATAAAATTTTGATATTACAAAGCTTCCTCCGAAGTGAAAAAAAGTTAGTCTTTTTCTCATGGCATACCACAGAGTTATTACGGCATCTCCAAGTAAATTTCAGATTAATGTCATGGTGATTTCCCTTGAAGAGCTACTGGATATCGTCTCACATTTCTGTGCTATTAAATTGTTTTCCTTCTTCCAGAACTCACCATTTGTGTAAGGGTAATGCAGAATATTACTGCACTGGCCTTGCTAGGCATACAACACACCATGACGTACCATAGAGGGAGTTCAAAATTGCTCTTCATTCAATTCCTTCACATTGCATGGTAAAGAGAGGAATCACATTTTCTCTGGTTGCCCATGCATTGAGGAATTCCTACTGATTTGGCCTCATCTGACCTTGTATTCCAGGTCACCAAATAGATTTCTCTCAGCTTTGCAGTCTTTAACAATCTCAGTGGAATTTCATCTCTCTATAGCAGAACCATGCTTCAAACTCCACTTTTCTCTTCATTACCTACAAGCTTGAACCAAAACATTCCTGCTTTTCATATTTCATTCTTATCCACTGCTTGCTATACATTTACTAAAAAATGTCAGTGTAATTACGCAACTCAAATCTGTACACTCTTGCTGTGTATAAAAGAAAGATATGCTTTGCTTTTTCCCCCCAGAATAATGTGTTAAAGTTCAGAAATTAAAATTTATTAGTGACATTTGTGATAACCATTAAAAGTAAACTGTCCCAAGTAGGCCGCTACTAAGTGATATCCAGCGTATGACTGGGCTGCAGGATTTTCAGGACTGCACTTGCTGACTGCCCTCTAAGGAACTCTTTTTCCCTAGGCTAAAAGCAGGCTTGGGTGGGTGCCGATCACCCTTTTTGTGATTTTCAAAACTCCCTCTGTGATTTTAATACCCAATTCCATTAGCTTCAGCACTAGGCCTGCTAATCCTGTAGGTAGGCTAGAAAATCTTCAGCTGTATGCAGGTGCTTCAGAGATTAGAATGCTAATCATTCCCATTTAGCTGCTACTATATATAAGAAGGAAGGCAAAGACAGCAGAAAAGAGAGACAGACAGGCTTGGATTAATGGAGAGGCATATCTATCCCATGTGCATTTTGCCTTTTTCTGAACAAGAATAAGCCAATCTTCTCTCCATCATTCCTGTCCTAAAGTTTTGAAGCCTAAAACACCAGACAGCTTTTAACAAATGGTAGCCTGGAGAACAAAAACATTGGGGGAAGGGGGTTCCCTTGTCCCCTTCAGTGGGTCATTTTCTTATTGTATTATCAAACAAATTATCCATTTTATTCTGGAGATTTTCCTACAACCAGAACATGGTTCTGCAGGAAATGTGTAAGATCTACTCATATTATATCATCTTTGGATATTCAGTGATCTTTTGTTGGAGAAGCTATTCGTTCACCTGAACATTGACAGCTAGTGATCTCTCCTCTCTTTCAAGGTAATAACCTTTGGAAGAAAGATAAATAAGTACTTGCTTTTTCAACAAGTTTTACTTCAATGTGTCCAGTTATTGCATGGAGTTACCTGCATTTTCCTTCTTAGACATAAATGGGGGAGAGGAAAAGGGGGATATTCTGTGACAGTAACTGTATTTTTACTTTTTTGTTCTTGATTTATGGATTTTTCGATGTTTTTCTTTAAGAAATGATATCCAAGGCTTTTTGTATTTGTAAATGTTTTCATATGGGAAGGTGGCTGTTACAGTGAACAGCTGAATTATACTGCAGAGACCACTGAGAGCTGCCAAATTAAAACCAGAGCTGTCTGAGACACTAAGACAGAGCAGGGCATCTTATAAATTAAAATAAGAACTTCTTTATACAGTCTAATAGAGAGTCATGAAAAGTTAGGGTTTTCTACATTTTGGGGTGGAGAGAAATGTCAAAGGCAAAATTCTTGGTTTTATGAAGACCTTTCAATGCCACTTATTTCAAAGAGATATTTAAGAGAGTGTAAGACTTACACATACATTAATGCTCTCTCATGGAAAGGAGCTGTCCCTGTTAAATGAAAATTAAGTCCAGAAAGCTTATGCTTTGATGCAAGATATATTGGCACTGTAGCCAATGATTTCCCACAACCTCTTGTCTTTGTCAGAAAAGGTTTGAGAAATAGCTCGATGCTGTCTCTCTTCCTCCACACCTGGTCTTCCAGGGCTGAGTTGCAACTTGGTTTTAANAGATTATCTTTTTTTTTTTTTTTTTAATTAAAATAGCACATTGACTCATACTGTTGGGATTTTTTTGGTGTAGGCCTAAAATGAGACTTTGTGTCTGACTCTCTATAGCCTTGAAGCTAATATAGTAATTTACTGGTTAGAAAAATGAGTGGACAACTGTGAGTTTGTGGACAACTCCAGTTAGACTTCCTTTGTAAAAGTACAAAGAACTGAACATGATATAAGGCAGCTAAGAACTGAAATATCTACCATGAGAAATTACTTGCTTTAGTATAGCCGTATATTGGGGCAATTACTGAGAAAGCAAAAATATAAAATCATTTATGCTTGTGAATCTTAGATTAATATAATTGCTGACAATTTTCTTTTACTTCATCCTAAGTAACTTTTATTATGTTGGCTACAAATCTCTGTAGCATAAGAATGTGGCAGTTTTCTACCACAGGCAGAAGAAATAGAAAAACTCTCAGTATATCATGGATTGAAAGAAAGAAAAGCTGTGGGAAGTTGATTTCTTTAAATGAGTTTTTCCAAACGGCATGTGGAAAACCACATGAGAAAGGATATGTGTATACATTTGCAGAAAACTGCCTTTGCCTTCTGTAATGCCAATTAGAGAGTAAAGATGTATCTGTTTTCCATGGGACAGTGTGTGTCTCTGTAACCACAGTAGGAAAGAAGAGGGAGGCTTGACATGGCCCGAAGCAGAAACTCAAATTTATTCCTGTCAATGTTGAGAAAACTATTTGGACCCTGTTTCCCAAGTGAAGAAAAAAGAACCTGATAAGAAAAGGCTCCAGACCTCCTTGGATGAAAACTTGTTCCTGAGAAGACATTAGAAGGGAGAACAACTAAGAATAAAACTAACAAGAACTACAAGAATTAGAAAAAACATTAATCAGCAGGAAAAAGGTGCTTCTTAAAGGCTGGGGAATGTAGGAGCAAACAGACAATTGACAAAAGTGAAGTTTAGCTAGTATTGCAAAGGAAGATTGCTGAAGAATTTTCAACTGTATACAAATAGAACAAGGAAAGTAAAGGTGGTATCTTGAAGCATTTGAGAATAAGTACAAAACATGGACTAGACCCATTGTTGTCGTTTAACCCCTGCCAGCAACTAGAACCACGCAATGCTCGCTCACTCCCCCTTCCCCGAGAAGGGTAGGGAGAAGAGGGAGAAAAGGAGGGAAAAGGGAAAAAAACCTTCATGGGTTGAGATAAAGACAGTTTAATAGAACAATAGCAGAAAAGGAAAATAACAATAATAATAATAACGGTAAAAGAATATACAAGACACAAGTTACTCTCACCGCCTGGTGAATTGTTTCCCCAGCCCGACCTGAGCAGCAATCACAGATACTCACTCCCTGGCCAACCACCAGTTATGTACTGAACATGATGTCTATGGTATGGAATATTCCCTTGGCCATTCTATTGTTCTGTCTATGCTCCTTCTCAGCTTCCATGGGAAGCTGAAAAAAGTCCTTGAATACTATGAGCATCACCTAGCAACAACTAAAATAATATGCAGTATTGACATTCCTTTCATACCAAATCTGAAACATAGCAGCTACTAGAAAGAAAATTAACTCTATCCCATCTGAAACTAAGACACTCATGTAAATGCATAAAAGTACAAAAAACCTCAGAAAAAGATAAGAAATGGGATAAAAAGCTGCATTGATTTTGTACAGAACTCTTATGCCAGATCAAGCCATCAAACTACCTGGCAGATCTGATTTGTTTGACAAAGGAATTATAAAAGATTAGATGCTTTTGATTAAGGCATTTGAGGGTGGTGTCACATGAGAAATTATTAGTTCAACTGGGGAGAAGAGTACAAATAGGGATGGGACTGGTGGAGAGAGACACCATTGTGTTATGCAGAAAACAGAAATGCTGGGCTGGAGGCTCCCTAGGAGCTGAGTTTCCCAAAGGACCAGTGTGGGAACAGATGCTGTTTCATGTTTCCAGTAATGGTTGTCATAGAAAAGAGAGAAGTATGTTAATGAAATTTAATGGTAGCACCGAAGAGGGATGAACTGTAAATGTAGGAGATACTCCAAATATCATGGAGGAAATTATAGGTGATAATGAAAAAAAGTGATAGGAGCAGTCAGAAATTCAATAGTAGGAAATTCAAAGGGAATAATGATGCTGTTAACCAAGAACAATTTAACCCAGACTGATGGAGTGGAAAAGGACAGGGTATGGGAAGATCACAGGATAGTTATACACCCTTGTAATTATTTTGTGAAAAAGGCAAATGCAGTCCTAGCGTGTCTTAAGTGCAGTATTTCCAGCGATAAGCAAATACAATACACTGTTGACAAATTGTGTAACATGTACAATTATAGTCACTCACAGGAAAGCTCACGCTCAGGAAAGCTACGTTATGACCAACGAGGGTTACTGAAACTATACTTATTTTGCTAAATACAAGAGGAAGAGCACTATTTTCAAACAGAACTTCCATAATAAGCAAATCTGGAAAAGCACACTTCCCGGTTTCCATTTTTTCTACAGAGATGACTTTATTGCACGCTCTTATAAGACACCTGCTCCCCTTTGCTCAGGTCTTGGAGAGCGACTAGCTTCAGCCTCTCATTTCCTGGGTGTTGCTGCGTCCTTGTTGCTGAACCACCCATCTGCTCTCCCCAGAAACGTAGAGAAACAGGAGAGTTCAGCGAGAGAGCATGTCTGCCTAGTTACTTCGTTGCTCTTCCTCAAGCCAAAGCCAAATGCTGCAGTATGAAGCATGAGGCTTTTACTTGGGTGAGACCCTTGGGTACAGCTCTGCTTTCTCAGAGTGCGTCAAGGCAAGAAGCAAACTCTGCAGTTAAATGACTGCCTTCCAGCTGAATGAACTGTCGTGAACTGAATGTAAGAACTTTGGTTGGCACGCATGCTTATTTATCTCTGGCATTAGATTTAAACAACAATACAGCAAATGATCATCCTTCCCCTTGACAAAGTGGCCAGAGTAAGACCTCTGCAGCACAGCAGTGACAAGGAAGTGGAAAGGGAGAATGTGTTCCCCATCTGTGACACTGAGCCATGTGGCTCATCACTCCATCCTGTAAGTGGCCTCTCATCACTACAGAGCTACAGTTTCTGCAACAACCAGACCCTTAATTTGGCTACCTGTTTTCACTGGCCAGCTCAGAAAACTGCACAATGCTGCAATAATCAGCAAAGCGTAAGAATTTTCTATGCAAAACAACCACCTGCTGATTGCGTGCCTGCTCCTGGGTACTCACTTTCCACCAGTTGGTGAGCAGTTCTGTTGGCCACGAGGGACAGATCTGCAGGCAGCAGCAGCAGATACGGTTTTGCAGGGTGCAGAGTCAGACTGGTGTCCTCCTTATCTGAAGTCTGATGTTCCTTGGGACCACTGTGATACAGATAATCCTTTGACTAATTTTAAAGCTGCTCAACAGGCAAGAATCTGTTTCAGCTGCCACAAAAACCAGAGAGTTCTTACATAAAGATGGTAAAAAAATAAGCAGTGTGATTTTTTTTGTCTCTTATTCCAGTTATGCACCCACAGGTCATATAGCTCATGACTATGTTTCTTTTATTTCCTTCATCATTAATCTGCAACCAGTGAATCTATGTGCAGGCAATCCTACATGAGACAGAGCCAGCAGGAGACAAAATGAAGCAAAGAGGATTGCATCTGACAGAGCTGTTTAAATAAATTGTTAATTTTCTTAGAATACCGGGGGACCTGTCTCTAGCACCAAATCTCCATAGCTTGTAATCTTACAAGCCATCTGTCTGCCTGTACACTGGAGAAGGCTATGGACTTGGGAGGATGATGAAATATTAGGATGTAAATATTGAGGGGGTGGGAGATTATTGCAATATCTAATCCTGCATCTCGCAAGATGATGGGTTGCCTGGCCTCCCACTGTGGTAAGGGAATACAGGGTGTTCAAAATCTTCAAGGTCTGAGCTCTGAAACAAACACATATTTAGCAAATTGGATCAATTTTACTGTTAGATGTGTGAATGTGTGTGCCTGTTTTTCTGTACTTTTATTTTTCTTTTAAGTATATATTCTGCCGGTTAAAAATAAAAACATATTAGCATTTTATGTTGTGTTCAATAACTCAAAACATAGAAAAAACAGCCCACAATCTACTGACCTTTAAGACATACTGCAAAGCTATGTTTTTACTCAGCTTTGCAGAGGACAAGGACTGGGTTAAAACTAACTAGTACTTATTAATTTTTTGTAGGAGGGATGTGTCTTGGATGAAAAGAGCTCAGATCTTCTTCGAGGGTTAGGGCATATATTACATTTACTTTCCAAAATGAATAAACTTGTTACATAATGGGAGGTCTTCTTTTTAGTCTAAATTAAATATTGAAAATGAGGTCTGGTCTGTGGTCATGAAATGAATTTGTTTATAAATCTCTCTCCTGAAAAATGATGTGACTTCTTTGAAAGACTAATAAATGTCTTTTCAACTCGAAAACTCTTCAGTATAATAATTCATGTCCTCTGTGGCTTTATAACTCAAGGGAAACAATATATTCTTGTGGTAGAAGAACAGAGAAGAGCTTTAGGAGACCTGTGTTTCATTTCTAGTTTAAGAACTGAGAGAGGTTTGAAAGAGTAGGAACTATGTTATATCTTTAGAACTTCAGACACTTTTATTTGAATTTCCCCATTGTAGCAGTATTTACATGCCTGTGTAAACCAGTTTGAAATTTTTGCCTGAACTGTATGCAATTTTTTTATGGGAGCCTATTATGTATTAATTATAATTTATAAACCAACTATCACACGCACTTCAAGTTGTTACAGTTATTTTTAGATTTGTTCTGTGAAATGTGACTATCCCATTTTAATAAATATTAAAACAAGTGCCTTCTCCCAAACTCTGAAGATTATCAACTGTAAAATGCAATACAAAGTCACTCCACTCATTTTCATTTAGCTGTCTAGTTTAACAAAGCATTGACCCTTTTCATAGAAAGTCCAAATAGAAAATACACTTTTTACCTTAGCCCAAACCAGCATCTTAGAGCTGATTTGTCAGCCCTATGTTGCTTTTTGCAATTAACTGTCAATCCATATTTTTTTCAGATATACAACAGATTGATACAACTTTTATAAGACAACTATCAACAAGTCTCTAGGTGGAAGAAATGCCACAAATGATCAGCTTCACCGAATTACGTGAAAAGTCTTATAAAGCAGCTAAGAAATGTCAGTTTTCCCCTTCTGATAAACCCCAGTTAAAACACAGCTCAGAGATGTTTAAGGTCACTAGATGGACTGCTGTCATTATAATCTTCATATAAATATTTACATATATGTGCTGTCACTTACAGCATTTTGCAGACTTTTCAAGAATTCCTTCTCGTGTATAGAAGATTTTTCTTTCTGGAATTCTAAATTATACCCAAAAAATCCCACTAAAAGAAGATGCCAGAACATTAGGCTTCTCAGCTGAATAGCACTGATGAATATTGACAAAGATAAACGTTTTGGTGTGATCCCAGAATATATATAAACAAGTTTAACCAAGAATCAGACTTATGATAATCTTTATAAATACATGATGGGGTCATGAAGGAATTTACAACGTAATTAATGGGCCAATAACCAAAATAATTTTGTAGCTTTGATAATTTAGAAATAAATTCTCTAAGGGACATTAAAAATGGATTTCAGACATTTGTTACAGAATAAATCATGTTCTAATTACTAAAATTGTTCCAATGCATGAGAAAGTACATGGCAGCACACAGTAAATGTTGTTACCAACCTTGTCAGAGACTCCAAAACTGAAGTATCTGTATGTTATATAAAAGCACTCTAATTTGAACCTTTATTTGAATACTCTTTGTGGAAATAAGAAAAAAACACCTTGTCTTTATCTGAGAGGCATCCATTTTTAGAGCCATCAGATGGTTAAAATCCTACTAGCTTTTTGAAAACAATGAATATGCAACTCAGAAGAATACAGATTCTTTTCTTTCTACAAACTATTGGAATGTTTTATAATCTCTTTCCTCTAAATGAAAGCAACAATGAATTCAATCCAAATATCCAGTACACAAAACCAGTGTCCTATTAAAAAAATCTAAATCTAAATCTAAAAATTCTTTATTAAGAAGAGGTTTTTCAGTCATCAATGCTCCAATCTTGGTACTTGACAGCTAAAGACACCTCCTGGACATGCATCTTAACTTTATCCATGCTATTCTAATGCAAAAAGAAAATTGTTCATTAAAAGATTCTCAGTGTACGGACGAAAGAAGAGATGGGAAGAGAATACATATTTTCACCTCATCGGGAGATATTCAGTCCAAAACTAAAATAGCGTATCATTATCCTGTTTTGTTTCTTTTTTTCCACATTTCAGTAGTTGTTTCAGGAGGAGGTTAGTGGGCCTTGGGATGAAAATTTTGGCATGTAATCATATAAAAATTCATCCTGGATTTAGGTCAAGTCATTAGCCAGAGATGCAAGTTTCTTTTAACCGCTTTGGGTCCCTTCTAATGGGAAAACATAAAATACATAATATATTGCAAGTTGATATATATCTATCATAGAAGCATTTTTCTTGACAAGGCATAAGAACATGGATATGTGTTCTATTTTATACAGAAGATAGTGGCCTTTATTGCATTGGGATTTTTAGGCAGAATAACCCAAATATCAGAAAGCTTTAATTGGTTTTCTTTTCCTTTTACAGTCCTTGATATTTGTATTGGGCAATTCACTTACTCAAATTATTGGCCTTATTTTTATACTATGATTTATACAATAATGGCTTTTTAGCTGTCTTTGTTTATTTTTCCTTCTTGCCTTGCATTTTAGACTGGACATGCTGCAATAGCTACACATTAGCAAATACTTCCAGTTTGAACTTTCTGCAAGTTAACATTTTGAGAGTTGAAAACAAATATACTCTCAACCTAGAATTGTTACTGACCTAAGGCATCTGCATAGGACCGGCAGATATGACCAGAACTTACAGATGACACACGCTCATCTGGAGTGGCAGCTGGAGGTCACGCGAGGTACCCTGATTCAGCTACCTAAATTACTCTTCTTGTGTTCATATGAACAACTTGTATAAAAACTTCTGGTCCAAGATATCAGTGATTTAAAGGGTGATACAAGAGGGCAAGCAGAATAATCGACATTTACCTGCCGAGTTCCAGATGCAGAATTCTACTGGGATAAGTAAGGCAGGTAAAAAGAGATAAGATGCTTTACCATTATATTTGTCATTTGGTGAGGAAATGAATGCAGCACCATTTACAAGGCTTACTACTTTGCAAGTAATGAGCCTATTTCATGGAACCAAACTGATGAGGAAATCAGTTTTTGGATTTTTTTCTTCTCACCATCTCTAATATGGATATTTCAGTACACATCATGCTTCAGCTAGGATTTCAATTAAGGCATTGGAACTGATCCTCTGCCTATTCTTATGCAAAGGAATTGGCAAAAGATATCTTACCTCCAACCTTCAGCATGACATTGGCTGTTTCCTGAACAACCTTTGTGTCCTTCCCCTCAGAAACCCTGTCCAGAAAACCTTTGCAGATTTATATTACTTGCAGAATGAAAAAGTACCTCAGCATGTGGATTCTAAATTTATTTATTTTTAACTTCCACTAAAGGCCCCTTGTTCAGCATGTGCTCAGCTCAAAAAGCAACCCATATTATCCACAACCATGATTTTGTATTTTTTATTTAGGGCTGACTGTTGCATATCGGTGCGCCCTGCCAGTGAAGGTGGCCAGCCACATAAGACCTATATTAGCAAGAGTATAGCCAGAAGGTGAAGGGAAGTGATTATCCCTCTCTCTGTGGTACTTGTGAAACCACATCTGGAGAAAGGTGTGCAGAAGTGGTCTGCCCAGTAGATACTAATATACTGGTGTGAGTCCAGTAGAGGGACACAAAGATGGTGAGGGGCTGGAACATGTGATGAAGGAGGAGAGGCTGAGACAACTGGGTTAGTTCAGCCCTAAGAAGAGAAGGGGCTGGGAGGACCCTACTGTTATCTGCAGCTACCAAGGGGAGGGTGCAGAAAAGATGGAGCCAGACTGTTGTCAGACGTGCTTGATGATAGAACAAGCAGCAATGGACACAACTGACGGCAGGAGGGATTCTCATTAGGTATTAGGAAAACAAATCTTCACATGACGGTTGTCAAACAGTGGAAGGGACTGCCTAAAGAATCTCCATCCTTGGAGACTGGCAGAACTGGAGTGGGCACAGCACTGAGCAACCTGGCCTAAGAAGGATCTGCTTTGAGCTAGTGGGGGCTAACACATAAATGAACTTAAAAAAATACATTAGGTTATATTTCAAAGATAGCAGTGAAATAGATTCTGCTTGTTAGGCTCAATGAGGCAAAGCCAGGTGAAACCAGAAGATTAGATGCTGGACGGAAAAAAAAAAATTACCCTGACAATCCCTCAATTTCAGATTATACAGTTGTTTTCTTGTGTTTTGTTTTCTTTTATTAATTTCCACTGGTTTATTTGAGAATATTTAAGATTATTTTGTATGCACAAATCAAGGGCTTGTTATTATAAAATGTAAACAGCACAACATTGAATTCAGCACATGAAGAATAAAATGCTGGACCTACAAATCTTGGCTCTAGATCTCACCTCTGTGGATTCATCTAAATGCAAAACCAGTTAATTGCACACACAAGCCTGGCAGCTGTCACAGAGAACGACAATTCTGAGAGCTGCAGGCATTCTGCACCTCATGATTAATACCTGTATCTATTTTAAGGTTTGTAGATATTTTGACTTGCAGTATGAAAACACAAGACTGTCTCAAAAAATTGTTACTACAGGCAAGAACAGATACCACTGTCATCAACCAAACAGTAAAAGGAACAGGCTCCCAATGTCTCTTATAAAAGTACTATAAAATATTAATTATTTTTTATAAAAGAATGAAATCTATGCAAGAAGTGACACTTATGCAAACTCCTGTCTTAATTTTTTAAAACAAATTACCTCCATATTGCTCCAAGCTGCCATGTCTGTACCTCTGTTAGGACACGGTCCATCTCAAGCAATTTTTGTCAATATCTTGGCAATAACATTGGTCCCGCTTTAAACACTGTCATGTTTGCCTGAAATATTTTCACAATTCAATTTTAATTCTAGTATAACCCTTTTAAGAACTCACAGTGACACTGGATCAGGTCAGCTCTGGCTTTGTGGCTTTGTGTAATCTCTTCTTGAAAACCTCCAGGGACGTAGACTCCATGGTGCCACTGGGCAGCCCATTCCAGTGCTGCTCTAGCCTCCTAATAAAGATGTTTTTCTCAATGTTCTGTCTAAACCCTCCCAAGCTGCAACTCGTGGCCACTGCCCCTTGTTATACTACTTGCCACTATCACAAAGAGCCTGACTCTTGTCTTTGCAACTCCCCTTCAAGCAGGGTTTGGTTGCTGTTAAGTTGCCCTTAGCCTTCTCTTCAGCTGAGTAAACTAGCCTTTCCTACTGAAAAACAAACTGCGGTTCCCTTTGCAGGGTAAGTGAAATAGAACAACACTTTCTATTTAACATTTAATAGCCAAATGATCATTTTTGGTGTACTTGTAATTTGTTATCCTGAACAACAATGGGTGTAACCCTCTGCCCAGAGCCGACTTGCAACAGCAGTCTTGTTAACAGGTGATTTGAAACATAATGTTCCTGTTTCTGGTAAGAGCACAGGAATTTCAGTTTAACTTACTATGCTGTCAATACCGAACAGTGTTCTTTGCCATAGGCAGTTAATGCTGTTCTATTGTAATTCTATCCATAAAAATGCTACATCCCCGAATTACCATCATCAGCAGTTGACAATCTGCCATCTTTCTCTTGGAAGCATTACTTCTCTGACATGTTATAGGATAATATGATAGCAAATGCCTAGTTCTAAGAATCCATGAGTACATTAAAATAAATCTTACCTTACATCAATGTGAATACAAAGCTCTTGTAGTGTGACTTGCTATATTTTCTGTGCTGCTTTCAGATATTACAAGCTAAACTGGATCAGGCTGGATTAATACTTTCAGAGATTACCAGGGACTACATTCTTCATACACTGGTACAAAAGATAATTAGTTATTTGAGCATTTTTTCCTATATGAATACACCCAAATCACCCCAGAATAGGGTATGCTATAGCATGCTGCTCAAACTGCCACCTTTAGAAAGAACATAAATGTCCAGATAAGATCTGATTGCAAGTACCATGACATTGGTAGCTTTCCAAGTGGAAGATGGCTATTTTTAAGACAAAAAGTAAACAAAGTAAAATCTGAAGGTACAGCCTTGCTCTGTTTTGAAACAAAGTTTCTCACGGCTTTGGTTCTCATGGTGCAGCACTGCAGGAGTTAATAAAAAGATGCCCTCCTGCCTGTTGATGGCTGCCAAGCTTGTTACCAAATGGCAACACCTGTTCTACCAGACAAGACCCCCTGCAAAAAGACTCACCCATTTTTGTGCTATCTTTCACACTTTTTTCAGGCTGTCAGAATTCTAAGAAAATCACTGCAGGTGGAAAAAAATAAGACACTCTTATTGTAGAAACCAATGGATTGTTGCAAACTGCTTAAAAACATCTTCTACATTTAAACTAAAGGCATATTAAAACAGAGGGACCTTCCAACCTGTGCTCATACTGTCCACATGGGCTTCAAGACAGGACTGTGTAATTGTGGGTAATTACATGTATTCTGTAACAGCAGCTGCCTCAAGGTTCCCCTCACACTCTGGCTGAGGCTTCCTAGAGGCTTTCAGGGTCAAAGCATGCAGAAGGACATGAACTTCTTGACCAGCAAGGCTGGTCGCAGCCGAAGGACTTGCTGCCCTCCCTGCAAAGGGTGTACGTGTGGAGAGGGAGGTGTGGGCTCTCAGCGGGGTGCTCCCCCTCACAGTACCCCCTGCAGCTTGCTTACTGAGATGAGGCAGTTCATGTCCTCTCCTCCCTTCTCCGCCCTGGGCTGTCACAATGTACGCATCACTGTAAAGTCTCTACCATTTTCCTGTAAACAATTACAAAACCAAAAAGGCAGAGAAAGCAGTCAACCTGTACAACGCCAAAGCTCTGTTTTTTATTAATGTAACAAAATCAATCACAGTGAAAAAGTTTCAGAAACTTTTATATGCAATGCTCAATACAAACAAGAATTTTGGCAGGACCTTGGCAAATAAAAATGTTA
The DNA here is from genome assembly GCA_003993805.1 of Himantopus leucocephalus. NCBI lineage: Eukaryota > Metazoa > Chordata > Aves > Charadriiformes > Recurvirostridae > Himantopus > Himantopus leucocephalus. The sequence continues at coordinate 684,952 of RSEF01000008.1, read as the reverse complement.
ATGCTATGAAGCCTCTCTAATCATGTAACAGACGGGTTTTTCTGTTTAGTTTTCATCACATTGCAGACATATTGTTTATATATTGCTTCTTGGCATATCTTTACAGTAGAAGGAAGGTGCTGCCTTTTACAGAGGAGGCATATTTTTATTAATCTGTCTGTGCCCATGGGCAGAACACTGCTCATCGTGGGTCATCTTTGCTCATGATCTTTTATGACAGTCAGAGGATTTCTTTCTAAAAAAGAAGCTGTAAAAATCAGAAATATTTAATCACCTCTCAAATGCAGCTGACTGAAACCCCACAGTAGAAAATGAGAGCGCAGAGGACAAGCCAGATCAGAGTGTGGTGGGGAATACAGTAAAATGTTTTCTTTGTAAATCAGACAAAAGACATGTTTACAAAAAACAGGAAAAAAAAAGGGTAGCCTTCCATAATATTAATTTACTATACTAATTCAAACTGAGCTCTGATTTATGAGCTCTGCTGCCTCACCAAGAAGTGCTCTAGCTCCCAAGCCAACACTTTGTCTTTAGTTTGTCTTTTGGGATTCAAATAAACTACAGCAAAAGACATTTTACATATTCTTGATTCCAGTTGTTTCTTCCTATTGATAGGATAACTCTTTATTCTTCCTTTTGCTGCATTTGAACGGGTTTTAACTTTCAATACTAATTTATTTCTAAGTTTTGAAATTCATGTTTTCTGTAAGTAAAGAGTTTTAAAGAAGTAATCACTGTGACAATTCAAATATCATCTATGTTAATCCTAACAAACTGCATTCAGATAACATTAATGGTCTGATTTACAAGTAATAAAGCAAGGATGGGACTATTCTTAATTTATCCTGCTGTGTCGAGATATTACCACACATATGGCAGAGGAGATTACCAGCAGTTCTGAGACTGCCACGATTCAGCCGTAACAAACCAGACTAATGACAGAGTAATAAGGTCACCTCAGGTGTAAAGCAACCTTTTCTCCTGAACACTTCAGGGCTAAATTTGGCCCAGCTTAACACAACATTTCATTTTACTTGCTGATTTGGGTCATTGTTTTAAAGCAGAATTAGTAGCGAATTCTGTGTCTAAAGGAGATGAAGGATCCACAACCCAGAAGATTAAATCTCTCCTTTACTCTCTCACTAGTTCAGGTTCTAGATAACAAAAGCCAGTACCTGCCACCACACGTTTGTTGAGAAGCGAATGACTTGCTCTCCAGATGTAAAACGTAAAAGTAAAGTAGCACTTCTGAAGCATAATTAAACAAATAGGGGAGACAGCACAGACAATATTTCTGGTGAATTTCGGGCCATTTGGGAAGGATTAAACCAATCACATGTGCAGCTGAAAGTAATTAATCTAGCTGCTTAAACAGACAAACTGCTCATTGTCATTGTGAGAAAGAAATGAAGACGGAGAACAGTAGGTGAAAAAAGCTAATAGCGTGTCTGATAACACAACTCTGTCCCAAATAAATTCACTGTTAGAGAAGATTGTTATTACCTATAAAATTAAAGGCTGTAAATATAACTTAAATAGTGCTTGAGAAAAGCTGGTATATCTCCAAGATTTCCTATACAATCTCTAGTTGTTTTCTGACAGATTAATTATCTCATAATAAAACCATAAAAAACATTTAATTAAATGTAAAGTGAAAAGTCGTGTACTCCCATGTAGTGGAAACATCAGCAGTGATAAATGCTGCGCAGCTGTAGTGAATACATTGTTATACCTGTGTTTATTGGAAAGCAAAGAGAAACAGGTGTGGTCTATGGGGTAAGAAAGGGATTTAAAGTGAAGGGATCAGGTTTCTAGGTCAGGGATAATTCCTGACATTTAATTTTTTTTGTTTATGGTTATACTGATTTATAAGCCTACATAACAAAAATACGATTCCCTTCATTCCACTGTGGGAGACTGAATTCCCCATACTTTGTATAGCCTTTTGAGATGGAAAGTGCTCTGAAAATTAATCTACTTAGTTTACTAAAGTCCTTTGTTACTTGGCTTGCAAATGGACTTCTGTGCCCAGTTTTCTAAAGGATCAGGTATAAGACAACAAAATGAGCTCTGTAGCTAAAGGCAGAGGGGCAGATCCTTCCCTTTCTTATGTTTGCACCAACTTCAGCTGCCAGCCTTTACTCCCTCTTTTCCTGTTGAGATAGACACACACACACGCATTTTTTTGACTGAAGTAAAAAGACAGCTAGTTTGGGTCAGTGCACTTGCCTTTCCATTGAGTGATCTATGTTAAAACCCACAAATAGACAAGGATGCCCATGATAGCGCTATGGCCTCTAGTAGCTATTAATCACAGGTGAAGTGCTTCTGCATGCTCTAGCCGTGCACTGTGTGATCAGGCATGTCAGCGAAACAGAGGCTGTGACAGCTGTGTATACAATTTTCCCATATTAGAACATAGGTGTCCATTTTATTAGGGTTTACTCTCATTAGGAATGCACCTGCCCATTATCAGTGCAGGAATTAAGGCACCCTAATCACAGAATGGTAGGGGCTGGAAAAGACCTTCGGAGATCATCTAGTCCAACCCCCCTGCCAAAGCAGGTTCACCTAGAGCAGGTTGGACAGGAACACATCCAGGCAGGTTCTGAATGTCTCCAGAGAAGGAGGCTCCACAACCTCTCTGGGCAGCCTGCTAAAGTGCAGCAGCACAAGTGTCCTCAAACCAGGACAACAGGTGAGATGGATAAGAGAGGAGTGGAGAGAGGAAAGCCATGGTAATGCATTAGGGAAGCATTCTGTGCTGCTCACATGAGATGAAGTTATACTGGCCGTGGACACAGGAGTGACAACTTCACCTGAAGCTGTACTGGACTGAAGTATGCTAGGAGGGAGCTCACATTGGATATCATCTGAGGAACAGTGACTTGCTTCACTTTCTTGCCCTTGGTAAGAAAAGCTGCAAGCCCACAGAGTGTTTCTGTTGGACCCTGAATGAAGGAGAGATCCTTCTTATAAAAAGAAATGTATTAAGACAGATGATGAAGACATGCAGAAATCAAAATAAACAAGCCATTACAGCCACAGATATTGGATACTCTTATTTCCGCTCTATTGTATGAGGGAGTTGGAAGGCTGCCTAGAGATTCAGAAGGGTTACTGTGGTGGAGTGCCGTCTGCCCCTGGTCCTCCACCTGGAACATTTAAGATATCTTACTGTCACTGCATAACTTGCTATAGCCTCAAGAAAATGTTCAAGAAGCATTAATGTCTCTAACCAAAGCCTTCAAAATAAGGCATGCTGGTTTTAATACCAAGAACCTTTCAGGAAAAATTGTTGGTTAGGTTATTTAGCACATTATTATTATTAACGTGCGTCCGAAGTTCATCTTTCCTGATTCATTCAGATTTGAGTGTAATTGTTATGTATGTGAATTATTGGTTTCAAAAAGGTGGAATATTAAAACATTGCAGTGTAAACAACGCATCATCTGCAGATTTCTTAGGTCAATTTCCTGTGTTTTCTGTCTTAAATCTTCCAGGTCACTTGAACTTTTACCACGAATGACTACTTAGCCAAAGATGTTACCTTTAAAGAAAAGTACCTTCCCTACTGAGAGAGGACCGACAGTGAATGTCTTTATTATAAGAGAGATCACAGGACTTCCTAAAGCAGTGGCTGTGGAATGAACCTAAATGCTCACAGCACGTGAAAACACAAGTGTGTTGAATGGTTCCTGATGGGCTTTGTTTTGCTGAATATAGAGAGGAGGACAGGAGATGCTTAGAGCCCTGAGCAACATTTAGTTAATCAGACAGACAACTAGACTCTGTAACCAAAATTAAACTTTTATGGAACCTATTTCTTTAAACCCAAGACAATGACATTTCTGAAATCTTAAAGGCTTGATTATCACCAACTTGGTGCATACTTATGACCCTAATATGCCCTTATATTTCTGTTTCTTTGGCATAACAGAATAAATAGCATTGATTTTAAATTGGGTGGGGGAGGATTGAAAGGGGGGAAAGGAAAGTGCATATGGAGGGAAGAGGTCACTATGTCATCTCCAGAAAATATTGACTTATATTTAAAAAAGATTATAAATATCACTCTTATTACAAAATAAAATAAAATTGAAAAATGAAGTATCCAGAAATTCATCTGAGGCTCCACCAGTTGGTGATACTTCTCAGACTGCTTGATGAATCCTTCCTTACTTGACTCTTTCCATTTCCTTGCTCAAAATGTACCAATTCTCAACGTTAACTGTCCAGACACAACATGCTAATGCTCTCTGCCAAAGCTGAGTACTACATCATGCANCTTGACTCTTTCCATTTCCTTGCTCAAAATGTACCAATTCTCAAAGTTAACTGTCCAGACACAACATGCTAATGCTCTTTGCCAAAGCTGAGTACTACATCATGCAAAAAAAGACTATGTATATCTATAGTTTTCTGAGGTAAGGCATACAGGGCAAACTTGAATTAACACCACATTACAATGTCCAGCAATCTGTCCCAATTCTGCAGTGAATCCCTTTACCTGTATTAAGAAAAGTCTTACGGTTAAGGTTATTTCTGTGGAAATGGAGAACTGTAGTACATTTTATTATTTCAGTTACAGAATTAAAGATTTTGGAATGTACTTTAAAACACTTGGGGGCTTTTTTATGAAAGAAAGCTATAAAAGTGTATTTCAAATGTTTCTCCTCTATGACAAACAGTTGTATTACAATGGAGAAACAACAGGGTATAAGACCAAATTTATTAAGCTTTATTATGTTGAATAATGTTTAGATTAATAACAATTAGGTAGAATAAAAGCATGATGTGAATGTGACTAAAAAGAAATATATAAGCCATATGGGAGTTATTAATAACTCAACATAATTTTTGACAGCTATCCAAATATTCTAAGAAGCTTTTCAAAGTCATGGTCGATCTAGATGCAAAATCCATATTTATTTAAATATTGCATATCAAAAGAAAGATAAATATGCAAAATCTAAACAACAAATAATGTGTATATTCTAACTAAAACAAGTTACCCAATATGAAAGTCAGTGGAAAGTTTTTGATGGTATGTTTGAGAGATTTTTAAAGATTCTTGGGTGCCTAAAGATGCAGATAGATTTGTACAGGATTTTTTAAAATGTTCTAAAAGACCTACAGTTTGACATGCCTGAGAGATGGGATATCATCCAGAGGGACGTGGACAGGCTCAAGAAGTGGGCCCGTGTGAACCTCATGAGGTTCAACAAGGCCTAGTTCAGGGTCCTGCACCTCAGTCGGGGCAATCCCTGGTATCAATACATGCTGGGGTATGAAGGAATTGAGAGAAGACCTGCCAAGAAGGACTTGGGGGTACTGGTGGATAAAAAGCTGAACATGAGCCAACAGTGTGTGCTCGAAGCCCAGAAAGCATCAAAAGAAGCATGGCCAGCAGGTTAACGGAGGTGATTCTGCCCTTCTACTCTGCTGTCATGAGACTCCACCTGGAGTTCAGCTCTGGAGCCCTCTGCACAGGAAAGACACGGACCTGCTGGAGTGTGTCCAGAGGAGGGCCACAAAAATGATCAGAGGTCTGAAACACCTCTCCTATGAGGACAGGTTGCGAGAGTTGGGGTTGTTCAGTCTTGAGAAGAGAAGGCTCCAGGGAAACCTTATTGCTGCTTTTCAGCACTTAAAGAGGGCCTACAGAAAAGATAGAGACAAACCCTTTAGCAGGGCCTGTTGTGATAAAGACAACGGGTAATGGCTTTAAACTGAAAAAGGGACGATTTAGACAAGATACATGGAAGAAATTTTTCACAATGAGGGTGGTGAAACACTGGAACAGGTTGCCTAGAGGGGTGGTAGGTGAACCATCCCTGGAAACATTCAAGGTCACGTTGGACGGGGCTCTGAGCAACTTCATTTACTTGAGGATGTCCCTGCTCATTGAAGGGGCGTTGGACTAGATGACCTTTAAAGGTCCAATCCAACCCAAACTATTCTATGGTTATGTACTTACAAAAAATCATTTATGAGAAAAGTCCTTGCTGATGATTTAATATGCAGTTACTTAATATTACACACTTTCTACTTTAATTGAAGTCTTAAGCTCTAATCCAGCACTCCCTTGATTTAGATAGGGCCCAATATTGTCTTACAGGCTGTTTATAGGTTTAGGGCCGTGACGTCTAGCACTAACATAGAAACTGAATAATAAAACTCACCTGTTTAAATTATACATGGCTACCTTAAATATAGACACAACCCAAATGTCACTGGCATCATTAAATACTAAACAGTACTTTCTTTCAAAACTGGTATTTGTTATGTATTACATTGTGTGCTCATAGACACTATATATGAAATAAAAGGTGCTTCTGTTTCATTCACATAGTACATGCATTTCTGACAGAATAGAACAGGTCAATAAGGTATTATATGACAAGGGGAAATACACAGATTCCTAGTTGTTTTAGTAGCCTTCTGCACGAAATGACTACAGGATGGCTTTGCCAGAACAGCTGAAGGTCTCATTCCCAGACCACAGGGAAGCCGGTAGCCATGGAGAGCCACCACAGGAGGTGAGGCAGCTCAGAGGTGTTCAGCAAAAGGACACCAAGCAACAATCACTATTTGCAGCAACAAAAATTTGTATTGGATGTAAAGAATCAATTTCGCACAGTGCTCACACTGTCAAAAGGTAAGCAGTGGAACAGGTTGACCAGAGAGAGAGCACAACCTCCATCCTCAGAAATTTCCAAAATCTGTCTGAACAAGGCCCCAACCTACCTTTGATGCTGTCCCTGCTTTGAGCCTGAGGCAGGACAAGGTGACTTTCAAAGGTCTGTTCCAATCTTAGTTTTCTATGATTCTTTTCTTGGGAAGCCTCCAGAGGAGAGAGAAGATCTTTTTGCCCAGTTCCCATGTGGGTGCTAAGGCTTGCCCAAAGGGTATTTATTAGGAAGTTTGGTCAGAGTCAGCAGAGCACTCAGTATAGACACAAACTACCAGAGGCGGCAACAGATGCCATTTTTAAGAGAACAAATTTAGGCAGTAATTTGAAATAAATAACCAAAAAGTTAAATGTGGCATTTGCCCTTTTACAATATGTTAAAATTTACCTTTTTCTTTGTTGTGTGTCTCAGCACGTCCAACAGAAATGTTACTGTTTTTTTTCTGTGCCAAAAATCTGTTAGTTTATTGATTACAGAACAGGAACTTGTACTTGTGCTATACCACCTCAATGACAAAATCAACTTTTTAGTCACATGGGAGACAAATAAGCCATAGAAAAAGCAAGAAAGATATTCTGTCTTCAGAGATTAGTTTTAAATACAGAGTAAAACTATTTTCTGCCTCTACCTTTCTACTAATTTCTAGGAACCTGATGCAATCCTTCTTAAATTAATTTAGAAAACTCATCTTAGAAAAAAATTGCAAGAAGCTTCAGTTTAAGAATACATTTAAATACACACTTATCTTTAAGCATAAGCTTAAATTCCATGAAGTTCCAAGTAGATATATACACTTAATATTAGGCATTTTTTCACTGCCTTTTCTGAAGGAGTACATTTGTTTCACTTTTCTGCACATGTGTAGTCCCTTCCCCTCCTAAGGCTACTGATCTTGCTGACAAAATGCTGCAAACCATGAACATTTCATGCTGCTACCATTATTTTCATCTGATTCAGTATCTGATGTACTGGTGGCTGCTATCATTGTGCCCCAAAATAGTGCAGTAGAAAGCTACTTCACACAGTAAAAGAATGGAGAATTGACATGAGAAAGCAATTATGTGGGAAACATTGAATCAAGCATTCCCAGATGGTATATTTATATTGAAAATAAACTGTAAGAGAGCCAAGTTGGAAGTCTGTGAAACTTCCACCATTGTTAAAGGGACACTGTCCCTTAGTCTGGGGCCCCCAAACTGCAAGGGGATCTTACAAAACTTAAAATTAAATAAAAATATCAATTAAAATTCAAAACATTAATTTTATTTCTTTTAATATAAACATCCGCCTCAAGTCCTAAGAAGTTGAACGGTACTATTATGGCAGGGGTGTGTGAATCAGAAAATAAAACTGGATGGAGAGAAAAGTCAGGCTGAGTGTTTTCCAGTGTCACAGTCTGGGCTTTGTGAAATACAGAAAACAAACAAGAGAGTGATAGATCCCAAAAGAGGTATTTTAAAATTGTTTCCATTGTAATAAACTGCATTGTCAGGTCAGCATTTTTTATTTTTTATAAAAAGTATGAGCTTGGTTGACAGGAACCCTTTAAAGAAAACAGTCCATTACATTAAATGTCAATGAAAAAGAATGAGTAATAGCTCAGATATAGCAACCCCAGCAGCAAGAGCAACCGAAGCAGAAAACAGACTGGGTAAGATCTGCAGATACTCTCACGACTGTTTACATCACAAGTCTTAAGTTTTATGTAAATAAAAGCCCCATTTTAACAAGCGCAGACATTCTACTTCAGTCCTATTTAGCTTTAGGTACAACGAGGTGTAAAACTTAAAAATAATAAATCTAGCAATTTTGTACTCATCAACAGCAGTCATGTTTAATAGCATATGCTTTTTTTCAACAAAATTTCTGAAGACCAGAAAAGGACTAAATTAATGACATTTTGGTCTTTATTATAATTATCCAAACTTCAAAGTGTTTCTGACCCAGCAGTTTGTTCCACTTTCATCCCACACAGAAATCAGAAGTCTGAATTTTTCATTTGAGTAAGTTTGACTATTTATCTCTACCTGATGATTTTAAAATTTAGGCTATAAATGTATATTTTCTGATGAAAGTTGCCTCCCATTTGAGCAAGAATCAGAAAGGAGAAATGATGTGAACATAAAAAGTGGAGAGAAAAAGCTTCTCTAAACATCTTTAAACAACCCAAATATCTGGGTGAAGTTTCAAAACAGTTATTTCAGCTGAACTTTTTCACCCACATTGAGGCAAAACTACTGCAAATCTGAACGTAGTGAATTAGAAATCAAGAATAAATATGGTGTGATGAACACGTAATGCAAACTGTAACAATGTTAAGATACCAGGGAGCTGTGATGTGTTCGTAAATATTGTAAATGCTTTACCATTTTCATCCTTAAAATAGAAGGTGGTTAACAATAGGGAATGAACTTTGAATAAAAGCAAAACCATAGCAACGTTACCATAATCTTGGGACTTTATACGCTATTTTCAAAAGTCGCATTAAGTTATAGTACACATGCAAAATTGTCCCTTAGTGAAGAGCATGGCTGGGCATGACTTGACATTGCACCTCCAACAGCTCTATAGTCATTATACTCAAGTTACACACTAGCAAGCCTACCTGCTGCCTTATCTAGTTTATTCACATACCCGACGGCCAAATGAAATGTTTTGTAAAGCCAGTCATCTGTTCCACTTGACAGAAAAGTATGTTGTTAGAAAGATTTGAAATGGTCATTAGAGAAAAGGAAGATGGTTCTGGTGAATAGCCAGAGCCCGGGACAAGTTGAGTTTTGGACACCAAGGACATTACTCATGTAAAAGCCTGGGCCCAGCTTCCCTCAGGAACGGGCAAAGTTCCCAGTTCCTTCAGACATCTGTTTGATATTACCAGACTCACTAGGGAAGGATTCAAGGAGTGTAGAGCTGGCTCAGAACATCCCAGCCATAGAGGCAAAATCCAGTTTTCTGGCAAAGGGAGTTTAGGGGGCCAGAGGGGAAAAGGACTTGGAGGGGTCAGCTGGATTCAGGAAGAAATGAGGGACAGAGCGGTTCCAGGGCATGAAGGACCTCCAAGGTTAGCCAAACACCAGAATGGAGAGAGGAGGATGTGATCTCAGGAGGACGTAGAGGCAAGCAGAAAGGCATCAGATGGTTCTGGGTGGGAAGGGGCTACAAAAGAGCCAGGGAGTACACTGGAGGTGGACACTGCCCTTCCTCTCTCCTTTTTCCCTGCCTCTACTTCTTCAGTCCTCCCCTGTTTGCTTGGAATAATGGACTGCTACTGCTGCCAGGATGTCTGAGTTATCTGCTTTCCTCAGCCCCATCCTCTGCTTTCAGCCCACATGAGCAAAAATGGCCTCCTCTTCCCTTCCATGTACCTACTGCTCACTCTCAATCCTTCTCCAAGCTGCTAAAGAAGTGAGAGAAGAGACCAGGTGCCAGAGACCAGTCTGGACCTGGTGCCTACATTGGAGAGGGAAGACTAGGTATGGGCTGAAGAAACAAAGGCATGTGTCGGAACAGCTTTGCAGCTAGCTGCAGAAGAATGAGAGTCCCCAGAGTGAGACCCCAGCCCTTCCCTGCAGGGCAGGTGGTGGGGACACTTCTCAGGATGAACAGGCCAGTGGCCATTGCCTCAGCCACAGAGGGTGTGCGCAAACATGGTACCTCCAGAGGACATCTAAGAGTTGGCAAGGGACTGGAGGAAGGGCAGTACTGGGCCAGGAGGAAACCTGATACAGAAAATCAATCTAGTGAGAAAAGCATTTTTTAGGGAGTTGAGAGAACTAAGGGAGAAAATGCATCAGGATGATTACCTAAATTCCTGGAATAGATCAGTGAAATGGACTGAAAAAGGGAGACTTTGTCCATGAATAGTAAGATACCTTTCTGAGCTATACAGCGTGAATAGGTAATTTCAGGAACCAAGAGATAATATGAATAATTATTTCTTCAGATGATCCCAGCACTTAAGTGATGCCCAGAGAAAGCACCGTGCTGGGGAATATCTAGTCAAATGAACTGCAGGGGGGTGGCAGTGTACCCGAAACTACTTTTATTTATAGGAATAGTTTGGCTATTTTGGGGAAGCTTCCTGGATATTTGTTAGTTCAACGTCCATCCTTTTGAGTCACAAATACTGCAGCAGCTAGCTGTATACCACAGTATATCAGAATTCATAACTGGGTGATCTGTCTAAGCTGGCAACAGCAACGAAGTTTGTGGTCCAGGGACTGCATCCAAATTATTAACACAAAATTATTGCCCACAGCCAGGCCTGTTTGGGTTTCATCAGCATTCAGAATCACCACCGTAGCCTAAAAGACAAATAAACCACTAACACCTGAATGAGGGAAGAACTGAAATGAGCACAACACTGCTTTCTTTCTCCTCCCGCTGGGTGAGCTCACAAGTTACCCTACATCATACAACTAGCATATGGCGTGTCTGGCAGATTAGTGGTGGCACACACAGAGCTGCACATATCTGGCCCTTTGGTGCATCAGTTGGTATGTGCTGGCCAGACAGGCACTACCCACAGCCCTGGAGAGCCCGGCTCGAGCCACACCATGGGCAGCAGGACACGGCTGCTCACAGCAGCTGGCACCAGATATAATGGCAGTGGCGCAACGTATCCCACAGCTCCCACGGAATTAAAATCTCCATCCAACTCAATAGCTGTTTGTAGGAGTAAAAGTTGAGTGTGGCCATTACGATGCAACCCAGTAATAATATTGTAGGCACTGGTGAGGAGGACAATAGTGGTAGCACACAACAAATAAAAAAATGTAAAATCTCTGCATCTGGTTGAAAGAAAATGCAGCAGCAGAGTCTGTTATCTGCATAATTTTCCCAAACAAGCTATAGGGCTGCACTCGGATTTCAGACAGCATATCTGGGTCTTCTCTAACTGAAACAAATGGGTGTTTGCCAACAACTTCAAAGGAAGTGTTTAAAAATGAGACCGTTAAACAGCTAAGGGAGCTGATGTAATCATATTTTAACCCAATTATCCTTTCCAATATGTATTTGTCAGCATTTAATCCCATCTGCCATTGTGCTGCCCAAGTGCCTAAATTGTATAGGTCCCTCAAGGGTTCTCTAGTCTTGGCTAACCTAACAAATTCTGTGCCATATGCAAATTTTAATTTGCAAATGTTCTCCCTCATTTCCAGACTCTATTAAACAACTGGTCTTATTACGGCCACTCCACAGTTAATTCTTTGCCACTTTGGAATTTTACCAATTTTTCTGTTTTATTTTCTACCACTTTACCAATCTCTAATCTGTGACAGCAATCTACCTTGAAACCTTTGTATACATAGATGCTTTACTAACCACTTTTGAGAGGCTTTGAAAAAAACACTAAAAAAAATTTAAAATAACATAAACCAAACAGTTTGTTTATTCACTCATGTTGACACAACAAACAGATGCTAGTAAATTTGAGAGTATTTTTTCTTTTTAATAAAACATTCCTCTTTGTTGCTTTTATAACTTTTTTTTATTTCTGCAGATGTTTTGTTGTTGTCTCTAGTTACTATTTTAGTCCATTGACCTGGGACTTCAATGAAGTCCCCTGGTTCCTAATTTCTAGGAATATCTTTTATACTTTTTCAATAAATAGGTGCAATATCCACTATCCAAGCTGATATAAATTCAGGCAATGGCATATCTTATCTTCCAGCAGAAAATAATCTGTGCCTCAATCAATCTAATTTAATTCAAGTGTAACTACAGCCATAGTGGGACAAAAACTCAGCTAAAATAGTTACAACAGTATAAAAAGTTATGAACTTTAATACTAAATGGCAGTTCTGTTTTTTATGATTTAAGATTAAAGGCCCATTATCTATTTTCTCTGTAACTCTGATTAAGTAAGGCATTTTAAGGTGAAAGATCCTAATTCTCATTTTCACTACAGACTCTTTAATAACACTCTTACAGGCAAAAAGAACCTTAGTGTATGCCAAAATCAGTTCCAGTTGGATTACAGGTATGTTTGACTCCAATGTTGAGTTGAAGCTTGAGAGGTAAAATAGTATATATTTCACTTGCCTGAAAAGTCTATTGATATAATCCGAAGTAGAAAACAGTTTTCATTTGTATCAAGAAAATTTCTTGCAGAACAGTAACTTGAATGGTTATTTCAGTTGATGGATGTAGGCAGCTAAATTTGTTTGAGCATTTAGTCCCTGTGTTTCAGAGACAGACCTATGCTAAGAGCAGAATTTAACATTTGGAGCCACAGGAATGGTTCATTACTATAAATGTCTGCGATACTAACCAAGAGAGATAATATTCAAGTCAGGAAAATAATTAACATTTAACTGACTTGCAAATGTAAAAACCAGGACCCTCAAAATACAGGCATCAATGAATTGAAAGAAACAGGCATCTAAACTTTTAAGTACTTGAATTCCTCCCTCCAGAGGACCACTGTAATGCTTAAGGGGAATGATAGCACATTGCAGTACAGTGAATACTGTAATACATCTAGTGAATGGAGATTGTACCTTCTGTTGTGCCTGGTATATTTTTTGTACTCCAAGACACAGCCAAGTTTACTGTATCTGAATAGGAAAAAACAGTAGAGGATTCCATCAAGAAGTTCAAATGTGAGTTAAAAGCAACAAAGCGACTGCGGTGTAATCCTTACTGCTTATGTATGCCAGAATAATATCAACAATTTTTTTCCAGTACAACCGCCAGCAAGCAAGGAATAGTACTAGACTAAACACAGAATGTAAAAGAGCATAGAGAATTGGGGTCTGTGCTAAAAAGAAACGTGAAACCCCAATGAACGGAGCAGAATGAATTGCAGACCATTCAGAGCAGCATTATAGGTTTCCCACGTGGGCGCTAACAGCAGAGTTCCATGAGGTTTTGGCAACAGTACAATTTGCAAGAACAACAAAAAGAGTTTGCTGAATTATTTAAGCATGAAATCAACGTAACTCAGACAAAAATAGCCAATGTATGTTAAGCAAAATAACTTAAAAATAAAGCACTGAATCTGAGAGAAAATGCAGTGACTTTCATTCACCCCACTTGGTATACTTTTGTTTCTCTGGAAATGCAACCTGAAAGTAAGTCAGGATATCCAAGGCAGAATATTGGAGGGAAAATATGGGTGAAGAGGGTTTTGTGCAGTGCATCCCCAAGGGTGGGCTGGGAGAGGGAGGAGTTTTACAAGGAAATACGCCTCCTTCTCTGCCCTTCCTTTTGGTCCGTTTAGCTTTGATTAATTCCTAGTAATGTGGTCCCTGCAGTCCCTGGTTTTATTTGCTTGTTTAATGTTGTTGTTCACAGAACACAGGTGCCTGTGTTTTTTCAGGGATGAGAAGTTAGCTTTGCAGGAAACGCATCTTTTCCCTTTCCCCCTCAATTAATTTTCTTTTAAGGTGGAGAAAACAACAATTGCCTTTTGCTGGCAAGTCAGATTTGTTTTGTTTTGGGTTTTTTTCCCCCCCTTTCCTGCATGCAGAGTAGCACAATATAAATACCTAGATTTTTTTTGGAACTTCTGCTGCATGTGGCATGGCACTGCACTCAGCATACAGCTCAAACAGGGAGGGCATGGAAGAAACTGGGGGTGAGAACAGCGGCCGTAATGTATTCACAGGCCTTTCAGGTTCAAAAGTCTACCACATGCAATGCATTGCAAGCATCACACATTTTAAATGAGGCAGAAGCACTGCCCAGACCTTCGAACAACAGAGAGCCAGAACTAACATGAACTATCAAATGCACAGCATTCGCAGGGTGAAAAGGTGCAGCAGGTTTGGATCTTTGTTTTAAAAATTAACAAACAGTCAATTTTAAAGGAATGCTCTTCCAGGAACTTTCCTGGGAGGAGCAGAATTAGCCAGGAACCTTTCAGACCTCCTGCCTTTTCCCAGTATTGTCAACCACGGAGCATTTAGTTTCCCACATCTTAAAGGCAACGTAAGCTGGTAGTGGGGCCCAGTGCCAAGGCCTATTCCTCAGGAGTAAAAGATAATGACAGCAGGCCTTGAGTAGATAAGAAAAGAGACACAATGGCTCCCAAAAATATGGCTTAGCTTGGTGGCTTTTCTCATTAAGGACTTTGCCATCTTGCAGGCATAGAGGTATTTTCTTCATCAGCCTCGGTCCTCTTTTTTCCCCGTGGCAACTCATTTTCCTTCTGCAATATCCCTGGCTGTGTCTCTCGCTCCTGTGTTTGCTACCGACTGACACCATGACATTTTCATAGCTCAACAGGACCGAGCAAGACCCTGAGTACCAGGTTTCACTAAGACCAAGGCAGCAGTAATACTCACTGTGCCACCCAGCGCAGCCCCAGCAGCACAGCAGGGCTGTGCTACTTATCTTTTGCTTTTACCACAGCTAGGGCAGTGTTGCTTCTCCAATACTGCAGCTGGGAGGCAAGGAGCCCCAAGGCTGCCTGGGGCTCCTCTTTCCACCCCTCTCTCCGCAGGAAAGAAGAGGACCCGAACAGCAATCACTGTATATGTTGGTGGTGATCTACGGGACCTGTAAGGGGAGTGGGTAGTGGAGAAATTTTGCTAGGGAGAAGACTCATTTCCCCAAAAGAAGAGAATGAGCAGTAAGTTCTTGTGCCCCAAATACTACTCGGCATTGGAGGTACTACCAAAGGCAAAGTTCTCCAGAGAGAGATGGTGGCTCCTGCCAAGCCTTTCTGAAAAGATATCCTACTGTGGTCGACAGTGTGATCAGTTGTCTGGCATTGTGAAAGCTCACAGAACATGCTTCATTAGAAGTCAACATAAATTGATTTCTGTAGAGCACACAGAAACGAAGTGTTATTATCAACATAGTAACTAAGAAATAATAACAGCAAAGTCTGAATCAGAGAACAAGATACAGGGAAACTAGCCACTAAAGGCTTCTAAGGGCAGAAGATTATAATAAAAGATGAAACCACCATTAAATTACTTTGGTAATGAAGTGAATTAATTTAGAAATGAATGAATACAGCAATTTTTTACCGAGAAAAGATGCTGCTATAGGAACAAATATTGCATTCAAATGTGAAAAAAAAAATCCTTTATTGCTCATTCCAAAAATATTTTGGAATTTCTGAGTGTTAGGATGAAGAATCAGAAAAAAAAGTGTTAAACAAATAGCCACTTATAGATCCAACTTTTTAGTTAACTACAGAAAAGAAGAGTCTGACATCAGAAGATCATATTCCAGTGACTTGACAGAAGGAAAACAAAAATGTCTTTTTTTTGGGCATGAGAAGGTCAGCTCTTTCTAGTGCAGCAGATCAAACATCTCAGCTTTAAGGAATGACAGAGAAAATGAAACTACAAGAAAGCAGCTAAAAAGCAATTCTAATATATGAAAACAATCAGCAGCAAAACTGCAATGATACTTCCACTTTGGGACTCAGAAGATCCTACTCTTAGTTTGTTAAGTCTCCAGAAATCCTAGCCAAAATTTTTCTTCAATACTACCGCTTATGCTAATATACACAAACACCGCACAGGTACAGTTAGACTTACAAAATAAATGCTTGGATACTAAACTCTCCACTCCCACAAACTT
The DNA here is from genome assembly GCA_003993805.1 of Himantopus leucocephalus. Classification (NCBI taxonomy): domain Eukaryota; kingdom Metazoa; phylum Chordata; class Aves; order Charadriiformes; family Recurvirostridae; genus Himantopus; species Himantopus leucocephalus. The sequence continues at coordinate 668,714 of RSEF01000008.1, read as the reverse complement.
CACCCTCTAGTTCTCTAGGGAGCTACATATAGAAGGAGTATTTACTTTTCTACAGTGGTGTAAAATTAAGTTAATGAAAGCGAGAATCGGGCCCTGATGCTTCTCTGAAATTTGCTGTCCTACTTTCTAGCTGTGCAAATCAGTAGGAGTGGGAAACTGCAGCGCAAGAAGCCGCCAGGGCCACCAGTGCTCCTCAGAGTATTCGGAAGGGTTTGAATTCAGACCACTGTAGTATGAGCTATTGTTTCCACTGTTGTTCCCCTTGTAATCCATGAAGACTATTTAGTGTGGTGTGGGAAGAGGAGTGTATTGAAATAGGAAGGGGAAACTAAGGGCATGAGAAAGATTATGCAAGAGCTTCATGAGGGTTTTCAGTGTGTGGCTATTTTCTTTGCAGCTGGAAAAAAAAAAACCAAAAAACCCTTATACCTGAATTTTACATAACACACAAAAAAATGGAGATTTTCTATTTGTTGCTCCTATGTTATTTTTTAAACTAACATATACCCCTAACTTATACAGCAGCTATAGTGGGACCAGTGGTATACTGGATAATACGGCCAAAATATATTGATTTAATTTCACTGGAAGATAAGGAGCTGCATTTTAAGAATCAATACACCCTTTCCTGAGATGATTACAGAGGTGCAGGTTCTAGGTTGACTAATAGGGTTGCAGTGCTCATGTGCAGACCAAACTGCTAAAAAAGTTATAATCTGAATCACATTATATACTTTCTCAGCCACTGTATAATTTGTATAGAGTTTTAAATTTGATTGCAGTTTAGAAAAGTAAATGAATGAAATTTTACTCGTGTCAAGAAGGGATTTTGCTTTCTTTTAACTTAAAAGCTATTCTTCCAAAAACAAGTTCTCACCATTAGTTGAGAATCTGGTTTCCTCCTGCTGCGCAAGAATAACTTTCTATGTGATTTCAAGAGACTATAATGTAAGTTAGTTGCTTTTAGTAATTTTCACTATAAGTTTCCCTTGCTACTTTTGCAATAAGGATTGATCTATCTGGGCTGTTGTTTTTTTTTTTTCTGACATCCAGCCCACAACAGCTTACCTGCAGCAACTTATTTCCTTATACAACTACAGAACTTCTCCCAGTTTGCCCCCTTAGGTATTCATCACCAGTGATCCAAGTCAGAGGCCATTTTGGAAGTACAAACTAGTGTCTGTAATTCTATAATGCCTTGTAAGTATTTTTATCTTTTTTGGACTTATTTTCCCTTTCTAGGCCCAGTGCCACTTTCCAGGGAATATAGATTAACATTTCAACTTATAAATCTAGTTTAGTAGAATAGATTTTGAAAGCTGTAAAATGACAGCTAACAGAGTCTACCTTAAAACAGTCACTTAATCATTCTCTCCTAGGTAAATGACCAGGCATCCTAGACACTGCTTGCAAGTATAAGCCTCAGTACTATGTCACCATCAGTATGACAAAGAAAAGATGACAAAAATGTTGTCAGCATTTTTGAATCAACTGTTAGATGGCCAGCTGCATGCTGAATTGCACACCTTCTACTTATAGTCATTGAAAAAGAAGGGGACGCTCAGTAGATACGTATCCACATACACATAACTTCTTGTCTTATATGTGGAAGGTATGACTGCATGCCATAGGAGCCTGCCTGCAAAAGCAAAGTCCCATCTCAGATGTAAAACCACCTGACAAGATCAAGACCTCTGACAGTCACCTCTGCCCTCTAGCCTAAAGAGGTATAATTTCCCCCTTCACAAAAGTGAAACTATATAGCAAAAAAAAGTGCGGAATATATGTGCTAGGCTGTTTCTAGTATACAACCTAGCCTGAATATCCATCTCCTAAATTATTTTACGATTATTACTTAAATAAGCAGAGCCAAAAGTACACATTAATGTTTTCAGACTTGTGAATATAAAAGACAAAATTGCCTACACACATAAAATCACATGTGATATAAGAAAAAAATATTTAAACTTGATTGTCTTTACTTCAGCATATCAAACAATAAAACAAAGATTCTAAGGGCTTAAATCTAAAAACCCATTTGAAAATGGGTTACTCCTTTTCTCTGAATTTTTATTTCCATTTATTTGATATGGACTTGGTAGACTTAGTGCTACATTTAAGGAAGAGAAAAGAATTATGTGCTCTTCTGCGTCACTTATTCACTGTTTGGATACACAGTGCAGAGAGAAACAATCAGAGCTATGCTTCCCACAGAAATCAGTAAAAAGAAACATCTCTGTAATAAGTGTTCAAGTCAGATTATTCTTGTTCCAGGCATACCTCATATTTTAATCTCTTTGTATTGTCCTATCTGTTTGCATTTGGATTTTCATCTCTTTAAATAGTTCCCTCCCAACTATCAGGTACACAAATTCCAGGCCCCTAATTTTAATTATTTTTTTCCATTTGAAAAGCTCAGCTTTCGAGTTTGGCATGAGATCCCTTGGTTTTGTAAAGCCTATTTAGAGCCTGATCTCGCAAGGCCTCTGCAAAATAAGTGCTCATTGGCTTTATTAGGAGGTGTGTGGAGGTATTTTAGGAACTTGGCAGTACAGCTTTTATTTTCACCTTGCAAATACAGAATGGATACATGCTTAAAGGCCTGCCTTTTTTTTTTTTTTTTGTAAGAAAGAGGTTTGTTGAAATATACATTGTGATTCTAAGGTCTTCTTTTTCTGTATCACTGAGCCAGTCTGAAAATTGCTGTTCGGTATATACAGTAAGTAGATTAGAGAAGTTCTTTTAGCACTTTGAAGAAGAAGTAAGATCATGGACTTGCATGAAAATGGATGGCATGCAGAGTACTATCTATATGACTGGCATAAAATAGCTGAAATCATGTGGCTAAGAGTTGCTGGTTTTTCTCTGCCCTTTGGGTTAGTGTATAGAGAATACTCACTGTTTAAGTCTTGATCTTTCTGTCCATAAAATGTGAAAGACAACATTATCTGGATCACAGGGATGCTGGGAGATTATGGAATGTTTGCACAGCTATTTTAAAAGATGAAGTACTGTGAATTATGCAGTACAATTGCTGAGAGTGAAGACACCATCTCTAAAGAAAATGAGAATAGCAACTTCTAAAGAAAATTATTTTAGATGGCATCTTTAACTACCTTTATCTACACTATTTATCTATCTGCTAATTAAAATTATTTTAGTCTGTTAGAACTGATCAGAACAATTTATGTGGAAAAGACACCTGGCTGTAGTTGTCACTGAAGAATACTCAATCCGATGAGAAAATCATTAAAAAGTTAGCACTGTACTTTCAAAAGGGTCCCCCTTCTTCCACCCCATGTCTTTATAAGCTACTTAGTCAATAATTTAATTCTTTCTGTGTCTGCGTTTCAAGCTGGTTAAATCTGGGCTGCTAAGTGGTACTTTCCTTCCAAGGGATTCATTTACTGAGGAATCCTCTTCACTATGATTTAGTCTTTCATCTTGCATGGATGCTGCTTTACTCATCACTAATTCACACTGCACATCACAGGCTGCATCAACATCTGTATCTTCTGGATGGAAAGTTTTCATTTCTTCCCCTTTAAGAATATCTGTCATTCTGCAGTTCCACTCATCAGCTCCTAACAACCTTCCCAGCTGTACAAAAAGGCATTCTGAATAAACATTGGAAGGAAGGAAGCATAAATATTTGACAGCATTCACAGTCGAGGCAGGTTATTAAGCACTCTGCATTTCAGAAGAATACTCAAGACTGTCTTCCAATGAAGTATTACAAGTGAGTCTGCAAGTGTTTTTTAATCTAAGTAAGCTTTTACTTTGGAAGAGGCTATTAGTGCTTGGATATGAGAAGAGAAGATTGTGGACAGGCATAACATTTTGCAAGTTCATTTTCATTTTGGCTGGTTTTGTGATTATCATATTCTGCATACCTGAATCTCTGTTACTTGGAATTTTGAGCATGCTTGAAATGGACACAGTAACAGAAGTTAAAATGAGAAATTAATTACTTCCTCCCTGTAGAGTTAGTTAATGCTTATCCCATAGGTCCAAACTTTAAGGGATTTGGTCATCTGAAAGACAGTTTGGTTGTCTCATTCTCCATATGGGAGATGTTTAATGCTATGATGTTGTAATACAAAAACTAGAGAGGGAAGCATTAAGAGGGAGACTAAGTTGCTTTTATTGTCTTTCAGTGCCTTCACTAGAACATCAACAATTTACCCAATAATGTCTATGTGACTGCCCATTTAAGTATTGATGGGGTAGAACTGAAATGTAATATGGAAACTCTACTAGAAGGCCAGTCTAAGGAACTTTCAAAAATCATATTTTCAGCCATGAGACGCCACAGCTTCTTGGCAGAATTCATAATTTATTTTAATTTGAATTCTAAAGTTTCTAGTTTTTCTTAGTAGGCTGATTTCAAGCTACCTTAAATAAGCTAATCTAAATTAAGTCCAAGCACATTCATTCATTAAAAAAATTGCACAAATATATGTAATTCTTCCTATATTTATAGCAACACCAGTCATCTGTTACAAACCTGCTTTGTATACACATATATCATAAACTGATCATTGCAACCACTCTTCTAATCTGTGGCCTAGTTGATTTCTTATGAAATCTTATGGTCTGGGCTGCTGGAAGTCAGAAAATCCTTGCTCCAGCCTCCTACACCTGTGCGAAGCTCTGCTGCTCTGCACAATTAGTCCAGCTGGGGCTTCTGGCACATGTGCCTGCATTGGCAGAGCCAGTTCTTCAGATTATAAAAGATGTAGATTAGCAAGATTTTTCCAGTGATGTCAGTAGAACACTTTTGGTGTTGGAGTTTGGCAGGATAACATTCCATATTAAAACATGGATTTTTGACTAGACATTGGCCTAAACTTAATCTTTTTTCCAAACAGTCCCAATCACTGCAAAAATACTGAAAAAATTACTTACACAGTGGATTTGTTTTACAGTGTCCAAACACGACCAAATAAATTTTCCTATCTGAATTTCTATTGCATGCTCCTTTACTGTTTGTCTTAATGTGAGATTTGCCATGCAGTAGGGGACACAACTCCTGAAAATGCAGAAACTTCAGGTCGTATCTACAGAGTATCCCACACAGCTCGTTCACGGGAACTGGCTGGACACATAACTAGAAAATCCATTCTGCAGAATTTTTTTTTCCAAGTAAGACTTAATCTTGGCATAATATTTTGGCCACAAGTTATACTGAAGCATACAAGACCAAAGTACATACCCATAATAAACTGACAGTAAAATGTAACACAAAAGATAGTACAGTCAACCTGACTGTACATTTATGAACCTTAATAGAGTAGAAATTACCTTGTTCATGCAAAAAGTGTCAGACGCTAGCCAAAAAGGAGACACATTCAGCACTGAGCACTCATTATTTAAGCATTTAATTCCCCTCATCCAATATAGCAGCTCTAACTACAGGGCAATGAAAGATCAGACATCAGAATAATCAAGCATGTCAGTTCAGACCGTAATGATAAACTCCTGACAGAAAAGGACGAAAATCAGATAACGCATACTTCTGAATTTCCTTGGGGTATAACCGTACACGCTTAAATGCAGAAATATATAGTAAAGCTTCAGCTTTAAGTTTTTTTTACAATGGACATTCATATCACAGCTTAAACTCAATTATTTGAGAGAGCAATTTAGAATATAAAATGTCTTTCGGCATTAGCATTTATGTGCAAATGCTTGAGGTTTTTTATATGTCGCACCATAGTACAAAACTGATCTCTGAGGGGAAAAAAAAGGCAGAAGGAAAAAATATACTTACTTCCTCTGAGAAAAACACTTAGAACAGTATGAGCATAACTAATGTATGATTTGTAGTACGTCAGTATTAAATTGATGAATCTGGCTTATAGCAAGCCAAATTTGGGACTGCACAATCCTACAAAATCCTACAGCCTGCTTTACAAGCAGTACTAGCCAGCACAAAACTTGCCCAGGAATATTAATACTAAAAAGAATATAGTAAAATGTGGAAGTTGTTTCAAACTTTCTAGAAAAACTTTAATTGTGGTTGAAATGTAGTTGAATAAATGGTTTTTATTTGTTAGCTAGTCTCACATGCCCTGAATGTAAGTACATTTGAAAATCTTGTTTAACCTGAATTTTATAAGTATCCTGTTCCATTTCAATGTAATCTTTTAAATGTGTTACAGCAACAAGAACTCGTATGTCACATAAATTCAGCATCTTCAATTTGATGAGCTAACTAGTGCAGTGACATAAATTGCATTTTCCTGCTTTGAGATTAAGTACATTATTTTTGTCTAATCCTCTATTTTACACCAAATCCTTCCTGAGGAGTCTTAAAAATTCAGAGCAACGAACAACATAATTTTATAATTCCAAATGGGGAAATGTAAGTAGGCTATATCATTACCTGCAATGACCAGACAGAGACACATAGCCTGCAGACATACCTAATGTGTATAACAAAACAGGCTTGATGTGTCTCTAGCCCTAGTGGCCTGTATTATGGGCAAGACAAATGGCTAATGAATACTTACGCATCTTGCATCCAAAAGTTAAAAATATGCAAAGGATGAAATCCTGGTCCAGTTAAATGTAAGAGATGTTTTATGACTGACTTCCATTAGGGTAAGAAAATGTATGTATCCTGTAGTGTTAAGACCAGAAGGCAATGTCTTTCTTACTGTGCCCTTGCAATCACATGGTTGGCAGCTATAGAAATGTAGCACATGCTACACTGCAACCTCAGTGGCGCTCTCGGAGCTTACACGCAGTCTAACGCCATAACCAGAGTGTTACTGCGAGATCAGATTGTAACCCACACAGGTTCAACCTCCAGTGTGTCAGAAACAAGGCGGTTTGGGCTTCAATATAGGCTATGTTTACCTATTCTGGTTGCTAAGCCAGTGACATTAAGATCTGTACAAGTGTCTTCACTGTAGCTGCCACTCAGTTCAGCTCAGCTAGGGCAGGTCACCTCCTGAACGTCATGCCGCTGAAGCCTAACAGCCATAGCCCCATTCCCTGGCAACAAGTGGTTAAAAAAAAAAAAAAGGTCTTTTGATACTAACAAGCAACAAAGCTTATAATCACTGTTAAAATCAGGCAAAGCAACGTGTGGAAAAAAAACTCTTTAGAGACTAAACACCGAAGTTATATTACACAATGCACGTGTACTCCTTACCCTGGAGCTGTGGCTTCTTGCTGAGCGGTGGCCGCTGTGCGTGTGCTTTGCGCGGTTGCCAGTGCCAATAAGAAGCAGAGCTGGACCACTAGGTGGGGTGTGGCAATGCGCAGGGAGCTCTGGCTGCTCTTGGGGAGATTTCTTTGTTCTAAAGCTTATCTGCATTTTCCTTTTTTCATAAGGGCATCATGAAGAGGTCTGTTTAAATGCTTTCAGCAGAACTGCTTTTAGGAAACATCCTTTAACTTACAGCAAAATCAACACTAATAAAGTCATAAAATCATTCACTAATTTAATAAAAAACCCTTGCACAAAACCACAATTCTTAAGATGAACTGCAGAATAAACACAGGAAAGACTGAACAGGAATAGTTAAGTGACCTCTAGATATTGGTTTCATAGGCGATTGTTCCACAGCGAATCCATGGTGTTCATAAACATTACTATGAATGCAGGGTTTGTTGCAAGTAAGTTTTATATAAGACATGTCAAAAATGCTATCATTATGCATGGATGGATAGAAGGTATAAATTAAATATTTCAAAAAAGGATCAGAGAGTTCTCTTCCACAGTTACACCAGAACTGAAGTCAGCTGGAAAATGAGTTCTGCTGTTCTTGGAATTTCTAAACTATTAGGTGAGACAGGCACTTTAAGGCAAATAGATGCTAAGAAAGCAGCCTGTTTATATTTGAGAAACTCTGTCTTGCCAAGATAAAAATGATGTTAATTATCTATATCCAAATGTGGTTTTTTAGTTTAGAACCATGGTTCTTTCTCCAAACAAAAGCCAAATGTAGATAATGCCTCAAGATTGGTTTGGTTGTGTTATGCTCCTCAAATACAAAGAGGAAAACTCTAATTTCAGTCTGAATGAATTTTATTTAAGATTAAAGACTGCAGTATCTTCATCTGACAGGACACAATGCATCTTTTACTGTACTTTTCTCCATCTTGAATTAATTTGCACACTTTCCATAGCCAAAACCCAAGGAAACTCCCAACAAAAACTATAGTATACAAAGCATAGGGCTTTAACATTCTTCCTATGTTTTAATAACTAAGGAAGCTGTAACAATACTATAAACTAAACCCAATCTAAAATAGCACACCCCTAGATGAAACAGAAGGGACAAAAATATCTGTGAACCTTGCCAAGGCTTACTATGCATGAAGCCGTTTTTTATATATATATATAACTTAGCGTATTCAAGTTCAAATTTTCTCTCAAAGAGCTTTTGGATGTCATAGCTAATACAGAAAGATCTTCTAGAGTCTGTGGTTTTCTAAACTGCACCCCATCATTTGGGAGGAAGAAAGAAAGAAAGTAGTTCAACTCATACTTGCATAATTTTATCACTATGATCTAAACGCTTTGTGAAGTGCTTCAGCTTTCTATAAATCAATGTAGGAAAATGTAAGAAGTACCCTCAACAAGGTTCATGATCATCTTCAGCATGCTTGCCACAAGGAACTATTCCATGGAAAGTTAGGGCTTTATTTATTTTATACAAAATCTCTCTAACAAATTATCCCATTTAAATAGGATTTAAAAGCTGTTCTGCCTTGATATCTGAAATGAAAAATCAGGTGTCGGCACCTGGCCAACATAATCATCCTTTTCTTTTTTTAAAGTATTGCAGCAGGGTTCAAAGTTGTTCTAAGGCCTGCCAACTAAAAGTAGAGTAATTGCCTGATGGTGGTGATAGTTGCAGGACCTTTACAGAGTTCAAAATTAACTTCTCTACTGATGAGGACTGCTAGAGGTAAGAAGGATGATCAAGGCATGTGCTGGCCACCTAGCACTGGTTGAAGTACTTGAAACAGCCTCTAAAGGTTCATGGAAGCCTCCCTCCAGAGAGCATGTAAAGAGACTCATGCCTGCTGAACATCCTAATTTATTTGCATCTAATACCAGAACAAACTTGTCCTTTCTAGTCTCTCAAATTTAGCAACATCTTTCTCTTCTATTGGGTGCAGAATGCATTGATATTTTCTACACCATGATATCTCATACAGGTTTGGATAAAATATGAAATGGAACTCTAAGGTTCAGATGTTCAGTGGCTCACACTAGAATCAAATGTTGTGATGACTCCCTGGTTAAGCTTCCATTTTGGTGCCTACCTCTGTTAATTCATTTAATATGTGCCACGTCAACTGGAATTTTCAAACTTTTGCACCATTCTAAGATGAAAGCTTTCTAAAAAAGATTAGCACTATTATTAATACAATCTTGCAAATAAACTGATCTGATAAAAACTTATTTCTCTGAACCTCTGTTAAACAATATTATTTACAATACCATTGTTCCATCTTGTATTAAAGTAGAGTCACACAGGGCATTCCACTATTTCTCCCATGTCTGAAGTCAGATTGCCAAGACCTATAATTACTTGACTTGTCCTATCCATTTAACCCTGTAAACAATGGAACAATATAATTATTTTTTTTTCCCAGGCCTCTGGAACTTTCACAGTTTCCCAAGACTTATTAAAAATAAATGTTAACAGTCCAAAATGCTCATGGGACACATCTCCTAAAACTCTGAGGGGAAATTTCTGTACCTGTTGATTCAGGTGATGTTGTTGAAAAATGCTCCTGAATAACCACAAGAATGGAAAATTTTTCATCAATCTATCTCATGAATACATCATCTACCTCTTTCCTCGTTATAGAATAGAAATATTTATTGAACATATCTGCTAACGCCTGGAGTAAGGAGGTTACCTTGTCATCTAGTAATAGTATATAGTCATTTTGTTCCTTTAATCTTAATCTATTACCATTCTCTAATGACCACAGACTTTTTTCCTAGTCCTTTTGCTTTGCTTATAAACTTTCTACTAGTTCTACTTTTTTTTTTTTTTCATTTTCATTTGCTGAATTATCCCTCTTCTGGATTTAAATACTTCCCCCCTGCCCCATATGTTTCTTTTTAAATTGGTATAAGGTTTTCTCTCCTAACTTTGAGGTTTTAGGTTTAGGGATAGAAAAGTAAAATCTTGCCAACTACTTCCCAAGCATGATCAATATTTATATTTTTCCCTTATGACTTAGCTCATAATCAGTTACAGATTTATGAGCATTAGGTAGGATTTTATTATACTCATATATATCTCAAGTAATCATTTAATAATCAGAACAACCACCAATATTTAGTTCCAAGATCAGCTCCTACATAAGCATTAAGATGAGGATTACTATGGATTTCCCGTGGAAGATGTAATGCTTATCAAGTCAGGAAATTTATATTTATAATTTATAATTTTTGAAAGAAATTCCAACATTCTCTGGCACAGAGGTTTGAGTGTCTGAAGGTTCATGATGGTCCAATCATAAACATTTCACTCTATGCTCACAAGCAGGTTTTTCTGGGCATGCTCTTTGTTTGTGTTGGTGTTTGCCACAGATCCCCAAATCATTCGCTTGCCGCCAACAAAAGCACTTTGACAGCTGATCCATGCACACTCAGGAATGTATTTTCCAGCTAGTGAGGAATTTGGACTCCGTAGTCAAATATTGAGGGAATTCTAATCATACGGATTTTATTACTAGCAAAGTTGAATGTATGCTCACAAATGACAGTTCCAAATTGTGTTATCACCCAAACTCGTAACAAAGAATTGCTTCTCATGTATCCTAATGCTTTAAGCAGTTTTGTTCCTAATACTTTGATTTTTTTACCAATACTTATTTCTCTGCCTCCCCACTTTTTTTTTATGTGTGTGTAATTAATTGGCATCTGATTAGCCTAGTATGACAGTCCTTCAGAACAGGCATTTTCAAAATGCCCATCATACCATTAATGATATAAAAGTCACTTCAGAATGATCTTCCTGTACTGGGGCAAGGAGAAGCCAGGGCTGCTGTGGCTGCTACCTTGCACAGAAGTAACTCATTGAGAAGTAACTCATCAAGGCTGAGTCTGGGAGAGGACAATATCCAGCTCTGAGGATAAAAGGGATCTTTCTAGTCTTATATAAAAGCAGGTAAGAAAATAAGGTATGTACCTTGCAGATCCCAACCACTGTCCCATTGCTGGCCATCAACATTGAACTGTGACTGGAAATCCTCTTACACATCCTAGGCAGACTCCCTCCAAAATGTCTTCTGTTATAGGTAACTCACCTCCTTTTGTCAATCCCACAGAACACGTAAGTTACTTACTGAAAGTTTGTTAGGAAAACTATTAGAATGGGGATTAATATGATTTCACTGGAAGTTACAGCTGCCTAAACCCTTGAAAAATTAGGCCATTAACTTTGCTGGGTTTCAGTTAACCCATTCATGTAAAAACATTTTCCTGTCTTTGTGAAATTTGTTAGCATCCGTGAATCAAAAGTGATGAGAAAGAACAAATTATCATTACTGTAATTTCCTGATTCAACTAGGGTAAGTATCAAATTATTGCAGAATTCCGATAAAGTGGATCATTCTTTTCTATCTGGACCATAGTCTAAGAATACCAGAAATAATTTTTTTTTTTTTTGAGACAACCGTCCTTGCTTTTAAAGCAAGGAAAATTTGATAAGGACACTCCTTTCCAAAGGCTTGTCCAAATGGAAACTCTCAATGGTTTGAACATTTCTCATTTGTAACTAAAACTGGAATAAAGTGGATGATTTCTAATGACAGTCTGTTGTGTTACTCTTTCAGTGATACTTGCTGCTGAACTACATCAATTTAATTACTACAACCTGTGTACTTTCCAGTGACCCATACAGCATCTAGGTCTGCTGCAAGAAATACATCAATTCCAAATCTTACCAAATATGTAAATCTTCATTTTCACTCTGGAAATTCAGGTTCACATTTGAATATTTCACAGAAATATGCACTTTCAACTATGGCTGCAGGCTAGTGTTCCCTTGTGTAAGTCATCCATTTTTAGAACTAAATGTACAATCATGCAGCTCAAGTCACGCAGAAGATCCATGGAATTTGTGCATATTGCTCATGCAAGGTTTTTTTTTTCCCTCTCTTTTTTTTTAAAGCATTTATTTGTACATAAATAGATCTGAAATGCAGATAAATAGCTGTGTTCAAATAATCAAGGACTGTAAAAAAGGCCATGTCAAAGGACATTTTCATTGGGTGACTGAAAGTCAGTATGGTACATGAAACTGAATTACAGAAGGCTTTTATTAATCAGTAAATTGCAGTATTTCTTCAGTTACCAAGGCACTTGGCAAACATTTCTCACATTAGGCAATTAAAAAAGCAATAGCGCTGTTGTCTGGCAACTTTAGAAGCACTTAACTTCAAAATTACAAATTAAAACAAAGACTAGAAATAAAACAATTATCTTTTTTTGCTTTTGACTTCTGGACTCGCAATCAGAAATCAGGGATGCATTGCATCGAGGCTGCCTGGGGGTCACTGAGGAAAGTGATTTCAATTAACAGTTGCACACAAGGAGCTTCTACACCCAAATGAAAAAGGATGCCAGAGCATTTGTTTATGAAACTGGGGGATTTAAGCTGTTTAATATGTATTACAGTCTCAACAAGTCTTCTTTAATGATATTTGAAGGAATAAAGCTCTTCTGTAGCCCTGTGTCTAGCAGAGAACATCATGAAAATATTCAAACTAAATCAAACTTTCAAATGCAATGTAGACTATTCTGAATATCAGTAAGAGGAGGAATCCTGTATTAAGAACACTTTTGTTAATTATTGATTCCAAGAGTATGCTAAATATAAATAGACAAACGAGTGCAGGAAAATAATTTTTTGTACAGCTTCTAACCTGAGCAGGTTTGAAGTTCTGGAAAGTCCTGTTTCCCTAAAAGTACCTTGAAGGTCCTTGGCTTTTTGACAGCTTTGCTTACAAAGCCTCTTATCCCGTAACACATTCATTCCCTTTTGATGATACCCAAGAGTTTCTGAAATGTGTTGGAATTCCTGTAAATAATGACAATGCAGTTTCGGATGGCTTGGAAAATTGTTTCAGGAGACTCCTGTGGATGTCTTTCCACTGGCTAGGTGCCACCTTCTTTTTTATTGGTTAACTGCAAACCTTAACCTCAAGGTGATTTTTTTCCCTTCCATTTGTTTTTGGGCCTGTGTAATCCTAAGAGGGTCTAATAGTGCATTCCCTGGCTAAAGAAAGTCACAGTCATTGCAAGTCTAAAATATCAGAAATTGTATTTCTGGCCATTTCAGTGCATGAGCTGAGGGATCTTCCAGGTGGAATGTAAAGAGAATGAGGAGAAGAAATAGGGTGTTTTGCTAGTAATGAAAAATATAGAACAAAAGAAGTTATCAGTGCATTCGTACATATGAACCGAATGTAAAGCCTTATTCCATGAGGATCTTCAGGCCTCAGCGACTGCTTTGGATTTTGTCCTACCAGCACCCCTCCTGGAATTCTCCACTATTCTTTGTAGTAGAAAATTGTAATGGCAGGGAACAAGGGCTCCCCTTTATCTCACCTACTTCTTCAATAATCACATTAGCACTAAAGTTAATGCAGCAGTGTTGTCTTGGATAGATAGTAGTACTATTAACTGAACATCACGGCTGGGCTAAGCCTGAACAAAAAGCAAATAGGGAAACAAAAGTCTAATAGGGAAATCTAAAACTACATCTGACCTGTTTTTAAGAGTGTTGAGGGTGGAGTTGGCTGGAGTTCAATTTTGTGCTGAACAGCTCACTGTAGCTTAATAAAGACTTCTGTCTGTGTTTCTGTTTATATGGCTGGAGTAGAGCACAGAGTATACTTTTTCATTTAAAATCATACATGGACACAAGACAAACGCTTCTTAGCCTGTAGAAAGACAGGTCATAAAATGAACTCCCAGGAGATGTGGAAAACCGTGTTATCAGTCCTTTTTGTACTGGAAGTAATGCACTTCAATGCAAACATTGCTTATGGAAGTTACAGTTCCATGTCTTAGCAAATACATGCTTCCTCGAGATGACCTGAGGAATATTCAGCATCATATTCACTCAATACACCTATTTTACACAGGAATCAGCCACATGACAAGCAAAAAAAAGATAAACACAAATCAGTAGGGCCTACCTTACTCCGAAGCAGTGTTTTCTGCGAGTATGCGTGGGGAGAAAGTATGATTGGGACCTATAAACCCAGGACAGCATCTATTTGAAAACACGATTGTCATGCTTTACATAAGACCCTGTATACTGCTGTATTTGATAAACACAAAAGAACTTTCAAAGCTCATTGTATTTCAGGTTTCAACACTCAACACAGAGGAGCAATAGTAATAGATGATTATGTTGTAACCTCTTTTGCTATGGTCCAGTGCCACTTTGTGCTGCCCTGCCCTATGAAATCATCTGCCCCAATCACACTCTGACTTCTGCCAGTCAGGGTCATGCCGGCTCCTGACAGCCAGACCAGGACCTTCAGCAGGTATTATACCTGGAATCAGAGTGACCATAACAGCAATGACACATACACACATTTGTGTGTATGCGTATATACATGTAAACAAACATACAGACTTACACACACCTATTTTTATATATTATTTATCAATATATATTTAAATAATCGTAATATAGGGATTACAAACTTTTTTTTCTTATTAATAGGCATTTGCTTTAAATCCTGCTTAAACTTGGGGCAGAAACACTGAAAAAATGGCACAACTCCACGGCTTTTGCTAATCATGCTTTAGGACAGCCTCCCAAAGACATCATGGCCTGGCAGGAAAAACTGTGCCACACCTACAGCGGATTACCCAGGGCGTCCCAGGGAACAAGCCCACTCAACACTTCTCAATTTGTCTTTGGAGCAGGTCGTGTGGCGCAGCCCGCTCTGCTCTCATCCATGCTAAACAGGGACTCCACTAAGAATTCCTGACACATGCATATCTGTCCTGAAACTACCCATGATAGGGATTAAAGAGATGTACAATTTAACCTCAATTCATAATCCTGCTTAAATCAGGAGCAAAATAAATCACAAAGAGCAGTGACAGTACTGTTCTCAGTGCTCTGCATGTGACCCTGGCAGATCTCTTCAGAAGCACAGGAAAGAGTGCTGCATTCACTAAAGGAGTATGCTGCGTATGCACCGAGTGCTACATGCTTTCCATGCTTCCAAGATGCAAACCATGGTACAGTTATCAATCATAGATGTAGTCAGCTGACTTTCTCAAAGAAATAAATGACTTATAGACTAAGTTAACTGAATCCCAGCTATATTCCCATTTGCTAAACAGGGCATGTCTCTCTGTAGAGACTCTCAACAGCTTCAGCAACTGTTGCTTACTCACAGAGTCTATCCCTCTTTCTGCTTTTTCATTACTAGTATTAGTAGATTTTTTTGATTCCCCAATTCTGGGTGCCAACTGTGTCAGGATGCTTTATAACCTGGGTGTTCCATTTACTGGGCAAATTTACAGAAAGAGTGTGGCAGTCATTTAACAGCTGAGATCACTGAAAAGCTGAACTTCAGCACTTCCATCCTTTT
>RSEF01000008.1:634357-653005 GCA_003993805.1 Himantopus leucocephalus | reverse complement strand
GTTGAAATGAGTTCACACTCTGACTCAGTCTCTATAGGTGTCCCCTCTTTGCCATTACTAAAGTGCATCATCTCTTTGGGGGGGGATAACTGGAATACTATTTCCTGCCAGAAACCTACGGCTCTGAAAAATTTTTTTTTTGCTTTTTAAGGAAGAGCCTAATCCCATTACAAGGTCTGATACAGCTGCAGGAGAGATAAACTGGACAGCCATTTAAAAAATTTCGGTTGGTTATAATAGCCTAAGCTAATCTATTTCTTACTCACTGTATTTCCTAATTCCTTTCCTAACACATTGCCTACAGAATTTCATGGCAAATTATTATTTTTTAAACAACATTATATGCTAGCAATACCCAGGGTGTTCAGATCTGCGCTTCCAGAACATTTGAAGGCATGATCAGAGATGAGGTTTTTCACCAAGTGTGTTGGATGGGGGATGGATGCAAAGTTTATATTGATCAGATTTATTCATAGAAATAACTTCTCAGAAATTTGACATTTAAGCCGATTTTTAGTCTCTAGGAATTATTAAAAAACCCCCACCCAAACTCACAAAATCTCTCTCATTCCCTAAATCCACACTCAGATGGTCTAGTCAGTAGTCTGATCCAGCCGTGCTCTATTTTTACACTGAGTGATAGTAAATGGAAAGGAGCATTTGCATCACTTCATGCTAGCTGCAATCACACAACTGTAACCGCTTTGACTTGGATGGGACGAGACAGAGAAGGTTTCTCATGTGCCACAGCGACTGCAAAAATGCTTTTCTAATGCAATACAACACTGTGTTATATAGGCACCTGTGCAAAAATGGCATGAGATATTGCCATTCAGATTCAGTAAGACTTTATTCAGAGTGGCTTGCTCTTGTGAAGCACAGCAATGGATCTGTATTGCCTTTGCTGTGAATATATCAGTGAAATGACCATGGAGTAGGAAGATACTTTTTGAATGTATTTTGTAAAAACAGAGAAAGAACTGTTGTTCTTTAATTCCACAATACCTCCCTTTCAGAATTATAAAACATTTACAGGAAAAATTTGCCAGAAAATGCAACTCCTTCTCCTGCTCAAAAATGGGAGTATTTTTTTTATTTTATTTTTTTCCCAGGAAATTTTTGGTTTATTTTGATCTAGCTGTTTGCTACTTCATTTCCAAGCAGAAACAGAACAAGAGTTATAATTAAAAGAATATTCCAATCTGAAAAAATGAGTTACTACTTGTACCAGACTAAACTTCTGTTTTTGATTTAAACTCCAACTTTTGTTGGCAAGAAGCTTTCAGGCAAAACATTCCAGACAGCTTGAAATGTGAAGATAATTTGAGAATTAGAAACATGAGCACCTACCACATCTGTAAAAGCTACTTGTTTCAAACTTTTAAAATATGAATGCCCATCCATGCAAGTAAATGGACTTGCTCACGGGCAGACCTCTTTTTATACTACACAACATTACCAACAGCTTCTTAACTGATAGATCTTGGGCTCTCGATAGCCCTATTTGTAACGCGATGGAGCACTTCTGCGCAGGAAAGCTGGAGTCAGCCTTGCCATGCAAAGGTTTCAGGAGCTGCATTGCCTGTCAGCAGGGGCACACCATGAGCAGCCTGGAAGAACAGAGACCCCCCCGGCTCCTTGGCTCTAGGGTTTTACTCATGTGCACGCTCAGCTTTTACTTTTAATGCAGTCTACATATTGTGGAGGAGCAGGTCAACCTTCTGTAAATACCGCGTCTAGCATGCAGCTTTCAGTGTTGTATTTTAAATTGAAATACATATTTTTATACAGATGTAAAATGCAATTTGTCCTGGTTTGAGGTAAAACAGAACTGATTTTCTTTTCAGTAATTTTACTTTTCAGTTTACTCACAATTTAACCAACGCCTACAGTCTTCCATTTTAGTAGATACATTTTAGTTTCCAAATTCAAGGAAAATAATCACCAATGTCCACCTCAGTCCGGATGTATTGGGGTGGATTGTAGATTACAGTAAAACACATTTCATTTCTTTCATTTCTTTGTTCTGCCCGAGTGCCATTTAACTGTCTCCCTCTTTAAACACATCCACACTGCTTTTATATATCCTTCATCTTATAAAGTATGCTTCACGAACAGGCTAAGTAAACATTTACAGTGATATATAACGCTTACTGACAACGTCAAGCCAAATAGACTGTGATCCAAGAACAGGCTTGATTTCCCTCAGTCTCCTCTCCTCAGGCAAAAGCTTGAGTGAATAGATGAGCCCTGTTCTGCACCTTGAAGGTCAAAAGAATAGCTTTGACAAACCAACAGGGAAACAAATTCTGGGGCTGACAGACTTCCTCCAAGAATCATCTGCCTGCAGCATCCCAATAACTGAACGTAAAGATTGCTAAGAAAACAAACTGTTTATTATCTATTATCACAGCACAGAATGAGAGAAAAATCACTGACACCCAGATAATCGGCATGCAAACTGCAGACCCATAGCTTCTAACCAGCATTTCAAATTAGGCTAGTTTCAGGTTTAGCATTTGAGAACAGTTTCTTGTTGCTGTTACGGGGTTTTCATGCAATTGTACAGGCCTGAATGCTCTGGCCATTATGTTTTTTTAACCCCTTCAAATACTTTTCAGATATTTAAACATCAACTTGAATTAATAAGTTGCAGTAAACCATCCCCTGTGTACTGTCAAGCTGCTTCCCATTTTTCTTGGTTTAACACCCATTTTTAATTCTTCCTTAGATCTCTCTGTCCCTCAAAAAAGGTTCAAATTATCTCTCGACCAGTTCTCACCCTGCTTCTGCTTTCTGTTTGATTTTGCAGAACTGAGAATAATTTGTCCAGTGGACTGCAAAAGCTGTACTGTGAGGTTCTTTGGAGGAAGCTGCAGCTCCTCATTCCCGGCACAGTGGCAGATGCTCACCAGCCCAACGCAGGCAGAGGGACTGAGCCTAATGAACGTGTGCTGTGCGATTGCCTAGTTCCTGGGGGCACACAGCTACACGCTTTAGTCTATTGCACTATCAGCTAAGCACCTGAGAGGTTACGTTGTTGTGCCGTGCATGGACCCATAATGCCACTTCTGTGGCCAGCCTTTTCCCACACCCTACAAGTCTAGGCTGACTCTGAGGCCCTCGTGCCAGCAGAGGTATTGAAGTGAGAATGTGGCAAAGAAAAGCTGACATAATGCTTTCCAGGAAAGTGATGAAAGAAAGAGGAAATGAATGTTTGGCTTTTTGTCCTCTTTTCTTCTTAAAGTTCCTCTTTCATAATATTAATAGTGTTTTTTAAAACTGTTTAAAAGACAGTGCACCTGCACTCTCTTCCCTCACGGGTTTCAGGAGTCAAGGATTTTTTTGGAAAAAAACCAAACCACCCAAGAAACATTTAAAAATCTTTCACTATGATATTCCACTATTTCCAGTCCCCATCTCTCTCTCCATTTGCATGCCACATTCTTAGTGTCTTACATCTTAGTGTCTTGTGCCATTTTGCAAGTATCACAACAATCCTGAGCATGTATATTCTAGAGCTCTTGGTTCAAACAAAACTCCACAATACCAAAACACAGAGTATCAGCCTTGTTCCTGCTTCAAGCAGTATTTGCACAGCTATCCCCATGCAACGCCAGCAGGAGGGTGAGAACCACATGAAGTTATTGGGGACACCCCTGGCCAGGACACCCCGAGCTGCTGCCAGGGTGGGAGAGGGCCGGCTGTGGCTGCCTGGTGCACTCTCATCAACAGCAATCGTCTCCACTGCTCGTTACTCTAACCAGAGGGAATTGAGCTTTTCTAGTTTCTCTGTTTAGTCATACCTCTGAGCCTTTTAGAAATTCTACTCTGGGTGATAACCTAAACTTTGAGGCACCCTATGCTAACCCCCACTCTTGTTCTTTGTCAAGAAGCCTTAATCAAACGCTCCTCCTCTTGTTCTTTTTTTCTGTTTGTTAATGACGGAAAATAATATAGTCCCATACATAAAGTCACTGAGAATTCATTATTTCGAGTATTGCCATATTTTCACTCACTGCTTAAAACAACAAGGACTAACCTGAGACTTTTCTGCAATATAAATATGACTGAATATACTTTATGCGATTCATGTCTAATCTTTGATATACTTAATTTAGTTTATTTCTGTATCCTCCATTTTAGTGATTTTACCGAAGGTCATAGTAGGTGGGTAAATAATTTTAGTATAAAAGATGCTGCCCATACTTCTATAAAGTATTTCCACATTGCCAGCTAGCCAGCAAAGAATGAGAGGGGAGATGTTTGCTGTAAATTTAATGTAGCTGATTGCTTTCAAATAGATGGACAGAGCAACAGATACTGCAGCAAACATCCACCTAACCTGCCTGTCGGAAGTACGGCATTTCTGCAACTCAGCTTTATTTAAATTGTAGTTAATTTTGGTGTTCTCAGTACATGCCAGAATGCAATGCACCAATAATTCCAGGACAACCATTAATCTAACCATTGATTAAGGAAAGAACGTTAACTTTCAACTAGGAATCATGCTGGCATTACAGATAACATGTTTGTAAAATAGGAGGGAACCATGTCCTTGTGAATGAATCATGTCATTGAATCCTGGAGTTTTATATTTACTATGGTCTTAGAAAGCTATATTCAGACCCTTTTGTGAATCACCCTCCTAATTTCTCTTCTTTCTTAGCAAAAAAAGCTTTATCTTCTCCAATGACTTGTACATTTCTTTTTCCAGAAACTCTGTGAGAAAAAATATCTCTGCAATGCTCTTGGGACATCGCATAAGTGATGCTACCTAAATAACTGACCCACTTCTTAATGGCTTTGCTTTTAAATGATGTCAACTTTTTTTTTTTTTTTTAAAACTTTAGTTAAGAAAACTTTCAAAGAGGTTTTGCAATAGCGTCTAAAACCTTCTGGGTTACTTTGAAAGTCCACTTGCAAGTTGCTTTGTCAGTTTTGGATTATTTGATTGTCATGACAGACGGGCAGTTTTTTCCACAGTCCCAGCACATTGCAGGGTTAAAAGAAACTCACTTCGCACCATGCAAGCCATTCTGGGTTGAATGCATGGCGGTGTGATTCGCATTTCCTTCAACTTTACCCCTATAACCTCAGTAAGGTGGATTTACTCCCTTCCTTACCACGCTGGCAAAAGGAATACAAACTCGCCAGAACAGGCTGGTATGGCACATCTCCTTGTCCTAGTAAGGCACATGCAGGAAAATTACAGTAACACTTTGGTCAAGTCTGTACTCTCAAATTATTAGTGAAACTACATAGCATCTGCTTTTTCACAGTATTTACTGCATTCTTTACAATGATACTAAAAAAATTTTGCTCTTAGCAAATATAAATGATAACAAGATCTAAGTCAAGCCAAACTTGGGTTTTATTTTTTTTTTTTTTTAAAGTTAACTTTAAAATGCCATCTCCAGCACATGGATAGTGTTCTAGCTTCATTTCTTCATTTGTATTTTTAAGTAGTATAGAATACCAGTCTGCATTATAACGCTGACAGTCAACAAACCACATTCAGTGGTTCGAAACTTCTCTGTGGCATATTTTGCCAAGTAAAACAAAACAAAAAAAGAGGAATTTTGCTGTGTCATTCGCCTGTTTACCTACTGAAGAAAAGAAGGGCCTTCTAGAGCTAAAGAGAATTAACGTAGTATTGCATTCATTCCAGCAACCCAACTACTAAAACCTGCATGAGCTACTAAGTTAAACTGTAAACAACTCAAATCCATCTGAAGATGACCTATTGAGGATGATCTTTCCAAGTGCTGTTATACTGGGGTATCATTTGTTAAAGGCAGCAACACACTGTATAACACCGTCAGTCTGTCTCAGCTGCTACAGCCAACTTATTGCACGTCTTTTTTGTGTCTGTCCCGGAAACTCCTGCAGTGCTAATGTATGTATGCCTTCCCACACTGCTCCTTCGCTACTGCAGCCTCTTTAGTCCTGCACAGTACAGATAACTCTATAATTTTGGAAAACGCTAGATCCTCGGCATTTATCTGGTAGCTGGACTGACACGAAGCTGTAGGAAACCCAGCACCAACACTGCTGTCCCTTAAAGTGTCTAGTTTTCACGTAACTGTTTGAATATAGGTACTTAAAAACACAACTGGAGGGGTGAATGGAACCCTCAGTTTTTCTTTTCTTCTTCAGGGCTGTTTTCAGACAGTTTCACACACATGCCATCATGGGGGAGGGCAGTCCTTCCGCCCTCTGAGAGGCCACGGCTTCCCTCAGCCCCCAGCCACCACATCAGGAAGGATTAGCTTCACTCCCTCACACTGCAGCGTCTCAGAGAGCAGTCGTCCCGCTCGCCTCCCTCCACACAGCCTCACCTTCTCTACCCTTTTGAGTCCATTTTCGAATGACAGGTTTCTTCCTGCTGTAGCGCTGACGCTTGATCGGCAGTGGTAATGGTACAAGCAGACTAGTCAACATTTGACAAATTTAGTAATGGACCTGGGGGACAGTTTGCTTTTTGGAAAGAGTTTTCTTATACTGCTGCTTGAACTTTGCTGTGAAAGCCATGCAACCCTCTACTTCCACAGATTTGTGGCGGAAAAGAGATATAGTGTTTTCTATTTTGGCTAAAAACATCCTATAAATACTTACAAAATCAATTATTGTGTCAAGTGTTAGGATTTGGAAAGAAAACAAAATCATAGGCACCGAGATAAAAAGCAGCCAGTAGTATATTGTAGTATTCATTTTTCTGACTCCAAAGGTCTGTCTCCCACTTTACAGAAATATTATCTAATTCATTTATTTATCTTAGCACTATCCACATACTATCTAGCTGTCCAAATTACTGACAAAATACTATACACTGATCTTTTTTAATCAGCTTTTTGAGTTGAATGCTTTAAATATTTTGAAATAACGTGCACGAGAAAGAAAAGACTGTAGCTTTATGGTATCGTAATCTTGCTACAGGTTAGGAGGTTTTGCAGGTCAGTTCCCCAATGTAAAAAAATAATATATTCAGCTTACTTTTGTACTTTGTTTCTTTCCTTTTCCTCCTATTTTAGGCCATACACAGAAGGAAGTGCATAGTATATCAAGTAAAAATTGAGCTCTAGTACACATTTGCAATAGCCATCATCACTCAAAATTTCAATTTAAGGGAAATTCTGCTGTGTGAGCACAGCTGAAAAAAAGAATAAAGATAACATTGTTCTAAAACTCAAAACAAGAACTCAAAACCTGAACTATGTAGTATAAACACAAACTGTAAGTGCTGATGATTTGAAAGTGGTAAAACTGTGATTTATTTTTATGAAACCTTTGCAGTACAATAACGTCATCGACATAAAGCATGGAAGCTTCCTACATTAGTTTCTATATTTAGAGCAGCTATGTCCTACCAGTATTTGCCACAAGTATGTTCTAAAATATCATTATATTTTGCCCTATTATCACCTTTTTAATTACAGAACTTCTGTCATTTTATAAATGCTATGAGTAATTGAACACATTTTAAAATTACCCTCAGTTTGTTACAAAGAAAATAAAGATAGATCAAGATTACAGTTTCCTAATGTTATCTATAATTTTAAATTTTTCAGTAAAGTAAGAAGCTGCAAGAACTTCTACCCATCTTCTTGAGCCATTTGTACTCATATTTATTCTCCTGCTGTATAAAACTTATATACAGTTTCTTTCTACTAATACTAGCAGTATTATAATTTTAGCAATCCTTAGGTATACCTGAGGCTGAGGAAGGTGGAGGGTCCTTCTCCCACTTCCCACAGGTTCTATGGTACATCCTGTTCATGTTCACATGCAGGTACCAGCTGTATTTGCCAATATTATGCTTAATTTTGCATTTCAAGCTCAGGTTGTGGTGCAGCCCCCATGATACTTAGGGCCGGGAAGAGGAATACAGCATCTCCTAGTCCTGTGACCTACACACGCATGAGTTCTCTGCCCTGGAGCAGAGGGGCAACCCGCAGCCCCCTGCCTAGCTCTGCCATCTGCCCCCGAGCAGCAGGGAAACGGCCGCCCTCCACTTCAGATGGTTTTCCTTCTAAAGCTTATGCAAGATCCAAAGCAATTCTACTCCAGATTTTAGAAATATGGCAAATGTGAGTACAAACAACAGTATGGTTCAGGAAAAAAAAAAAAAGAAGAAAGACTAGGTACTTAAAATAACAACAGAATTAAAAAGAAGGAAGCAAAGACAAAGGTGTCAAAATAACAGTAATTTAAAACTCCTGAGTATTCATAATTTCCATGAATCAGAGACAGGTATTTTGACAGAAGAAAACCAGAAGTACTGTAACACGGGTAAAATTCCTCCATCAGCTATGAGACTGTTAACTTGTATTAACTCGTCTTGTTGAATATTTCTCATACTCATACCATACAAACTCCCATGATTTAAACTCATGTCATACCACAGAAGACCATGGTAAAGAATTTAACATTTAAAATACATAAACCCAGAAACTGCAGTTTTAATTATGGTAAGAATTAATTTCAGTAGGTGTTCAGTTTGAATAAGTTCTGCAGATTTGGATCTGCAAACTTTTATGGTGGTGAGCCATAAAGTTAGATGCTGCAGCTAATATAAGATGTTGAAGTATTTTGTCTACTGAATTAAAACAAAACAAGAAAAACAAAACAAAAAACCACAACAACAAAACCCCTACGCAACCAAATTAGAAGAAAAAATGACAAACCCAAACCAGAAAAGCCCCAGTCTAAGGGGAGTTTCACTTCTTTTGACTTGCTAGAACAAAACTACTGAGAATGAATTGAGCTTTTGGAAAGCAGAAAAACCACTTTATTTATTTTTAATCTGTAGCTTTTCCAGGGCAGAGAAAGGCTGAGGCAAAATACTTAGGGTTACAGATGACAAGTGACTGTGAAGGACTGCGAAAAGGAATCTTCGGCATCTGAGATGATAGAAATAGCTAAGGAGAAAAGGAAGCAGAGGTCAGGGAAAGCACTTTGAGTAAGATGGCGCCCTTCCTTCAAAACTAAAGTAAATGCTCTTGTGAAAATGAGAAACAGGTATATTAATTAGTCCTTTCAATGGCAGAAAATGTCTTGTTTTCTGCAAGTTATTGATCTCTGATAGATACCTGACTCCCATGAGGAGGGTGCCTGAATGCTTCATGAAAGATGATCTATTTATGCCCAGAATATTTTCATGAAATAGGGCATTCGTGCTCATTTTACAGATGGGGAAGACAGAGAAACTAAATTGCTGACCGAAAGTGACACAAGTCATCCCTGGTAAAAAGCAAAATGGAGCCCACTCCCCAGATTATGTCCCTAACCACTGAGGAGCCATCCTTTAAAGCTGAATTATCCTGCCAATTAAATAACACCATAATGAGAGATAGATTACATATGCAGTTTTGGAGGTTACTTGGCTCTGCCTTTTTTTTTTTTTTTAAATATACCAAACATCTCATTAGCATGCAGGACAGTTTGGAGGGGGGGTTGTGACTGGCAGAGGAAATTACTGGCTTGCTGATGGACAGCTGCGGGTTACAGTATATGTCTTCATACCATGAAAACGATGTACAAGTTTGGCAATACAATCTCAAAAATAAAACACCAAGTGGAAAACAAATTCTTCCCAACACACATAAGCAGGCTGTATTCTTATTCATGAAAGTGAAAGTTAAGATGATTGCCTAAAATATTTTACAACAGGCCTGGTCAAGAGGTGCCCAGAATGTTTAGTCCCATGCTGACAATGAACTAAGCAGTCTCTCATCTCTCCGTAAGGTGCAAGAGCAGCCAGGAGGCTAACTGAAGAACACTTTTGTCCTACTATTCCTTAAAAATTAAAGGGAATATTTTAAAATTTGATACCCACCTTCTAAACTCTTAAATTTAAAAAAAGTCTAGGCGGAAACAATGCACTAGATCGATCTGAAAATACCAGAACAACAAAAGAAAAGAATCACTGTCACAAAGAAAGTGTATAATCTAGTCAACATATAAATACACAAAACAAGTCAAAAAGCATGAACAGACAACTGTGCATACTGCCAACAAAAATCTCAACATACCATACATACATCTTCAGTAGCTTGAGGACTCATATGACAAAGGCACTGTAGCCAAATGAAAAAGAACAAATGTATAATTCATGAGGAATGGCTTTTTAACACACTAGAGCTTTCGGTTGTCTAAAAATAGAACTGTGAAACATAAGAAGCAGTAGTATTGTCTCTAGAAATACAACCATGTTTTATTTTTCTAATATTGTCCTCACTAAAACCTATGATTTGGAGCTCATTCCTGTGTTTTGTAGAGACTTTTTCTCCTGTTGATTTATGTATCTTTACTGGGAGGCATAACCTTATTCTTACCTTTACTTTGCTCTATGTAAATGATTTAGAAAGGAGTATATTTACTAGTAGGTTTAAAACCTTCCTTTGAGTTATGGCTGGTGGTTTGGTGGTTG
Source organism: Himantopus leucocephalus (assembly GCA_003993805.1). Taxonomy (NCBI): domain Eukaryota; kingdom Metazoa; phylum Chordata; class Aves; order Charadriiformes; family Recurvirostridae; genus Himantopus; species Himantopus leucocephalus. Next base: position 642,573 of record RSEF01000008.1, on the reverse strand, counting down.
TTTTTTTTTTTAAATACGGCACACATTTGACATGAGATCACAAAACGCAGGAAAGCATATTTGCCTATTTCACACAATCAAATCTTTCCCCCGTGGTACACCATGTATATAAGATAAGGCAACAATTGGGAATTAATGCAACATAAAGACTTTCCAATCTGACCTTCAGTTGTCCTTTGGATCCCCTTTTCCACCTTTGCCCCCCTCTTTGTCTTTTTTTTCTATTCAATGTAAATATCTGTTATATAAGTGAATTGCAATGTTACTAAAAGAAGAAACCTATCGGCTTAAAAGTGTGCAAAAATTAGTGGAATTAAGTGCTAAATAACTGGACAAAGCTGGACAACAGGAGCAAAGAAGATCAGAAGGGAAATATATACACACACAGAGTCTGGTAAAATAAAAATGTAGTACTTGCAAGAACAATTATAAATTATCTATTTTTATAAAATATAGTTGGCAGGTAGCTTAGAAAATGAAAATAAATCTCACCTAGCTGACAAGAAAGCACCTCTTTCAGGAGATTAGGCATAAGTACACAGCTAATGTTAAATACTAGAGACTTCCATCTTTATGTTAATACACAATCTCCAAACCTGCTACAGTCCAATGGGCATACAGTAGCTCAACCCCAGAACTGTCAGGCTATATTATTTTCAGTACAGCAATTACTTCGGTGACCTACTTTTTCCATGACCAGTTTCCTACTCTAGGCAAGAATCAAAGCATAAAGCAAGAAAGTTTTTATTAATATTATCAAAGATTCCCTCTCTGGTTTAGACACTACATTTGAGTCAACAGGAAAGGAATTTGATGTGGACATTTTTGGTGAAATTCTATTGCAAATCAAAGCAGATAACACAGTCAGTGGTTTGCCCTGTAAGAAATGCATTTTTATGTTGATTCCTTCTCTAGCTTTTTCAGTGATTTAATGATGAATGGAGAGGCCAGGGTGTGGAGCAGAGCACGTAGTTTTGCCAGCTGAGGACCCATAACACAGGAAACGTTGTGTGACTTAATGCAACTCATTTCTTTCATTTTAAGATGTACCTTCTGTTTGAGAAGGAAGACAATTGGTAGTGGTGTCATCATTTAAATGTCATGTCCTTATTAAGTTTATATTTCACCGTTATTCTCTGGTTTCTTCCTTGCTTCACATTACCGGTGCTTTATAAGTAACAACTTGTCTCCCGGTTGTGCAGGACCACTTGCACTTGGGATATATTTGGGTAAGACAAGGGATATGTTTGGGAAAGGCTCTATTCTTTTGTATCATATAAGGGGTGAGATCCAGTCCTAGGGGACCTGCTTCCTACCACCTGCTGGTGAGCATGACCCACTCATAGAAGCAGCTGTAATATTCAAACCTTTATCACTTTTCAGGATATGAAAACAAAGGACTGATCTTGTCTCTAATTAAATGTTTTGCATGTATCATCAATAGAAGTTTTAGCTCATTATTTGTCTTTCTATGTAGAAAGATGCCTGTAACCATTTCACCATCAAAACTGTCACTACTTTTAAACTTGCCAAGGGCTACTTCTCTGAGCTCTATTGTCACTGACTCATCAAATCTGAAATGTCTCTGACCTTTGAATCAGTTGTCTTATTTCTCTTTTGACATCAATGACAACCAGAGAAAAAACATAGATGAAACAGTCAGAAAATAACAGTGAAAGCAAGCTGACAATGCCAAATCCATCTAGGAAAGCGTCAGTTCTTAAAGATGTTGAATGCTCCCTGTGAAATAAGGATGTTCTCAGCAGTTGCTGCTTCTCTGGAATTCAGTTGTTAGGCTCTAAATATTTTGAATAAAAGCTAAAAGAAGTAGAGGAATACCTGCAGCCCTCTCCAGTGACTTTCAGTGAACACAGAAGAGTCAAAGTCCTTGCATAAGGCTCAATTTTACATAAGGCTTGAATCTCTCATGCACAGTGAGGCCAGGGAAGGAAACCTCACGGAGCACCTGGGAACACCCAGTCCTTTTCACCTGTCTCCCACTACCATTGTATTCACTGTACCTAGGTAATTGCAACCCTCAAAAATCAGGCTGTGAGGATGCCTCCCCTGGCAAAATGATTTGATCTGTCCATATCCAATGTATTTCCCCTTTTAGATTGGTTAAAATGTATCAAAAATAATGCAGGTTGTATAACATAGAGCAACATATCATTAGCTTTGCACAAAGCCCAAAGTTTGAAACTTGAATGCTAATAAATGCTAAGCTGGTAAATCCTTATTTGGGGTCACCCAGCCTGAAATGCTGTGGGGACCTTTAAACACAGTCAAAATTCACCCAAGCTATTGATCTTTATGATGAATCTTATTTAGGAATCATGGCTCCCTTTATGAATCCCTTTGAGCTCTCTCAGGCAAATGTGGGAAGACTTGACTTTCCCACATTTAATGTCTAATATTATCCAGGAAGGAAGGCAGCTCCTGCATTTTCTCACAAATCAGCTCTGAATAATTCTTACTCCAATGTCTGTCCTTGTGATCTTTAGTCTCCTTGCAGTGTTTCTGAAATGAGGATATCACCCCTTCTTTTCGTTCTGTTCTCACTGGCAGAGATTATCAGAACAAGGTAGTAAACATTTCAACAGAAAATAAAATGCAGAACTCAAGGGACAACATTACCCGGAACTGTCAATTACAATAAAACTTGAGTATGCAACAAATCTCAGCAAGTTGAATGCATTCTAGCATACTGGCAAAACTTGGGTGCTGGAAAAAAAATGCACATTGGTAATACACAATGCATGAAGGGGAAAAGGGAGAAATGCCAGACGAGGAAAGAATTTCTTCTACTTCTGTGACTTGTTTAATAAATGACCTATTTCTAGTTTGAAGCTGAATTCCCCCAAAGAATCCTTCCAGAATTTGTACCACAAAGTTCAGGCTGCGGATTAATCTGATATTATTGACAAAATTAAAGAGAGAAATTTCCTTTAAAATAATCACACACAGGTATTAATTCATTGATGATTGCTAAATTTAGAAAATTAATGTGAAGTTTTAAAACAATACATTAAGAACACTCTCACTGCCTGATACTGTGTCAGAATATGTAAATTCATGCACAGAAACAGAAACAGTTTAGTAATGAATGGAGGACTTGTGGCCCAAGCTAAAGTGGGTACCAGTGCATTCATACAATGTGAGGTAAGATCCTAAAAAATAATTACTTGCTCCAGACAGAAACTTTTCTTGCTCCCTTTTCTAGCCAGTCTCAAATTTGTCTTTTGAAGTTTCTTGTCTATGCTTGCTTTGGGAATTAATTCTGTTCCAGCCACAGGGTTCTTCCTTCTAAATATCCATTTTCAATAAATATTTCTGAATAAAGGTGTTTCATGATTCTCACCCATCTGCTTATAGGCATTGAATCATATTTTACTTGATTTATTTCTTGTGCTGCCCTTTTAGTATAGTAAACCTGTCTAGTTGTTTCTAACAGGAGCTTTAGGATAGGCTTTGATGGAAACAGAATCTAATTATAGCTCTCATTTTCAGTGCAATAAACTACATAACAATAATATTTTCACCTCATACAGTATAAGAAAAGAGGAATGAGCACAGTTTTGCACACAGCCTAAACCAGTCTGTAGTTCAAAAAGAAAATCACAAACCAAACTTAAATATTCCACTTGATTTAATTCTCCTCTATTTAAAACTTCTCAATACTCAAATCAATCATCCTCCATATGTATCATCACTAAATTTAATACTAGCGACTTCAGGAAATGTCCATCAGGCTAAAAATCAATGTGGTACCCACCATAAGCACTATGTAGCATCTCACGTTACCGAACAAAAAACAAAAAAGCCAGCATGTGTTGTACTCCAAGTAGGCGGTACAGATATTTATGATGCATTACTGAACGGAGTTTACTCTTTCATGATTTTGGATTTTTAAAATGTATTTTTCAAAAAAATTAAAGCTTAGAAGTCCATGGTTTCCATAAGCAACATGAACTCTTCCTTTGCCCCTTTTCTGACTTATCTGACTGTTAGGCATTAAGTTTAAGTATCGAGAGAATTCACAGTTTGTCCATCTAGTCACAAGAAACCTACGCCAGGAAAAACAATCACAGATAAACATCTCAATAAAAATAAAAGCCAAAGGTTTGGAGATTCACTATACTCGCTTAATAATGTGTTTCATCCAATGTGAAACTGTAAGTTATTGCATAGGTAGGCCGAGATTTTCAAATCTATATTAAGGAAACGTACACTGGTTTCTTTAGAACGGGGCATTCAAACCTCTCAAGCATTAAAAATGTTATTCACTTTATGAAGAATTAGGGCAAAAATTGGTTGCCAGAGGTAGTTAGCATTGCTAAAATTATTACAGTTCTGAATGTTACTAACATTCTGTTCTCCAGGTGTGAAGGGAAAAATTCCTATTTTGTTTGAAACATTCAGGTAATTCCAATAAAAATTCTTCAATTTAATTTTACTGAATTATGCAAAAGAAATAACACGTACTTACCAAATCAGTTTGTTGGGATATGAATCACATATTTCAGGTTCAATTATTTTTGGTAAAACCAGTTTCCAAACATATAAATGCATTCAGTGATTCTGTGGAGACAATACAGAGGCAACGTCAATGTTTTTGCACGGTCTATTGTTTAGGAGTGTTACAATATTTCACAGTGTATCATATTAGCCCTATAACAATTTTGAAACTCTCTTAAAAAAAAAAAAAAAGAGAATTTCAGCATGTATTTTCTATTTCATATAGAGTCAGTCTGTCACTTCTAGGAACACTGTCCTGGAAAATGTGCGTTTTTTAATTATTTTTTTTAAAACATGAGAACAAGAATTTTCTATTTGGTTACAATAATCACTTTCCAGCTAGCACATTTATCAAACAATGAGCAATTCACTAGGCTAACATATGCAGGAGCTTGCTTGTATATATTCATATTGTCTTCTGCCTGAAAAGAGTTAAATAGAGCATATAAATGATGAATACAGAGCATCTTGGGATACAAAACAACTAAAATGGGTTAATTAGTGAAAAACATGCATCAGAGTATAAGGCTTAACTGTAAATGTTATGGTTTTTTAAACCTATTATATCTGCTGATAGTATTTGGGATTATGGATAATATCAAAATAAGAGATGGTAATTTTCAAACAGAGTCAAGTGGAACATATTAAGGAGTAAGAACATTGTTTGAATAATAGTTCAGATGCATTCACATTAAACATACATTAGTGAATACATTTCTTTGACATGCTCATATATAAGCATAATATGTAAGTGACCTAGAAAATACAGACATCGTATAATCAATGACAAAAATATTAAGACAGACAAGCCCTGAGATCTTTGATCCAACATCTTCTTTGGCGAATAAACAAAACATGTTATCCTGACAAAAAATATTCTTTGGAGTATTGGAACTGTGAATTCCCCAAGCGGCGCCCTCAGAGGCGCTCTGCGGCAGGCTTGCTGTCAGCATTAGATGGGTGAGAAGATACTGATCTGGCTAACAGCACCCCCCCCTTAACTCCAGTCCCCTTGTGCAGGGGAATACTCTAACTCCTGTCTGATGCTGCCTATTGCCATCTTTCTGAGTGAAGAACACATATCCTTTTGTGCTTTCTTGTGTTACAGAGAGCTGACCTGACTGCTGTCATTTTGACAAACAAGAAAATACACTCTCAGGTTGGTAAAAAGATGAGTTTTATGCAGAGACGTAATGATCTGGTTCCTCTCTATTCAAGTGCTGGCAAGGTGCTTTAGGATTTTAAGGACCTTTTTCTTTATCTAAAAGGGTCCTCCCCAGTGCTGCTAAATTTGTCTACACTGTTCTTCCCACCAAATTAGTGAGATTTGCAGGTTGGCTGAAATGAATACTGCTATGCCATTGATATTTAATTCAAAATGCTCTGCTTTTTCTCCTATGCCTCTCTGCTTGGTTTGCTGTGTACATGTCCGTGGGCTTCTCAAGGAAGAGGAATCAGAATATTTCTTTAGAAGGGATAAAACTCCTTGAAGGTCTGTAGTTGAAGACAAGAGGCTCATGAGAGCTCACAATACACTAACTCAAGATAATAACAATAATTTGGTTAAAATAATCCTCTGGAATTGAGCAAATTTGCAATCACAATACTGTTTCATAAAGTCTTTGGAATATAATGCATCATGACAATGTTGTGTGGCTATCCATGAGCTGAGATCACCCTGTTAAATTTATCTTATGTACAATGTGCTCATACAGAAACCTAAACAGGAGAGGAGTGCAATGCTGATAAAACATGAACTTGTCAACAGAGCAGTAAAGTTTGCTACAGTTAAAAGAATTAGTGAAGTTTTCAGTATTTAAGAAATACTTGTGATTTTTAATACCAACACTAAAGTAAGACTGTTAAGTCCTCTTTTTAATGTATGCATTTTTAAAGTAAAAACCACATAACAATTCCAAACACGTAGATGAAGTCTTTTTTTTTTTTTATATGGATGTTCTCAATTTGTGTTAGGCAATTGACATTTTAAATACGTGTTGGAAGAGGATATACATCAGGGTATGCAGATAGAAATGTTAAAACACATATTTTATTTTGACAAGTAAAAGCTCTGTCAGAAGGTCTTTGATTCACAAAGCTGGAATACATTCATAGTTTTGAAATATGATCCTCTATCATATTCACTTCTTAGACAGGTTAATGTCTTAAATACAAATAAATGCACATCAGACAGACTCCTAACCTGATTTGCTTGAGGGGCTGTAAGAATAATAAGAAAAAAAATATTATTAAGTAGATTTAGCATGAAAGGGGGTGATAATTTTTCTTTCCGATTTTTACCTATTTGTCTGCAAAATGAACCCTGCTGTTATTGTGTCTAATACATGACATATCTAATAATAAACACATTCAAATTAACACTTTTTTCATTCAAAGGTGCCGTCTCAATATTTCCTATTGTCAAAATATAACTGAACAGTGATATTCCAAACAAATATATTTCAGTGCAACCCAAATAAATTTTTCTGATGAAGAAAATCGTTATTGTTTATACTAAGATATTTCTATTGGAGAAACCAGATTGCAGCTGATGCTCAATAAGAGGCTTTTTAAAGAGAAATATTAAATCATTGCATCTTCTAGAAATGCCACCTCTTTCCAGTGCTAACAGTATTTCAAACCCTTTTAAAATACTGTAATTGCAGATTATTTCTATTCTTTTTATTTTTAGCCGCCTTGTAAATCATCCAGATAGATCCAATATGTAACTAAGATTAATTATGTGCAAAATACATAGAAACAGGAAATACGTAGAATCCAAGAAAGCAAACTTCCAGCTCTTCAAGTAGTTAGTCAACAGGGCCCCCTGGGAAACTGCTTTCAGGGACAAGGGAGCCGAACAGAGCTGGTGGGTCTTTAAGGATGCTTTCTACAGAGCGCAAGAGCTCTCAGTCCGCAGGTGTAAAAAATCAGGAAAGGAAAGCAAGAGACTGGCATGGCTGAGATGAGACCCGCTGGTCAAACTAAAGGGGAGGAAAGAGATGCACAGGCAGTGGAAGCGGGGACAGAGAAGATCAGGTTTTGTGACCATTTGAGGAACCTAAACACACGTGTCTATGGGACCTGGCGAGATGCATCCCAGAGTCCTGAGGGAATTGGCTGATGTAGTTGCTAAGCCACTCTCCATGATATTGGAAAAATCATGGCAGTCAGGTGAAGTGCCTGGTGTCTGGAAAAAGGGAAATGTTGCAGCCATTTTTAAAAAGGGTAGAAAGGAGAACCCTGGGAACTACTGACCTGTCACCCTCACCTCTGTGCCTGGGAAGATCATGGAACAGATCCTCCTAGAAGCTATGCTAAGGCACATGGAGGACAGGGAGGTGATTCAAGAAATCCAGCGTGGCTTCACCAGGGGCAAGTCCTGCCTGACCAACCTTGTGGCCTTATACGATCGAGTGACTTCACCAGTGGACAAGGGAAGAGGTACAGATGTTGTCTATCTGCATTTCTGTAAGGCCTTTGAAATGGTCCCCCACAATATCCTTCCCTCTAAATTGCAGACGTATGGATTTCATGGGTGGACTGTTCAGTGGATGAGGAATTGGTTGGATGGTCTCATCCAGAGGGTAGTGGTCAAAGGCTCAATGTCCAGATGGAGACTGCTGACAAGTGGTGTCCCTCAGGGGTTTGTATTGGACCAGTACTGCTCAATATCTTCATCAATGACATAGACAGTG
>RSEF01000008.1:569102-624337 GCA_003993805.1 Himantopus leucocephalus | reverse complement strand
CTTTAAATTTTGTCAGCTGCTCATCCTGTTATCTGTCACGTCTAGTTAATTTCTCATGGCATGTCCACTATCCTCTCACATTATGCTCAGTCAGGTGCACCTCAGGCCAGGGCTTGGGCAGCATCCCTCTCACCTGCCCACAGCCCTGACTGATTACCAGCCAGGTGTTGACTATCACTACCCAGATGTATAAGGTACTACACTTCTCTGTTTCTAACCTGTTGGCCCCTTTGAACTACTATCAGCTTCCAAAGATGGCTGCAAGCATAGAAAATGAAAGAGAGGTTATAGTATATTTTTAATGAAATAGAATATTGGATGTACAGACTACAGTCATATTAGAAGATCTGGCACCGATGTTAATGTAAGTAAAAAAATGAGGAAGGGCAAACTATCTCAAATTCAAAGTTTAAAACATTCAGCAAAATTAATAGGAACAAACTTTCAGAAACCATGACCCATAATTCTAGTATATAAATGGAAGGTCAAATTTCAAGACAGGCTTCATCCCCTGCCACAGAGTTATTTTACAAATCTTACTACCTATTTTACTGCTTTCATACTTGCTGAGTTCTTCTGAAAGTATGGTTTAAATGGTCTTTGGAGCATCCTCTATAATCCATAGGTAGTGAAATAGGAAACTTCCAGACTGAAAATTTGAAAAGACTGCTTTTACTATCATTTTCAGTAGTAGTGAATGTCAGTATTCAATCTTGGGTTCCTCTAGCTGGCCAATGCCAGTTTAGTTTCTTATCAGCTTTTCTATTTTTATAACTTATTGGATTTGGATGAGTATTTAAGATTACATGTGAACTTTTCCATTTTACCTTGCGTTCCAGAAACCATGCAATTTTTGTTACCTGTCCAGTTGTTAGGGGTTTTTCATTGAATTAGGCTCTTGGAAACTACAGCTTATGTAAAGACGAAAGGATGGCATAAATCAAATAAAAAGCAGCATGAGATATTTCGGAAAACTTAGTTTTAACTCCCAAATGCCTCTATCTGGCGGCTGTTGGTGGTGATTTTTGCTTGCTTATTTGTTTGTTTGTTTAAGATTAGATTTAATTTTAGATTTGAGGTCTAGATCCAAATGATTTCTCTCATAGCAGCCCCAAAACCTTCAGTCTGAAGAGAGTGAAGGTACAAAAAGAACAAACTTCTGGTGGTATTTCCTTAGGCTGCTCTTTCCTCATCTGCCACTTATCAGCTTTTACCAGAACCTACCTCGGTTTAATTTCATTTAATGAGTGGTTTCGGTAAGGCCTGGAAGACAGAAGTCATCTGTATTTTCTATGAAACTCAGTATTTTATATGCATTGACTTATTGCTTCTTCTGCTTTCTATAGGAAACCATTTCAAATATTTAATGTCTGACTATGTGACTGTCTTTTCAAACCTTTGATTATTCTCTGAACCCCTTCAGTTTTGCAATAACCTTTCTTAGATCAAGTGACCAGAACAATATTTGAGGCACTACCAAAATCACTGATGTATTAAAAGATATGTATATGTTTTGCTATTATATTCTGTCCTATTCTTTGGTCATCCTAACATTTCTTTGTTTTATGATTTCTTTACACATTGGAGAGAAATTTTCGCTGAGCTGTCCACAGTGATGCTTCTGTCCCTTTCTTGTGTTGGTTTTTGTGACCAGAGAATTCTAACTGGTGTAAAATAGATTTACATTTTTCTCTCTCTTATTCTGCAGTTCTGGAATTGCAGCTTTTACTTCCATTGTGTGGCCTTTCCCTAGAAAATGAGGAGTCTATGATATCAAAACATTTCTCGAGATTACAGAGATTACATCAAAACATTTGGTGGAAACCAGGTCTGGCAGGAAAGCTGGCCAGATTGCACAGTTTCTAGCCAGCCTTTTCCGCTGCAACAGTGCCAGGTTAGTGAGCTGCCGTGTAGCTCTTCCCAGACTTTTCAGGCTGTTTTGATCCTATGAACTCTTCCTTTGGGAGACTGGATGTTGCAAGTTCTACTCTCCCAGGTCGCCCAATTTGGCTGTCCCAGCTGCAAGCTGAGCTGACAGCTCCCTTACGGAACTGCATCTTTTGTTGCCATATGGTGGACAGTGGCTGCTGGGCTGCCTGATATTGTGCCCACTAAACACTCCATCTTACAGTGTGTCTGGCAAACAATATTCCAGTGCCGGTACTTCACTCCTCCTTTCTCTCCCCTCTCTGCATTAAATTGCTGACAGATTTCCAAGGGATATTTTGAAGTGAAAGAGACCAACCATTTCAAAGTGATAAAAAATTAGCCCTTTGGAAAAAAAAAAAAAAAAGCAGGTCTTCAACATCACTGCAGTACACATATTCAGTTGTTGAGAGGATGTACCATTTGGAAGTGCTTTCACTGGCCTGTTTTGGGTCTGGAGTAGGAAACTATTTGCAAGCAGTTTAAATCGCTGCTTGTGCTGCTTCTGTGTTTCTGCAGAGAGAACTTTTTTTTTCTTTGGTTAATGAAAACTAGCTTTTTGGTAAAACCTATGAACCTTTCACAGATTTTCTGGAGGCTCAGTCTGGAAGACCACCTGGTTCTCTTTCATGTTGTATTTCATGCCCTAAGACACCTAAGGTTACCAAAACTATTTTACCAGTTGTGCCTTAATTGATCAGGATATGTCAAATATTTTATTTCTCAATATAACTGTTTGCTAGGCTCATATGTAAAACTCTCATATGTTGTATTGACATGTGTTATATGTCACATATAATTCCATGGTTTTTAAAAACTAGAACATAGTGCTAATTATTTCCCAGTCCTCTGAAACAGTGGCAGTTCAGTATTGAAGTTGAGTGAATTATGAAGTTGCTCTGCCTACATGAGAGGATCGGGAAGGAACATCTTGCAGTTTTAAGGATGAAAAAGAGAATTGCACAAAAAGTTTGAAAGGTAGAGGACTGCTGAGGCTCTTGAGACGTAATTCACAAGATAGGGGTCTCAGGCTGAATGACAGCGAAGAAAAGGTTTGCTTAGGGAGAATGCTGTTAGTAATATTTGTGAGCCTTATGGGAATAAGTGGACTGGACCTTAAATACTTGTCAATGAATGTTCTGATGGGTTTTTTGCGTACTGCAAAGGTATTTTGTGTATTTCTTTATGTAAAATGTTATGGTATTCCTGGAAAACCTCTATTAAGGAGGAGGGGGGGTGTCATCTACAAAAAATACAAGCAAACGGGCCAGCTGCTGATTTCTCTCTTGCTAAGGCCGGAAGGTGTCGTAGAAATGCATCAGTCCTAGCAGACTTGTGAAAAGTATTCAAATATTCCTTAGAGCCATTTGATGTTTATCTTACTTGAATTCTGGAACTGTAAGACTTAGGATTTGTAGTTTTTGAATGGCTGGGATAACGTGAAAAGTTATGTAATTTTTCAGGCAAAATGCTGGGATTTTTAGTGGTACTTCAATCTCAGGAATGGAAATGTCAATTTTATTTAAGTGAATTCTTTTTGACCTCCCCTCTCCCTGCTTTGACTTCACGCTGTCAGGTTGCAAAATTCAGCATGATACACTGCGCTAGCAGCAATGGTTAATATAATAAGCAAGAAACCAATTGAATGTATTTAACTGGGGGACACTTCAGGGAAACCTCATAGAATTGCTGCATAACTGGTGTGTGAGTTAGCCACTTCTAGACTAGGTTTAGATGAATATAATTAACACCACTGTCATATTTTTCACAATNCGTAAAAAAAAAAAAAAAAAATAAAAAGGCAAGCAAAGAATCTATTACATTTCATATTACCTGGAAAATCAGCCCTAACAGTTTAAATGTCAAATAGTTGTATGACTAGGTCTTATTATCCTCCAAACATCACATATTTTAATTGATTTGACTTTTTTGAGATAAACGCCTTGGGTTACATATAGTAGAAAGCATAACACAACATAATGCAATTTCCTAAAGGATCTTTTGTAATTGCTTATCACACATGGCTGTGCATGATAGATAGAAACAATAAAAAAGTAAAGAAAAAATATTTAAGCCAAACAATGTTATCAAAATAGTATTTTCGCTGCTTCTAAAATTATTTTTTTTTTCTTGCAATAAGTCGAGACCTTAACACTCAGAAAACATCAGTCTCTTCGGGAATGCATTAAGAACTGTGGGATAGAATTGATAAAGAGCTTACTTTCCACAGATTTAAGATCAATAGTGAGGACTTTAGGGAAAATAACTGCTGGCTGCTGCGTAGGGTGTAAGGTGTTTTTCTGAGTGCCTAGAGCAAGGTCATCATATTTAGCAAGTGAATTCTTACTTTACATCTTGGTTTTTACTGAGTCAGTGTAAGGAGAGCAGTTACAAAGCATCTCTTTAACTTAATGCAAATACATAATCTGTAAATGGTATAGCTTAAGAATCGGGCAAATCATAGGGAATTAACTTGAAAAAAAAATTTGCCTACCTATAACATAAGAATTTAAGATTTGAGTTTCAGAATCAAACTTCAATCTGTACATCTGGGTAGCTGTCCATATATGGCTGTACGTGGCTGGACTATAATAAGCCTTCATTCATTCCTGAAACCTAAGCCATACAGATTAAAGTATAATTAAAACATTTACCTCTTATCATGTTTTCATCCCTTTGTGACCTGGGTTTTCTAGTATTAGTAATTCACAAAATACCCTGTTCTGTATAGATGAATGACCAGTCCCCCACTTTCTGGAGTCTGTGGTAACAGAGACCCTAGAATAAACTGAATTTTTGTTGGTTACTACACTTTCATCTCATCTTGTCACACCTAGTGCTGAGGAATCCTTTCTTTCCCTTTAAAGAGAACCTGGAAATTAGGAGGTCAAAATAGGCTCCAAAAGCCATACAGAAGCAGTGAAGCTCCTTGCGGAGAGCCCTGTCACCTAGATGGATCATCGGGACAGCCATGGATTGCTATGCACACATTATTATGTGTAGGAGAGGTATCAACCCAAACTAGTGGAAACCTCAGCGAAACAAATAGCTGCTACACTGTATTTTCTTTTCCTCTGCGCTGAACTGTCAAGGAATTTCCGTTATCTTTAACAGAGTGTCTACTCATTTTGATAAGATCAGACCGTTCTGAAAACACTGCTTACCATTTCTAATCTTTAGTTCAGCTCTCTGATATTTACTGCTGCATACAGAAATGGAAAAGATCTTCTGCAGCCCTTTTTTGAGAAGGGTGCTTTTGTACCTGGTTGATGTGTTTCATGAGTAGCGCAAAGCTCTCTTGGGCACTCCACAGAGGCAGATTCAAGATGGGACAATTGACTGAGACATCTGCTGAAGGGCCTGCTTTGTAGTCTATTATACATCGATGTGTCACCGGGCTCAGCACTGTAGCCAGACATCTGCTGTGGTCAGTGTGCCTTTGTTTTGAAGAGTTCTGCAAGTGATTTGTAATCTGTCACAATGGTAAAAGGCTTTTAGAAGGGTAGAAAGAATTTTTTTCCAAATGTAATTGTCTTTCTGCCTGTAACTATGGGTTAATGGACGTATTCTCTGCCATGTTAATTTGGAGACATCCCTGCAGATCTGTTCTCATGATTTATTAATTTTTTCCTTATATCAAAATGGGGAAACAAGTGTTGAGAACTGAAGTGGCTTTTCACACTCCTGAAAAGCTCTGTCCCTTACCACAGGACCATGCGGGTGGGAAAGGACCTTCAGACATCTCTAGTCCAAACTCCAGCTCAAAGCAGGTCCAGGCTTTGTCTAGCCAGTGTTTGGGTACCTACTGGTTGGAAGCTGCAAAGCAAGCGTTCCTTTTCTAAGCAAGTGTTCCCAGTATTTGATCATCTTCATTGTGAAAATGTTTTCTCATAACATAAATCAAAATTTCCTGTGTTGTAACTTCTGTCCATTGTTTCTCATCCTAGTGATGCGCACTTTTCTGATGAGTCTGGATCCATCTTTTCTACACCTCTCATTGGTTAGTCGAAGACAGAAATGAGATCTCCCCATAGACTCTTTTTAAGACTGCACAAACTTATTTGTCTCACCCTCTCCTCATGTGTCACATGTTCCATCCCCTAATCAAGCTGATGGCCCTCCGCTGAGCTTGCTGCTGTACGTCAATGTCATCTTCGTAGTGGGGAGCTCAAAATTGAACACAGTTCTCCAAATGCAGTTTCATGAGTGCTTAATAGAACGAAATAGTCACTTTCCTTGATCATGTGGCCAAAGCCTTGGTTGTAGAGTATATGGTCAGCTGCCTTTTCCACAGTGGCATGCTGCCAGCTCATGTTCAATTTGTTGTCTGCCAAATTCCCCAGGTCCTTTTCTGAAAAATGCCTGCATTCCCCAGCCTATCTTGTTGCATGGAATTATTTAGCACTTAGTGCAGGGCTTTGCATTTGCTTTTGCTGGACTTCACGGGGGTCCTGTCAGCCCGTCTCTCCAGTCTATTGAGGTCGCTGTGTATCGCAGCCCTGCCTGCCCTCTGCCATGCTGAGCGCTCCCTGGCTGGTGTCATCCTTGAAATTGCTCAGGGTGTATTCTGTCCCAGTGTTCAGTTGTTTATAAAGACACTATACAGTGTCTGACGCAGGGGTGACCACTGAGGAATGCCACCAGAAACTGACTGCCGCCTTCCAAGAGCTGATGCTCTTGAGAAAACTCCTGGGCTAATAGCATGAGTAGCATGCCTAATATGCCTATGGTCTGAGCAAGTTCTAAAGAACTGCATTGTTTCATCTGAAGGATGAATCTCCTCCTTTGCTGTCATTCAGCTCAGCGTTGTTTTTTTCCAGTAACAATGGAAGTATGCATTTTGTCTTAAAGTCCTACTACCTCCAGTGTTTGAAATGCATTCTTTGAATTGACAGATATTTAGTATCATAGGTCAAAATGACAAAACAGTTGTCAATTCTGACTGCAAGATGCGGGGTGTCTTTTCACTTCTTGTGCCTTATCTCCTGGGGGTTAAGAACTCATATATGTTATTTGGCTTCTGCTTCTGCTCTTGGTTATAAATACTAGTTATCTCCTCTAAGGTCTCCAAGCCTTCTTTAAATAAGGGTGAGTGCAAAGTGATGGCTACTCCAGAATGATTGGCAATTGCTAGATCTTAACTCGGAAATATAGCTATGATCGTAACTAATTTGTATTAGCTACAGCTTAATTCAGCTAAGATGAGGACTTGTTCCTATAGCCAATATTTTTTCTTTGGCCCTGAATTACTAGAAGTAGAGAAAAACGGGTTTGGATGTTATAATTTTGGTTTTGTCCAACACACAGTAGTTGATAAGAGAAACTGACACACCAATATACTATTGTGCCTTCTTGTTGCTTCATGTGGTTAAGTCTCGTTTTCTTCCATTTTTGATGCAATATAATTGTCATTGTTCTTTATCCACAAGGCAATTGCTCTCCTTTCCTCTATTCTTCTGGAGACTCTGCTTTTTCAAGGCTAGTGACTGCTTTTAATCTTTGTGGGTTTTTTTACTAAGCATCTGGTCTTCAGATATTTAAATCATGAGACCATTTTTAATGTATAAAGTTAAAGAAAATGAACTGTTTAGACCTCTTCCATATAGCTTCTCATTTTGTTTGAATTAGTTTGTCTGCATTCTAAGAGCAGATCTGGTATTTTTTTCTGTGGTTTTTCCTTTGCTTTTGTTAATTCTACTGCTTTGGGCCATGTTAAATTCACTTTTGCCAGGAATCATCTTTGAAATCTCTCATTATTAACAGAGCGTTCATTCTCTCAGTATGTCCTCTAGGACATTTCTAAATGGGCAGTATTCCATTAGTCTTTTAGGCTGTCACATACACAGTTATAGTATCATACAGCTATAATATCATATTGCCTCTTCCTATCATGAAATATTTTACAATAATGTTGGTTTTGATATGTATTACTCTTTTACAATCCTTTGCAGATCTTCTGAGGTTTTATATCCTTGTTTCTGAGACTGCTACAAACTGCTTAAGACAGGGTAAGTTTAACACTTTATACATTTGGGAAAATTGATTTATTTGTTCTCTGTAATCTTATATGTGAAAAAACATTGGCCCAGAGTTTCAATATATTGCTGCCAATCCTCATTTTCTACATTGAACTCTTCATTTTCCTACAAACTGTTACTNTTTTTTTTTTTTTTTTTGTTACCTTTTTTATTAAAGAAACTTTTAGTTTAAAAAAGCAACTTGTCCTTACATCGATGAAAAGAAATTTCAGCAACAAGAAAAATGCAGTAGGGGAAAAACTCTCTGTAATTAAACAGCAAATGAAGGTGGGGTGGAGAATGGCTCCCTTATGTCTTTCTCTTGGTTCATTTCCTGAGACACTATCTGTTAACCGTGTGGAATATTTTGGTCTGGGTGCCACAGGGCAGTCAGCCAGTATGCCTTTGGAGGAGGTATACTTAAAATAGTTTGTGTAATGACCATTTTCCATCACCTACTGCAATTTGGAGGAGTCAGCATATAATTAACTTGTTTTCAAAATTATTGCTCTTGTAGATTCTTTGGGGAAACTATTAATATTTTGGTGGTTTGTATGTATTTTTTATGTCATTTTTTGCAGCACAAACTAGAAACTTGCTATGTGGGGCTAATATACATATTTATTTTCTCTTTTGCAAAAGTCATTGAGATAGATTTTAGCTTCTCTGGAGCAGTTGATGTTTTCTTTCTATTCTGAGTGCAACACATTAGTTTGCTTGGAGCTATGAATGTCCATAGTTTTATTTTATAGGACAATATCAAGCATGAGCTGTGCAATGTGCTGCCTTTAGGTCTGCCAACTGGTAGGCTCTAAAGCAGATAAACAATTAACAAAGCCCCCAGTCTGGTGGCTAAATGCAGTCCTGTGAATGACAGCAGCTGAGACTCATATACAACTCTTACAGTCTCCAGGCAGCAGCTGAAGACCAACAGCACAAAAAGGAACTTTGTGCAATAAGAACTGTTATTTGCATGCAAAACTTGGTATATTATTTCCTTATTCATCCAAAGTTATCAATAAAATAATTATTTGCAGTAGAGATGTGACTTAGGTGTCTGTCCAGATTAGACGGTCTTCTCTGTATGTCTGAGATGGAGATCTTTGGGCAGGCAAATTTCCTGACATGTCACCTTTCCAACAAATGAAGTGTTTGAACTTGTGGTATAGCGGGAGCTGGAGACACCTCTCAGTTCACAGTTGCCACCAAGGCCAGTGTCAGCTCTGTGGGCCTTCTTTCACACCCTGGTCCAAACTAATTGATTACAAAAATCTTACGTGATTGAAGGGAATCTTTCGCACAGGACTACTGGCTTTGTTGACAAAGTACCAGCTTAAGCCTCTGTGAGCCCTTCTCTGTCCCACTCCACGGCAGGTATCAGCTGACCTGTTTGGTTTTCCACCATAAAACAGAGGCAGAAAGAAATTCTCCTGCAGAGAGGTACTAATCCTACAGGAGAGCTGACATCTACTGATGCCAGCAGCGTGTCCTTCCGTTTCTCTAAAAGTGATTTATATTAACTCCTTTGAAACTTCCATTTAAGCCTTCTATTATTAACATCTCTTCTGGCTCCCGGTCTCTCTGCTGTCTGATTGCCCGCTCTCCTCAGCTGATCTTTTGGTTTGTTTTTTTGTTGTTTTTCTTTTTTTATTATTCCTAATTAATAAGTAGGACCATTTTAACTCTTGCAAGTTTACCTGATTTTTGCTGAGTTTTTCAGAGTTCAGTTTTGCTTTGTGTCTTCAACTTACAGACATCACTCTTCAAATGAAGGTCTGGACAGAAGGTCCCCAAACTTTGTAAAATGAAATTTCAAACTTTAGCAGTGCTTACTTCTGTGTTTTTACTTTTGACACAAATTATTTCTTTACATTAATTTCCAGTACTTATGGACATCAATAGCTTTATGTGAAGTAGGATTAAGGGGGAGAGAGGTTCCAAAAATTCTGCACATTGAGGGCTAATTTCAGATCTGCCAGATATAACCTGTCTGGGATGCCAGAGAAGTACAGCAGAACCTCTACCTTTGTTTTAAGGTAGACACACAACTGAAGAGGAAAGCTATTTTGGTATTTGTCTGAGATTTTCTTAGTAGGGCCTAATACAGTCAGGCACCAGACAACTCTTGCATTTCCAATGAAATTGAGTTCCTGTGTCACTTAGCCTTCTTCCATAATTCTAACGTCATTTTTTGGTGTATCTTTTATCTAGTCATAGGTAATGTATACTGCCCAAATATGATAGAAAACACTCAGCTCATATTTATTATTTAGTACAAGGAAAGATTTAGCTATTTAAATGATAAAATTGAAAAAGACCAAATCTGAGACAAAGCCAGCCTGTGGTTTGTCAGCTTGTATGGAGAAAATCTTTTAAAGTTATTTATATTTTATATTGCTCTACTCAGCAGTTTTTGAGGGTTAAATGTTTTGGTGATTTACGTGCAATAAACCTGGGCTCTTTTCCAGGATCTCCCAAAGGCCTTTTTAGTGACCTTGGGCAAGTTCATGGCAAATAAATAACGGGATTGAACCTAATTTCCTCTTACAAAGGAAAGCAGTGTGGCTATATGTACAAATGTTTATATACTCATTTGAGATACTGCAATAACAGAGTCCTGTCGACCACAAAACGGCATTGTTTATTGGAGTAGATAAGACCGAATGATGAAGATGCTAACGCTATCTACTCAATCTGCATACTTGTTAGTGCGACATAAACACAACACTTCCCATCAAATACACTCCTCCTGATATGAATCAAGCTCTTTTATTACAGTGTTCTACACTATTCATCAATCTGCCTCCCTGGCCTTGACTGCCAAATACAAAATGCTTGCTGATTTTTAGGGATGTCACTTGACAGCAATCTGCTCTTGGTTTAGAGTAATAGGCTATCAGCAAAACACACACAAAAATAATTACAGACACTTAGAACTGAATTCTGGGTATATACTTTGCACCAGAAGTGCAATTCTGGTACTGACTTCTGCAATTATTGGGGTTGCATTAGGTATATGCACAGAATCTGGACGTTCATTCATCATTAGAAATTAACTGAAATGTTCATAGCGAATCACTATGTGACGCTATTAGTTTCACTATCAGACATGGGCGGATCTGTTGCACTTGAGGATTTTTATCCATCCCTGTACACTCCCTGATAAGTGTTTTTTCTTTTTTCTCTGTTTAAATTTTTTTTCTCTGTTAAAATTTGGGTGGGGAGTCCATACCAGTACAGGAATTCTTCATTGCTAACAATGTGCAGATTAGCATGCCCTGGGATTCTAAATGATCATTAAACTCAATTGAAGAGAATAATCAATCCAGTTGGCAAAAATTTTCGGCACTAAATCTCAAGATAGGCAGTTCAGGGAGTGAGACTCCTTGACACTCCAGAAAAAATATTTTTTTCTCTTGTAGAATTCTAATCAGAAAACAAAACTGAAATCTCCTCTGTTTCATTGACTTGGTTACTGTCATTCTAGGTTAATTAACCCACGTGTCAGTCCCATGATCTGTTAAGGGATTATGTCCAGTGCTGTATGGCAAGTGTTGAGCAATCAGTCACTTTCACCTCGTGTGAAAAATCACAGAAAGTGTGTTATGTGTTGGAGGTGCAAAAAGTCAAGGTTTGAAGTACAGAAGCAGCTGTAAACATTACACTTTCCTAGGTGTTTTGAGATGATAGGAAACCTGGTGCGCTGTGAGATTGTTGGCTACAAGGGTACAGTACCATGGAAGGTCTATTTATGTTTATTACAGTCACATTTAATTGGATACACCGAAAAAATTGGAGATGCTGAACAAATGTGAGAATCGTTGTGCATTTTGTGCTCAAATTGAAGGAAAAATGATGCTAGAAAAATTATTTTATTACTTTTGAAGGAATTGCGTTTTTCTTGAATGAAGTGATGGCTCTTTTGAAGTCAGAGACACTACATTCTCCTCTGGATCTAATGTTTATGTAAAATGAAAAGGTTGCTCTTTTGTTCTTGGTAGCAAAGTGGGACCTAGAAGATGCATAAATAATTCCAGAATTTCTCAGTGACTGATTGTGGGCAAATTGCTGACACTCCCTGTGCCTGTTTTACTTGATTAGGAGAAAAATATTAACTTTTCTATCTGTAGTATTGCAAACTTCATCAGTTGAAAAAGCTGCTTATTATTATTATTATGTAGTAAGATGGGACTGTACCGTCTGTTGGAGGGTATGCAGCAGCCAAAACACTAGGAAGAAAGAAAATTAATGGCTAGGGGAAAAAAAGATAAGGTTTAATTTAGGGGCTTTAAATCCCATGTTTTCACACGTCCTTATTCTCCTTCCGCAGCTTGAGCACATGCATGTGCAATAACTTCTTCATGAAGTATTTTGTTCAGGGCTTCAGGGACCACAGAAACCAAATATACAGCCCCCTACCTGTTCAGCTCCAAGGCTGACCTGTAACTGCACTGGAGGCAGCAATATTGCTGCTACCAAAAGGAAATTCCAAAGAAGCCTTGTGGCTGAAATATGTTTGTTTTTCCTTTTTTAAAATAACCAATTCTGGAGGAAAGACAACAAATCTTAATATTTAACAGTTAATGCTAATCATCCATTAATTTTTCTGCCTGACAGCTACATCTTCAGAATTTCACATTACTAACGGTTAGCTTTAAAATTTGAGATGTAATTGTCCTCTAACTGATGTGTGAAGTGTCCTTTATTTCCCACTGAGCAGTCAGGGCGATACCAGTGGATAGCAGTAGGGGAACACAATGAGAAATCTGTATTTATGTTTTCATTCCATTTCCTACTTTAGGCAACTTTTACATGGTGTCCTTATGCGTGGCTCCATGATCCATTCTCATTTGAAAAACACCCAAGATTTCAAACTGGATTGGACTTGGTCTTTCTCCCTGCTTTTTGATGATATTGTTTAAAGAAATGGGCCTGGAAATATTTATATTACTATTGTTTCGGTTTTCAGTATGCAAGACAGTAATTCTCTTTACCTCAATTTCCAATCTGTAAAATGGGCATCATAATATCTGTTTTATACAGTAGGCTGTATGGGTTAACTAATGAACTTTGGAAAAATTATTACTGTTTTTGAATAAAAATTCTATCTGTAAAATAATTGCAGAAATATTACTGACTAACTGCAGTCTTACATNAAAAAAAAAAAAAAAAAAGACAGACCAGCTTAGCGTTTCAAACATCCTCTGAAATGAGAGGGCACAGAATGATCTGGGAAAGGCCCAATTTTTAGAAAAAAAGCTGATGATAAAATTGTACAGCATCAAAGTTACTCTTGGTATACATGAAAACTGATCTTCACATATTAGTTCGAAAAAAATTGAGATAGTTCAGTTCCTATAAGGTATATATTGGTGACTAACGAACAAAATCAAGGACATGCATGTCTGTACCGTAGTTGTTTTTATTATTACATTGATGCAAGCAAAAACCGTTAAGCCATTTGCAGTCTGCCCACAAGTGTTATTTCCCAGTAGAATGGACACCTGAAGGGTTTGATTTTTAAAATACCGTTTAGATGGGAATTATCTGTTGGTTTAAGGTTGTAGCTTTTTGGCTTTAGTTTTCTCCTTAGGGGAAACAGAACATAGAAGACCAATGAAAAAGGTCTGTTCTTCCATTCAGGGAAGAGCTGCTCTGCCTATCTGCTGCGAGCTCAATAACTTGACTATGTTCGTTTTATTATATATATTTCTATTTAATCGCTGGGCTCAGTTTTAATCTCTTATTGGTTCTTTTCCAGACAGTGCTTTGGAGCTGCTTATTAGCTCTATCCTTGTAATCCTAGATTTTTGCTGTTAAACTGTTAAATGGAAATTTAGCTTTAAGACTTGTGGGAATTCATGCTGGCTACAACTGTGTTATCTGTACAGCTGGCTTTATACGATCCTTGATCCTAGTGGAGAATTGAGAGTTGAGAAAGGTGGATTAGGAGAGATGCTGGACAGCGAGTGTTGTTCACAGCTGGCGAACTGAGCATTTTATTTTAAATGCAGTTCTAATGGCCACTGAGTGCCTCTGATGTCAGGACAGCATACAGTAGAAGCAACATGCAGCAGACACTCCGTCTGGTGGATGGAATTGGGGTCATTTGGGAAATTTCTTAACTTACAGTTAACTTTTCTAGCGCTGAATTGAGATTCTGCCACAAACATTCTTAATTCAGTTAGCATTTTAGTTCAGATTGCAAGTGACAATAATCCCATCACCTTTAAAATTTAATGAAAAGGGAACTAACTGTTTGAAATTCGAGTGCTATGTTGAATAGATGAATTCCACTGGGAAAAAGGAAAAATTATGCTTCAAGGGTGTCTGTCACGGAAAGTCTTTAAAAGGAAAATGCATATAAGATTAAAGTAGACTTTGAAGGTGATGTTGTCCAGTGCTGACGGGAGACTGTGGTGGGAACCTTTTCAAAGAGTGTATTCTGGAGAAGCAAAACAGCACTTCTTGTGTTGTTAGTGTATACAGTGTGGTGTTAACTAACCAAGTTCACCTGACTAGTATAACCAGAAGCAGTTCTCATCCTGGTGACAGAGGGTCCATCCTCATGAGGACTTTGTAACTCCACATAAATCTGAGTGGTGTCTGGCTCAGCACTAAAATTAAATGTGCTGGCACCAAACCCGACACCAGAACGCAGTGGGGCGGGAAGTGTTGCTGCTGTTGAGATTTCCACCAGTGAAGAGGCACCAGAGCCACCGCTCGGTGTACTCATACAGAATTCAGGTAGTGTTGTCGCTGTCGGCTGTGTTAAAATGTTTAACTGATCTTTGAAGTATTTGAGCTTTTTCACTACTGTGCAGTTCATTAACTAATGCATATTTTTCTACTGATGCTATTTATTGTCTTTCTCAATAAAAAGGCAACTCCTGAAACATGGGCACCCAGAATGGGCTAAGGAGATCTCCTGCTAACGAGGTTTAACTTGTGCTGCAGTGCAGTCATGCACGTGACTACAGAAACTGCTAAGAAAGCTGGATACTACCAGTATGATAGTAGATTGTACAGGACAAATTTATCCTTACTGAATTCTGTGTTGTCATGGATACATTACCATTGGTACCTGAGCTAGCTAGTTTAAAACTAGCTCAGTTGTGTCAGTCGTATTGCAGTTTCTGCAAAGTTTTGGTCTAGTCTGAAAGTGAATAGAATAAGGATCTTGTATGGTACAGAAGTGTTGGTTCCGAAGCAGCAAGAAGTCCTACTTTCCTCCTTGCGTTATCTGATATTGCTGGTTTAATACTGAGATACGCTTTTATTTCAAAGCACTGTAGGGCACTCTTAGGCTAAGATCTTTCATGTGGGACATTTATTTGGGTTAGATATTGGACAGTATTTTTGATGGAAGAGTACTTTTTTCATACTTTATTCCCTGTGACTCTCTTCCACCAAATCTCAGCATAAATATTCTGGGAGAAATATACTGTAAATATTTGTATTTATTAATGCAAATGGAAATCACACAGCTAAATCCCCATGTGCTGGACTAAATATTTACCTTTCTGTGTAGATTTTAAGTGTATTCAAGGACAGAACAACCATTCTCAATGTTCAGAAACAGTAAAAGGTGCCATTCAAGAGCTGTGGCTATTTCCTTGAGTGGGCGAGTTTGAAACTAAGATTAGACTGGGTTCTAAAATGTAAACATTTTCTGCCTTAAAGTATTTTAGTAATTATGATATAATGCTACGAATTGCTTGGTTATATATTAATTCAGCAAACCTCTAGGAAGCCCTTGATACATAGTACCTTGTGTTAAAAACCATTCAGCTTACTGGAACAGCTGAAGCTTGAAGCTTACTGCTTCAAGAGTTAATAGTCTAAAGAGGCCAAATGGACAAAAATGTAGGGGAAAAACAGATGCAAAAGGAAGTAAAGTTTCCTGACAAGGTCATAGACCTGGTCAGCTGAACCAGAAGTGTACCTGTTGCTTCTTAGTCCCCACCTAGCACTTAATACACAGACTCAGACAGCCATAGTTCAAACTGAAAGCACTGGGCAGCCACTCATGCAGACCGTATGAAATCGCTTGGAGCAGAATCACGATGACAGAGTTACATGGCTCCTAGCTTTACTGTGACTCTGCTTCTGGCTTCCCAAATGGTGCAGGAAGGCCCGTACCTTTCATTGGCTCCAGACATCTCTCCTTTATGAAAGGGTGTCAGGAGTTGTCTCTGCACCAGCCCAGCAGCTACAGCACGAAGCAGTGAGCGCGTCAGCAAGAGGCTGGCTTCAACTTCGCGTGCACCACAGAGCAGAATGACTGACCTGCCCATCTACCGGCTGCACCACGTACCCAAACCCAGCAGGCCACCCCTGCACCCCAAAAGAGGGCCTCCAATATAGATCTAACTTCTACAAGGAACCACCTTACCTTTGGTGGCATTTTGAAGGTGACAGTGGGAAAATCACCATCAAATTTTCCCCGAAGTGAGATAGTAGTTCCCTGGGATATAGTCTATGCTGCCTGCTCCTGACGGGGTAAATCAATGCTATTGTGTTTAAAGATAACTGGCATAGCTTTGCATATACCTGTGCCAGCAAATGTGTCTGCTGCAACTTTTATAGAAGTAGTGACAAAAGGACCAGCAATGATAAGACTGGAGTAGATTAAATGTGGAATACCTTGCTGAGCTACAGCTTACTAAAACAAAAACCCTGTCTTTGATTTACTAAGCCAGGAAAATAACTTACGGTTTAGACTTGCTTTTCTCTTCTTTTGGGGACCCGGGAAGGCTAATACTTTTATAATAACTGTTTATTGAATGTCTGACTTCATGATCCTGACTTAAGCACTGAACAGGAGACCACTACAGGAAATTTATGCCTCAAACCAGCATAGTATCTCAAACTATTATTGAATTGTAGCACTACAATATAGCTCACAATAAAGCTTGTAACAGCAGAGAGTTCTTTGCAGCTCTTTCTCTTTAAAAATCTCCTGGTACACTTCTAAATCAATTTCTAATAGGAAAACTTTTTTCCCAGGGCTGTAAATAACATGTTTATGGAGAGGAGAATCCTCTCTTGCCCCACAGTGCCTGAGCAATCCAGGAATTGCAATAGATCAGGACTCTCATTTCCCCTTTGAGGGAAAGGATGACTGGAGGTATGCTTGATGGTGGCCCTGTACACCACACAAATCCTTCTCTGGGCTAGATGACCCAGACTTAGAGTCCACACAAATATTCATAAGTCTCAGAAGTGCCCTTAAAATCTGTCCTGCCATGGGCACTAGAACTGTGTTTTGTGCCACTGGATGGAGTTTCTGGTAAATAAAGAGGAAAGATGATATAATTAACAAAGGTTTAATTTTAAGGTTACTGTGAGATTTATTTTTTTTAATAACAAACTAGTAGCTGACTTAAATCAAAACAGTAGTCATAAAACCTGGGAATAGAGAGAAATTCAGATTCATCTTCAATTTCTGTATTCTGGTCCTATCTTTTAAATAAGCAATAGTTTAATATCAGCTCTGCATCTGAAGCCAAACGTTAAAAAAAAAAAAAAACAACAAAAATTTCATACAGCACCTGTACAACTGCAGTAACATTGAGGTAGTTTGTTAATAATGAAAATACCTTGAAGGGTTTGGAGAGGTAAATTGTATTGCTATGTAAGTGAAAAGTGTCAGTATCTATTTTTATTATCTGCTTTGCTCTGAATCAGGGAAAACCTCTGATCTGTTTTTAACAAGCTCAACTACAAATGTAATCTAAATATTTTACATTTCTTATTCATGTAAGGTTCTCTCTCTGTAAGAGATTTAAATGTCTTATTTCTCCTATATTATTATATAGCGGCTGCTTACCAGAATCGTAACTTTTTTTTTCGCTTAACAAAAAGATGAAGAAATTATAGTTTATTAACATGTTTATTAAAGTTTATTAGCATGTTTATTAAAGGAAAGAGGTTGCTCAGTACAGATTCCATTTTTAGGGGATTTTGATGTCCCCTTTTAAGAGCATGCACAGATAATAATTCAGAACATTGCAGTCCAGTCAGGTCTGACTGGTAGAAAGCATGACTTACATCCAACGCAACATCCTAAAAGTCAAGTTTCTACCAAATTTTTTCAAAATCCTGCTGCGAACATTGAAGTTGTTAAACCTTCTCATAACCTATTTATTTTTTAGATTTGAAGAATTACCCTTTCTCAAAAGTGGAAGAATTATTTTTCTAAAACTATTTTTAAAATGACATTTGGAGGGAGAATTTCATCTCAAATATTTAAAGTGTAGTATAATGAGAGCAACTGCAAGATAGTTACATTGAGAAGTACTTTGTAATATTAACTACAGATATTGCTGTGAGCTCTATCTATATTGAAAATGACATAAGTAAAAAAGGAAATTTCATTCTCTTTTTTTTTTAATCTTGAAATGCTCCTTCAAATAGGATTAATTTAATTTGTTTCTGTAAGAAAACTTTGCTGGGCTATCAGGCTTGTGATTTGATGGACGAATTTCTGTTTAAAAAGATTAATTTTACCCAGGGACTTCAGTGAAGACTCTGGTTTATTGTGCTCTGCGATAGTAGTATATTTCATAGCTATGGGCTTTGATGGAGAGCAGCCTGCCCTTTGCTCTGGAGAATGCCTCTCGGGGGAATGTTCCCCATAGTACTTTAGATGATAACCACTTCCAGAAAGCATAATGGACGACAAAGCAAGCGGTGAGATAGTTTGACCCATGCCAGTTTGAAGGCTTTAAAATTGCTGACCTTACTATAAACTTACAGTTGGATTTTTCTTTTACTCCCCTATGCAGAAAATGGAATACAGGTGTGCTGTGATTTTTACCAAAAAAACTTGCAGCTAGGTGTCCTGTAGCTTCTGTGGAAGTAGAATTTCCTATACAATGTATCTTGGTGAAGACAGAAATGTAGATCTCTGTCATGGAGTTGTTGTCATGTGAGAGATCATGTGGTAGAGAAATCGTTCTGGTTTTGGATGGTTATGAAGTTTTGCCTTCTGTTACCATCTGGACAACCAAGAGTGACAACAAGTCTAAAGATGCCCTGCACTTTTGTAGATATTTCAAAGTTGGCTTTAAAATTGCTTATCTAGAGCAAGTTGTGTTGTCACGAGAATATTTAATGAAAGACACCCTATGATGTGACTATCTCCTGTGCTGCCATGGCTACTTTGCTAGCGTCATCTCAACTAGCAGCTCTGATATATCTGCTAAGTTATAGACACAGAAGTGACTGCGGTGTTTATGTCTTTTGGGTTTTCCTTGGTGCACAATATATAGACAGAATTATGCAAGGTTCATACACCTGCTTTGCAACAGCACTGAGAAATTTTGCTGACCTAGACATAAAATATACTCACCTGTTTTTTAGTAAGATGCCGTTGTTAGAAAACTAGCGCTTCACTCACAAATAAAAGTGTTATTAAAAAAGTAAAGAAGTCAGACTTTGCAATGTAGACAGATATCTGCCCATCTAGACTGGATGTATAAAATTTATTGTTATTTTTCTGACTTCTAAGGCAGCAGCTTCAAGTGCAAAGGGTTACCAAGAAAACAGTATTAATCAAGTTTATCCAATTCTTCAAAACTTTCTTATAATACTCTTTGCTGGCATTGTATAGATCTTCATAGCGTGACAGACATAATTCATTTTTGGGCTTCACCACTCAGAATTAATGAGGTTGTTCTAAATTTGCGCTGATAAAATCTTTATACTGCCTCACGCTGCAGTACTTGCCTTATATAGTATGCAGAGAGGTGGATGTATATACACACATTCATTCAGCTTATTTCTTTATCTTTAGACTTACAGGGCATAAAGCTTAAGATCTAGTATTTTAATACTTCAGTAGTCCTAAAATGTCCATAACTATAAAGGTAAATGGCCTATGAAACGATATGCTTAGCATCTTTAAAGGAATAATGTGTTTAGAGACCTAATGAAATAAGAGTAAATCTGTCAACATAAGACCTACTTTAGAGAAAGTGATTTCCATGAAGGTATTTTTTTTTACAGAATATCAGGAAAGCTGTTATTCAGTTAGATAAAAAGCCCATTAAAGAGATGGGGGGGAGGGGCAAATATGCATTTCAATTACTCAAATTAAACAAAGGCAGTGAAAAAAATTCCATTTGGCCAAACCAGCCAATATTTGGTGTAACACAAATAACTAAGAAAATTCACACAGCAGTGAAAGTAAGTTGGGATTTCTGAGTATCTAAATATGGAAGTGGTATAAATGCNTAAATGCTTCTTTGAAAAAAAAAAAAAAAAAAAACAACATTCAGGGGGCTTTAAGTTTGCACAATTAAGCTGTTATTTCATTTTCTTCATTTTCTTTTGTGCTTGCTTTTATTACTGAGCTCAGATATGTTTCAAAGCATTTAAAAATGCAGGAATCAGTGGGGGAGAGTGAAATGTTTATACTTATGCCATCTGAGTACTTTGTGAGTAATTGCAAAAGTGGCAGTATCTGAGACATCAGTATGAAAGAAAACTTTACAGTAATTTGAATAGTAATATAGCATACAGCAGCAAGACACAAAAATATATGCTGTAATAGATATAGAAAGTCAGCTAGTTCTTAAATGTAGAGGTATCACTTCTGCCTGAGGCAGTCTCTCAGATGCAAATTTGGAAACTGGGGAAACACGCTAGGGAAGTAACCTCTAGGTCTGCTCTGTTCTTAATATCTTCCTCTGACATCATTTCTTGACCGCCTTCCAAGACAGGACAGGCTATGCAGGTAACTGCCCTAGTCCTGAGGGGTGACTCCTATGTCAGCTTCTTGTGTTGCTGGGAATATCAAGCTCTAAGCTTGCACAAATTTCAGCAAAACGATTAAGCACTAGGAAATTCCATCACACTAAATATTATTCCTCTACATAAAGCTAGACATGTGTTTAATGTCTCTGACAAAGCAAGGCCATGAAGTACAAGATTATATTACTTGAGTTAGAGTAATTGACCTCCTGGCTGCGTATTTTCAGCAGATTTTGGTACTTTTTATACATAAGCCACCCTACTGTGACATGGTCATCCATTTTGGGCCAGGCAGTGCAGATTTGTTTCTTTTAAGGCTAATATTTCAGAATTAAATATCAGATCCAGTTCAATAGTATATTCAATTCCAAATATGAACACACCGTCAGAGAGTGAGAATAGAGGGAAAGGTCAGATGATATCATTAGCGTTGCTAAGAACAGCTACAGGGTTTGAGAAGCAGGCTGAAGAGAAGGAACATTACTTGGACAGGAGCCCGAAGTCTGCACTTTGGTGAAAAATTTTTCTTTAAGTTCTAAGTACACTATTTCCATTTCCATTTGATAAGGACCTTTGAGGATTGCGTCATCCATCTCTCGGGGGTTAAAAGCACGAGCAGTCTCAATAATGTTATTTGCCCAGGTTTCCAACAGTTAGAAATACTGGTGTTGGGCCTCAAAGCAGTAAGACCTATAAAGACACGCTCAAAAGGTTAATTAAGATATATGTTTGCTCTCATCCTTCATTTAGAGAATGAAAACATTCTAATGGGATGTATCTCTTGAATGATGTAGCTATTATTGTGTTATCTCTAATTATGTAATGAGATTTGATATTTCAGGTCTATTCAGCTACCTTTCAGGGTTTTTTGATACAAAAGCAGTTTAGTCTCTCAATGTATCTAATAGAGTAAATTCATTGAGATGATGTGTTGAAGATTAAAGAGCTAAATCTTGTAATTATTACAGTCGTAAAACATGTTATGTAATAAAACTGAGAAGTATTTTATAGAATGATTTAGCACCTTTGGTAGTCAGTGGAAAGAAGCAAATGAGATCGATCCTAATGGATTTCCCTTGAAAATCAAAGAAGCCAAAGTGAGTTACGAAATCAGCGTGAACAAGGCACATAACAGCCTTAAGCCTCTTAACACATCTATAATGCAACGCAGGTGCTTGCAAACATTTCTGAGGTAAAGGTGTTCTTGAATGTGCGAGCTGTGTATCAGCATATCACTGTGTGTGAGCTAACCAGCCCGCTGCAAGTCACGCCATTAAGACAGGTGCCACATTTTGCTAAAGAAAGCAGTTAACTGCAGGACACCAGCTAGTATCTCTATGGGACTCTGTACTTGAGCTCTGTGGACAGAGTAGCTTGGAGATCACCACGCACCTCTCCAGCCTGCAATTACAAACATTACCTTCATTTTTGAGTTTTATACAAAGTTCCAAAGCATAAAAGATGCCATATATTCTCCACGGTGTTTATTCGTTTCACATAGCAGCTTCCACTACTCTCACTGCCATTCCTCTTGCCAGCTCTTTTTAAAAATGTAACCTACTCAATTTCCATCCTTCATTATAATCCAAAATTTATAAATAAAAGAAAATGACTGCTTAACAAAAATCAAAGCACTTGGCTGACTGTTGGGATGTGTTATTACAAATCTCTTTGTTTGCTGTGAAAGAGCTTGTCTTTTCCTTCCAAATGCTAGTCTAATTTTCATAATAATGATTTTAGCTCTCCCTTCCTCTTTCAAAACAGCATTAAATTTAAAAATGAATATGTTCCAGCGGTCAAATCTGTTGGTGGCAAAACATACTTATTCTTAATGGGAGTATAACCTTGTTAAAGGCTGAGTGAAAACTAAATGATGTCCTTACAAAGAGAGAAACAATGCAGTTTGTTTCTGGCATAAACAGGGGGGGGAAGTGTGAGCTATAAACAAATCTGTGCAATGGAGGCAAGCTTAGTGTCTGACAGGATAAGGGGCTTCTATAAAGGAATGACTGCAGGAGTAGTGACTGATAGAAGTGAGCGATCGGCAGAAGAGAGGCTGCTGTGGTGACCCTTCAAAAAAGCAGTTTTATTCCTTAGAGTCTATGCTCTTCAGTACCCTTGGCTGAGGAAATAAATCAATGTACATTTCCTAAAATGTGTAACCACAGTTTTTCTAAATGGGAACTCAGCTTTTGAATATCTCTTATGCACAGCAGGTAGAAGCTTTCTCTTGCTAGTGAATCACACACGGTTGAAAACCTGTAAACCTGATTCCTAGGTGGTAGAAGATGGAGTTTCGGTGGAACTGTGTTGATTTACATGACCTGACAATCAGCACTTTAACTCCTGCAGCATTAGAAAACAGTAATAGAGGTGTCAAGAAATGCTTGGATGTTCCTCTGCAATGCTAAAGAACCGTAGTAATTTCAAATTTCCTATTTGAAGTTAAAGCAAGTATATAAAATAAGTGAGCTAAAAATTATTTCCCATAGAAGTCAAAATGAGCTTAGATGTGGTGAGGTTGATTTATATTTTGAATGGAAAAGATTAAGAATGTGGGACAATGTTTTAAGTTAATAATTTTAATTAATATTTCTGTCTTTAAATAAAAGAGGGAGGGTGTGGAGAAATGTTAAAAATGAGGTATGTGGGCACCAAAACAAGTAACCCTAGCATTTAAATATGAAGTCAAAGCTGACTGAATGGAGCTATGGATCTTGTTCTCATAAATCCATTTTATTCATGGGGGTTTAGGTGGTGATTAGTAGTAAAAATTTGTATTGCTTCCGTAGATCCCCTTATGAAAGTAAGGCAGATACACACTTTGCAGTTAGGGACAGTAAGTGGTTCACAATCACACTGTTATAGTGCAGAGGGATGGGAAGGGGTGCTGGGCCACGCTGCCTGCAGGGCCACGTTTGGCATTCTTCTGACCAGAGCTTGAAGTTGTGCTGCTGGACCACCCAACAAGCAGCACCTAATCATGCTTGACCATGCGAGTGTTTCATGGTGAGGCTATAGAGTAAAAACTGTAATACGTAAGTAAATCTCCAAAAGAAACATTTTATTTTTTTTATACTATGGGCAAGCATGCAGTAGCTCAGTGTTTAAAGGGACAGTTATATCAGTATCTAAGGAAGTATTCAGTACAATAAGATGTAATCATTGCTATGGCAACGATTTTTTCCAGATCAGTGGATAAAATGCTGGTTTCAAACTTGTGTCTATAACTTGTAAGTAGACTTATTTGTTCTCTGTTTTATTTCCTCCTATATTCTTAATCGCTACAATGCAGCCTGTAAAGAGCACTTGTAAAGAGCACAGTACAACAATTGATAAAGCGTGTGGGTTCAACGATTCATATATTGACACAATGAATTCAATGGAAAACTAATTAATAATAATAATAAAAAAATAACAGTTTGCCCTCTATGGTTTCTTTCATCAGAGAAGCTCAAAGAGCTTTACAAATATTAATTAAGCCTCAGAACACCCTGATAAGCATCTCTCTCTTCCTCTCATTTTCTCCCTGTAACTAATATTAATTTCTGGATTACAGTGAATCAGAACTACAAAACAAGAACAACTGGAAGGGAAAAAACATCTTTGTACTGTTTTAAGGTTACCCACAGAATCACAGCCTGTGCCAGTGAAACCAAATGC
The DNA here is from genome assembly GCA_003993805.1 of Himantopus leucocephalus. Classification (NCBI taxonomy): domain Eukaryota; kingdom Metazoa; phylum Chordata; class Aves; order Charadriiformes; family Recurvirostridae; genus Himantopus; species Himantopus leucocephalus. The sequence continues at coordinate 599,972 of RSEF01000008.1, read as the reverse complement.
TGCGTTTGATGCTATGCAGAAGAATCTGTGCACCTGCCCCTGCACCCTCATTTTCATGAAATGTTTCTTTGTCTACAGTGCATGTGGCCATCTAATCAGACTTTTTTATCAACGTATAATCCTTTCCTAATCAGTAAGATGTATTGATTGTTCTGACTATTACATTTACATTCTAATACACAGATTTAGTCAAAGTGAAGTGATTTTTTAATTCTTATTTTAAAGAGAGTATTCCCCAAAGCTTAACAAAGAGTTCATATAGTATAGTGGGCAGAAGGCTGGTCTGGGATCCTGAGACTTAATCCTGTTTGCAAATGGCTTGAATTGTAGCTTTGGAAAAATATTTTAATCTCATTACTTCAATTTCCTGCTTTGGAGAAGAGATAAATAGTATTTGTTTATTTTTAGGGGTTCTAGAAGGTTTATTTAAATGTTGTTTTAAAGACAGTGTAGCTGAGGGCTACATGCACTGTCTCAGGACAGGAAAGAGGCAATTATATATTTATCAAGGCATTTATTTATTATTCCCTAATTTTATAGAATCATAGAATCATTTATGTTGGAAAAGACCTTTAAGATCATCAAGTCCAACTGTTAACCTAGGACTGCCAAGTACACTACTTAACCATGTCCCTAAGTGCCACGTCTACAGTCTTTCAAATGCCTCCAGGGATGGCAACTGAACCACTTCCCTGGGCAGCCTGTTCCAATGCTTGATAACCCTTTCAGTGAATAAATTTTTCCTAATATCCACCCTAAACCTCCCTTGGCACAACTTGATGCTGCTTCCTTTAGTCCTATCACTTGCTACTTGGGAAAAGAGACTGACCCCCACCATGCTACAACCTCCTTTCAGATAGTTGTAGAGAGTGACAAGGTCTCCTCTCAGCCTCCCTTTCTCCAGGCTAAACAACCCCAGTTCCCTCAGCTGCGCCTCATAAGACTGTGCTCTAGACCCTTCCGCTGCTTCATTGCCCTTCTTTGGATGTGCTCCAGCACCTCAACGTCTTTCTTGTAGTGAGAAGCCAAAAACTGAACATGGTATTCTAGGTGCAGCCCCACCAATACCAATCACTTCCCTAGTCCTGGTGGCCAGACTATGATACAAGCCAGGATGCTATTTGCCTTCTTGGCCACCTGGGCACACTGCTAGCTTATATTCAGCCAGCTGTTGACTGACACCCCCAGGTCCTTTTCTGGTGGGCAGCTTTCCAGCCCCTCTTCCCCAAGCCTGTAGCCTTGCATGGGGTTGTTGTGACCCGAGTGCAGGACCCGGCACTCAGCCTTATTTAACATCATACAAGGACCTTATATGTTACGAACTTGACCAGGCTGATTTGGGACATTCTACAGAGGACAAGATTTCGATGAGCTCTTTTTCTACAACCTGGTCAGCAGCTTCAGCTTCCTCGCCTTGCTTTAATCAACTAGAAGAATGCAATAATCTTAATCATTTTCCTGGGTAAAGCCAAATCTTGTCAGACTTATAGTAAGTACACGGTGTCATTTCCCAGGTGCTGTTTTCTTTGATACTTGGAATACCAATTCCCATTTCACATTGCTGCTCCTCACCTCATCATCCCTTTGTATTTTTGGACCCCATCCAGTTCTTCCAATCCAATATCTTAACTGCTCCCTCTAATCATTTGAACTAGTTTTTTAAATGCAAGAATGAGTTGGAATCATCTCTGCAGTCTGACCTGGTGAAAGGAAGAATGTCTAAATTGAAATTATTCACAGAAAGCTGTTTCATCTGGTTTGTACTGTTATTTCAGACAGTCAAATGATTTCCGCTCAAGTGAAGACAACTATATGTGCCACTGGACAAGCTGCATGAGCTTGTTCAGAGCTGTGTGAAAATCACTGATTTGGCAAACAGTCTTTCTGGCTTCAGTCACATTCGTTCTCGTCTTCTGAGTTTTACGCAAAATTTCATTTTCAGACAGAACTTGAAGATCTTAAACTAAAACTCTCCTGAACAGGGAAGCAATTGTGAGAGAGAGGTGAGATTAGTTTTAGGTAGCCTATTTCTCTGACAAATATTTGTCACTCGTTGGGAAGTTACATGTAATTTAATAGGAATTTAAAAACCCAGTTTCCTACCAAAGCGCCTCCTGCAAGTTGGCTCTGTGGCACAGGTTCTGACACAGTTATTTGCAGCAGCTCTTGACAAGAAGTAAAGGGTGTAAACATGTTTGTCCTGGTTCTCCTGTGGACAATTTTAGAGAAACAGGATACTGCTTAATTCTAATCAATTATACTAAAATATTTGATTAGCCACTGCAGAATAAAATTGCAGATAATTTTTTTCAATGCAGGAAAACTTCTGAAGTTGTTTTCCTACCTGTCTACAACCCCAGAATGGAGACTCTATTCAGGACAAATGCCCTTTAAGTGCCTGGGTGTGGGCTATAGCCTCCTAAAATTTCTTCCTACTATGGGCAGCTAGGAGTCTGATTTTGAGAAACACAGTTTAATAAGGCCTGTGCTAGTGAGTGCCCACGTTACTTGAGTCTTTACCACCTAGGGGTACTCTCACTGTCTCACTTAAAATATCTGGCCCTTGGCACTCCAAACTGTATCCTAGAGAAATCTCTTTTTACAGTAGTATTTTGGGAAATTAGGCTCCCTGACAACGCTCCAAACTGCACGTAAACTGGCTGTCTAAAGCAGATGGTCTGAATGTGACTTTTGGGTCTAATTCTCTGTGTTATGCTAGCAAGGGGGAAATGTGGTATAGGGAAAATCTGAACTGCAACCTATTGGCAGTTGGCAGGGCAGAAAACTAAAAGCTCTTATTTCAACACTGAGAGTCTCATTCAAGCCTTGACATAACATCAGCAAAGATTATTTAAGTCTTAAAATTGTTATCAAGGACAAAAAAATGGCAAATAACAGCAGTCAGAATCAATTTTCTAAAGTATTAAGATTAATAAGGTAGACATTTTGTGTTGCTTTAGGTCCCTAAATTAAGAATAATTAACTTTTCAGGTGGAAATTTTAATTTGCTGAGGTTATTTATTTGTGCAAAATTAGGTACTTTTGTAATGATCTCCAAGTTTGTGGCCCAAATCTGTGATATTAGCAATTTTAAGCATGTGTGCGTGTATTTTAAATTGTATTTCACAAACATTATGTAATGAATAGTTCTAACGGTTACGCACTGCTACATGAGTTCAAAGAGCAAATTTACAATTATATTCAGCCAGGACTTACATACTTCTTTGTAAAGTTGTAAACCAAAAATAGAAGCTTGTATGAGGACTATATTCTCCTGAAATGGCTCTTGCAATTTAGACATTTTTTAAAATAATTTTTTGACTTTTAAGGATAAAGTAAAGAAAAAATTTCTTCATCAGTTTCACTTACTATAAAATATCCTTGCTAGATGTTGTGGACTGTTGCATCTTACACAGAGATCAACATTACATCACAAGCACCATGCCAAAAGCTGCACATACAGCAGCCACATATGAACATAATATCCAGCTAACGATTTAGCCATCTATTTCCCACAATTTTGTTGATCCTATAGGATAACATAAGACTTACTTATAGCACATATATAAAATCTACTAGTTTGGCTGAAGCACCTTAGCAGAGCCATCCTTCAGTATTTCCTTCAGGCTTCAGGTTTCATCACTTTGCTACTGCTGTGGACTAATTAGCCTTTCCCAACAGAATGCTGGTGCTAGAATATGAATGAAGTCCTGCAGCGTTCCTTTTCAAGTGTGGGATCACTGGGTTAATCTCTACATGAAACAGTTTGGTTACTGAATGGAAGAGCTGCCATGTGGGCTAAACCTGGCAAAGTCAATATACTTTAAGAGGTTTAGTAAGACACGCTCTTCAGAAATAGTTTCACAAGAACTGTGTGGTCTGCAATAATTTAATAAATCTGAATTACTTTTACATCTAATTGGAACGCAGCTTTAATTTCCATCCTTTCCATTTGCTGGGTAACAAAGGACCTAAAGTAACTGAGCATAATCCTTCCGGGCTGTCACCCTGGGAGCTGGCAGAGCAGGAAGGGTGCTACTTCAAGACTTTTCCTGATATATTCCACTGCTACAGAAACATTAAATGAACCCAAAGTTATTAACCTGTGGTTTCATTACCTTTTCTCTTACAGAGAACAGCAGCCTGACACAGGGGGCTGCGCACAGTGCCCACCCAAGGGTCTGAGTTTGCCATCAGTAGGGCCCCGGTTTTGTTTGGGAGCTGAAGTTAACCTAAGAAGGAGCCCTAAATCCCCTCCCCGCCACCCTTTGGGGGTTCAGCCAAGGCTGCACATTTGGCTTCCCCTGTCTGCTTACTGTCATTTGCAAGCTTGTTCACTGTTAAAATTTTGGGCATCCTACAAAGTGCTGGTAGCTGAATTATTCCCAGTAATGTCATGTGTGCAGTGCCCTAATGCTAAGATTCTCACCTGAGTGGCTTTACTTTGCTGGATGTCCCAGACCGGCAAAGGGATTTGCATCTCTGTGCAGGGCACCAAAGAAGTGGTGACAAGGGAAAATGCAGGTTATTTGCATGAGCATTTTTCTCAGGGAGAGCAGTCCTAAATTGGAGCTGGATGCGTGACTTGTAGCTGGAATAGAAGCTGGCTCCAACTGAAAGCAGAGGGAATGTGATCTTCATGTCAGAAAGGAGGTGGGTATTTCTTGGTGGACAAGTATTCTCACAGGCAGCTTGCTAGATGCTGTTTCTCAGAAATGGATAGAACAGTCATTTTTATGTTTATTTTTCCATTAAGCAGTTATTGTTCTACCCAGTTACATACACCCCTTATTGCCAGGAGAAAACTGTAAAGTGATTACTTCCTTTTAAGTAAACATTGTTTGTTCATATACTTGTCCACTCTGAAATAATAGTTCAACAGCAGTGACTGAAGTGAGTCAAACTTGTTTTGCCTGATTCCCAAATAAATTTAACAGAGTGGATTCAAATACCTAACTAAAACATTACTCAGTTTACCTTCCACTTAGAAAGGGCCGTGAAAGAAGAAGCATGAGTAGAGAGAAAAGGAAAAACCTGTGCAAAATATCAAAAAGAAGGNGGGGGGGGGGGGGGGGGGGGGGGGGACGACAAGGAGGAGTTTTTTGTACCTGCCGGCCTATTTTGCCACAGGTACACAGGCTGAGAGCAATCACTAGCTATCAGTTAAGTGGTCTAGTGACTAATTTTTAGCCAGAATGCATCTTTCTGCCTGTAGATGACATTTAGTATTCAGGATGACAAATGTCCTGGGTTTTTTTTGTCTCAATACAGACTAAAAATAAACATTAGCTGCAAGGGTAAAGTTGTCAATAAGTAATAAATCTTGCTATGTTCCTAGCACCAAATTTTCATCTGCCCATGTCCTGCTTGCTGTCTCTCATCTCCCGTCTTTACTGTTGCAGTTGTGGGGGACTTCCACGAGAGCACCCGCTTTCATTTGCCGTAGGGGATAGATTAGAATTTCTAATGGGGATTAAGATACGTCCCCTCTTCTACAGCGGTCAAAAGTGAGCACAAGTACGAGCCTTTGGTACCTGTGGCTGCAGGAGATAGGGGATACACCCTGGTGCTCAAGAGCTGCAGGGCAGTATTCTCAAATGACTCCTCTTCCCCAATCCCTCTTCTTTGCTCCATTCCCATAAAGCAGGTGAAAGTGAGATGTCAGCCTGCTTTTTAGGAAGTAATATTTGTCTACTAGGGTAGCTATGGAGGGCTACACTGAAAGGCTGACAGGATATGTATAGCCAAGATACACAATTTCTACAGTTCTTACCTTTATTTATTTAGTTAGTTAGTTACAGAGTAACAAAGATACCAAAAATGTCCTGAGATGTTTTTTTGAGTGTTGGGTGCTGTTATAGCTAATTTCACTACACCTGAAACATTGCAATTCATTTTTTTGAATTTTTTTTTTTCTGAATATTTTTAGTAGAACTGTCTGTTGTGACTTCATTTTTTCCCCTGATGTTTTTCTCTAGCACAGAAAGAAAACTTCTTACTATATGGAGCAGGTGTACAGGAGCAATTAATCTCCCTATTCAGTATGCACCGTAATTTAGTGCTTGGATTACATATTCTGTAATTGTGTATGTGTGTATACAGCTAAATATGTACTTCTCAGTAGAGATTAACCTCCTATCAACATATGATGTTGTAAGTCTACTGTGTTTGCATAACATTTAGGCAAATTGGTAAAATTCTAAAATATGGTGATTTAGAAAACAAAGTGTTTTTCAAAACCATGCTAAGTGTGCATAGAGGGGATCGTGAGGTCAGCTAGAGTGCTGTTTGTCTTGGCTTCTGTGGATGCTTTGAAGTGCAGCTAAGCAGGGGTGAGAGTACGGCTTTGTAGTACTGGTGTCAGTGCTGCAGTCGCTCTTCCACCATCTCTAAACAATGTATTTTGAAAATGGACAGATCTCTACTAAGTCGCGTTTTAGCCCTACTAGGTCTTGTAAAATAGTAGTGGTGTTAGATGATGCTTTTTATATTTTATCTATAGTTTCTTGAGTATTCTACTGAAAGCAGCGTGCAGATTTTAAATTTGAGCTGATGGATAAAATCGTACAGCTGAAGAGACACAAGACATACAGCAGATTTGAGGCTTGCAATAGGTCTGTTCAACTTCCTGTGCCAAATGACTGAACATCAGCCAGTAGTAAAATAGCATTACAGGTCTAGGTCTAGTGAGCTGGCAAATGGGTGTTCCTTGCGATACTAAGAGATGGGAATTTTTTGGTAGGAAATATTATTGTACTATCAATCTGCAGATGTTACTGCAGTAGAGCCAGTGTCTCTTCTCTGGGGATTTAAATAGGAGTATTTAATTGTTCCACTTTAATTCATGTCATGCTTCAGCCTAACTTACAGAATTTGGAGAGAATAAGAATGGATGAATCAAGTTTTATTATCTTAATTTACATTGCAAGGTTTTCTGTGATGGAAATTTTTTCCTGCTGTCAAGGGCCTCAAATCTAAACCTGATTTTTAATATTTTGATTGGATGGAAATGTAATTGACAGAGGGAAAATACTGTCTGTAGGAAAGGAAAGGGAAAAAAGACTTCTGGGGGAAAAAAAAGTAATGATATAAGCAGAAGGAAAAAGCAGCAAAACTCTAGTGGGACTACTTGTTAAAGATAATGCTATCACAAGTTGAAAGGAAATTATTAAAAAAAAAATCTTCAAACATGTAATTTCTACGTACTGATTTTACCCAAGGGCATAAAAGGAGAGGAGCTTTGAAACTTTTACCTCCCTTGGTAAAATAACTTCATCAGATGTTTACCATTTTTAATCTTTAGAACTATGTTTTTAATTTTTGTCTTAAAGTACCATGAGAACCACAAACGGAGCCGTATTATTTATCACTTTTCCTATAATTTTTATCACAAGTCACTGTTACAATGACNCTATGTTTTTAATTTTTGTCTTAAAGTACCATGAGAACCACAAATGGAGCCGTATTATTTATTACTTTTCCTATAATTTTTATCACAAGTCACTGTTACAATGAGACTGAAAGAAAGAATGGAAAAACACTGTGCGCACACCGTACTAAATGCTGTTTGTGGAAAGTGATTTATGAATAATGGTGTAGCATGAAATGGAAATGAGTGAATTCTGGCTGCAAACAGAAGGCATTTGCTGTTGTACAAAGAAGGAGAAAATACTTCTGAGGCCTCCAAAATCTCTTATTCGAAGCTCTGGCATTCTGGCAGGCTGATAAGCCAAAAGAGGATCAAACCACAGGCACTGCAGGGGCGATAGTTTTGTGCACAGTTCCTTTGATGGTGGGCTGAGAGAATCATTTGGCTAAATATCGGACACATATCATGTAAGGGCTAAACTCTCTTGACTTCAAGGGGGTTCTGTCAGCCTAAACAAGACGTGCATCTGGTTGTAACCGGTCTTTGCTGATTTTTCAGGTATGCATTCAGTTTCTTCCAGATTTAGAGTCTGTGTTTAGAACCAGATAAATTTCATGCACAGAGAAGAATAAAAAGACCTTTCAAAAATCTTACACTGCTTAAGGCCTTATTTAGGCCTTATGCGATGCAGAGTGCAATGACCATTTTCTCCAGAGAGATTCAATTCACTAATGACATCATTAGCCATTGCCTCTGTCTTACACCAATGCTACAGAATCAGTTATAAAATCAGGCGACCAGTTGTGCATACAAAAATGTATAACATACAATAAATGCTAACTCACAGTGTTTGATTAAAAAATGCCTAATTGAATTTTTTTGGGAAAGAAAGCCCCTTCCAATGAATATTCAGAGCGCTCAGGACAAATGACAAAATAACAGAATAACTTCTCGTCATGGGAAGAAGTCACTATAGTCTCATGTTATCGAAATAGTAGTATGGACACGATCCGTCAGTCTGACATACCTGCTCATCTATAACCATTGAGTGATCCTGTGAAAGTCTATAGCTTCACGGTTAAGCGTGTGTGATACAGACTGTCGACCGAAGACTCTGTCTGTGTTACTGACAAAATAGAAGGAAGTAACTGCATGCACATGTATAAAGCAGATGATTCCTTGCTTCATGGAACTGAAGAGTCAGGAAAAACACAGTGTGTCAGGAGACAGGAGATGACAAAGAAACAGGAAAGTGATTATATTTGCTACAGTGTGTGCCATTTACAATGTAATATAAGTATATATAAATATAAATATATATAATAGAAATATATAAATATAAATATATAAAAATATAAATATATATAAATATATATATTTTTTTATATATAAATATATATAAATATAATTCTTATCTTTTTAAGAATGTCTAATATTGATGTGCTTTTTGACCTTCTGTCTGAGCAGGTACCTTTCATCTGACTTTTTGGTATATTTTGGTTGATATATAAATTTTCCACTTTGTAGGGAGAAAAACTATAGCACAATGACTTAACGGAGGCTGTAAAATATGTATTTTATTCTTTCTTTTGAATGTCTGCTCATCATTAAAGCTCTTCTTAGGGCTTTACAGCAGAGAGCTCAGGACATGAAACATGAGGTTTTAAGATGACATTGCTGTGCTGTGGCAAGTCTTTATAAAAGTGCAGGTATAAGAAAAGTTTGATCTGTGATTACCCTAACCAGTCACATTTGTCTGCTAGCTTTAAAGCTTCTTTTAATCACAGGTCATACAGTCTTTGATGTGCATGGCTACCTTTCATCCCTTTTCCAAAATTCTCTTCTTTGCCTTCCTTACAAGCCAAAAACATAATTCTCGGTGCTGCTAAAATCCACACATCAGTCATTTTTATTTGCGTACTCAGAAATAGTTTTAAAATTTTAACTTTAAATTATTTCATTTCCATTCTATTCTTAGTATGAGTAGTGACTGAACCCTTGTTTTTAACCTTTGTCTTTAAAAATTTCTCCTGTATATCCCTAAGTTTTGTTTTTATTGCTCATTGGGTAATTCTGTTTTATCTGCTCGTTACACTTCTGAAAGAGCTAGCAAAACCTTTTAATGACCTGTTAATTAAATACTAACATCTTTCAGAACTTTATAAAGGACCTGTACGTGGACTAAATTTGGACCAGCATGCTGTGGATGTCTCTGCTATAGTGCTGATGCCTTCTCTTCTCCTTGTCAAGTTTCCATCTATCAGAGCTGACACTCTTAATCTCATGCGTATTGCTCTGATTTCACTGGGATTACTTTTAGAGTAAAATACAGTCGAGCATAAGGTAGGCCGATGTGATGTCATCCCTCACTCTCTGTTTAAGGATACATCCCGGCAGCAAATGGAGCACATTCGCAATGAATCAGCATTAGGGGACTTGAAGGCTGTGTCACAAACCTGCTGGGGCTTGTGATCAAAGGCAGTGGCTTGATTTGATTGTGAAGTGTGTGGCATAAAGGGCAACAGGCTAGATAGCCGCTGTATATATAGAAAGCCATACTGCTGTGTCTTTTACATCTACTTTCTATCTGAATTTGTCCTTCATTGTAAGACGTGGACCTGCTGAGGGACTAACAGAGCTTTTTAAAAAACTGAGTCCTTAGTCTGCCAGTCCATACCATTTATATTTTAATCCTTATTTTGTAATCATCCCTAACAACAGGAACCTTAGAAAGTAACTGTCCATTAAGTGTTTATTGCAATGGAGCAGAAGTTATGCATTTCATTACAAGTATTAAAACCTGGGCCTAAATTTTGAAAATGTACCTGCTCTGCAGGTACATCAGATGTCTGATTCATTCAGTCAGAAGTATTTGGTATCGGAGATCAACTGGTAGAAACTAGAGAAACAATAGGTGGCTCTGAGCTTTTTCATTTCCTTTTTCCTACCCAATTGGCAGCAAAATCCTACAATAATAGAATGAGCTACAATGGCATCTAATGATTTTCTGGGAAGCAGGGAATATACTTCGGCAGGGAACCAGAAGCCATGTCATTCTGATGTTTAATGTGCTAAAGCTTAAAACCCAAAATCTCAGCAGTCAGTGACTAAGACATGCTGAGAAAGAAACAAGTAGCCCTATACTTATTCAGCAACTAATATTTTACTGAAATTTGTAACATCCTAATTTCAAAACATTGAATACAGAAATGTGGAGAGGTGTATGCAGATTTTAATCCAAATGAGAATTACAGACTGCAGAAAGTTATTTCTTGGACACTATGTCAGACATCTTTGGCTATTCAATTTAAGCAAGTTTCCCAGGCTGCTGTTTTCAGTAATTTTAAATGAAAAGGACTTATTTAGTCTTTTTAAAACAAAACTTTAAACAAAATGTATTATTTCGTGTGACCAATTACAAAACCAGCTATGGAGGAACAGAGTGGCAGAACTGGCAGCCTTTCAAGTGAGCCGCACTTCCCGAGGCGCCTCGAGGCTGGGGTCAGGCTGTGCTCTCAGCTCTGCCAGCTGCGGCTCCCCGTTTGGCAGTCGCTCCTGATGGCATGGGCTGGTTTCCACAAATCACCCATCCAGGGTAGGAGTCACTTGCTTAAACCTCAGGGCTAGTACCTTGTTAGATGGCTTTGGTATTCAGGTTACCCGCAGAGGGCTGGCAAATACAACACAGGACACAGACGATGCTGTGCCCTTCTGGGGAGGGAGTGGGAGGCAGGAGATCTAATCTACAGCTTCCAAAATGATGCTAGATGCTTGTGTTTTGGCAGCAAGGACCTGTATCTGGTTGTCATAGGCAACCAGATAACACCATCAAAAACAGAAAAAAAAAGTATGCTTTGGACAGTACTACTTACCTTAGGTCACCTGTCATAACCATGGGCTTAATTCTGTTGCCTTCTGCTAGAAAGAGGTCAGGTCCAAAATATTTACCAATGATCTCATATATTTACTTCTTCCTTACAGAAATAAAAAAAAAAATACCTACCCCTGTATGGGTATTTATATGGATTTGGAAAATGCCACATTCCCCTGGTGCGTTCCTCCAATTATTCATACCGAAGTTCTCCATCTGTATATCAATACCATTAGGGGGTGATACGTTTGTCTGAGTAGAAGACAGACATCTTTGAGTGTATACTGTAGATGTGCAGTGGGTTTTTTTTCCTCCTTCCTTCTACCTCCTGGGCTTAAATAAAGCAGACAACTATTAAAAAGATGCGGTCCCTATGTGGGACCTGCATTAAAATGGAATGATATGTTGAATGATTAATATATATTTATGTATGTTCTGATACATACAGGTGTAAAAATAACTATGAGTACATAGTTTTTTACATGTAAAAGTTCAGGGTGTTTTTTCTCGTGCTTTGGTGGTTGCCAAATATAAGGTTTAAGCGTTTTAAGAGATCAGTCTACAGTAAGAGCTTGATCTCTTAAAATAGATGTTTTTGTACCTGCTATTATAAACATCATTACCCTTTGTATTAATTACCTGTTTTAGCAAGTTTTGGATGTGGGAATGACAGTTACATTTTCATGCTGAAAAAAACTCTGTGATTTTTTTTCATTTGTTTGGCTGCTCCGTGAAATGTATCTTCTTTCCTACTTTTCAAGCTTTGAGCAAAATGTCTGGGAAGTCTGTGGAACATTCTTAATATTTTAATATTCTTATGGGTATTGAATCATTTTGATGTGCAGGAATTTGCATGCATATATCCTTATATGTGACGTTGATAATATACCCCTAAATTTTAGTGACAGATGGATTCATCCAATTTGGATGATGATGTGCTAATTTGAACAAAATGACAGGTGTACTTCATGCATGATGCAGAAAGGGGATGTTATATTTGTTGCTAGAGAGGAAATAGTCGTATGGTACCTCAAATACATTTCTTATGCAAGAGCATACTTTGTAAGGTGAAAATCTGTAGGAATGACAACATGTTGGTATGTAAGAGTTGTGTTAATAACTTTCACAGCTCTTATTGGTATCTTAGATAGGGAAACCTTTTACCTCAGTTTCTTTATTTGCAAAAAAAATGTACCTAGTTATCCAGTTAGACTTAATAATAGACTGCAAATGCAACCCAAATTTAAACACCTTGCAATTAAACAAAATACAGTACTTGGGTTTTGGTACCAATAAAATGAATAAATTATGTCATCAAGAGTTTAGTGTATTTCTAGCTGAATTTATTTGATTTCTGGATAGAGTTTTGAAGCTTTTTGTAACTAGTGAAGTGCACCACTAGCATGAAGATTTATTGCCTCGCTTACCTCTTAAATATCTAGAAACATAACAAAATCTGTAGAGGCGAAAGAACTATAGCTAGCCCATAGGGAGTAGTTGAAGTACTTACCTGGCACATGGGAGACCTGTGCTCTGTGGCTTTTGTCTTTTCCCTGAATCCCTGATGAGCACCCTGCCCACCAGCCACTGATCTCCTTGGAGCGATTCTACTTCCCAGGTTAACCCCAATCTCTCCGGTGTCACACAGCTGTCTCAACCACTACTGCATTTTATTTTGTTCTAAGGAGAGAAAATAAAAATCATCATTCTCTGCACAAGTGGGGAAGATACTGCAGATCCTTACCAAAAAAAAAAGTTGTCATAAAGCTCTGATTCCTTGGATAGGATTAGAGCTGACTCCTTTTTTCATGACTGGTACTTGTGATCTGGGAACAAAACTCTTTCGTACTTAATCTGTTAGATGTTTCTTGGGCGACAGTTGCAAACATGGGTAGGTCAGGGAATAAAGTTAACCATGCAGTATCTGTGCACCCATCAGAAGTGCCTATTAACACAAACTGGAACATTAATAAAGTGTAAAATTGAGAATGTGAATGTTTGTAAATTGAGAGGTCACTGAAGTTTTTATAGTGACAGCTTTTATTCTTCCGTCTTTTTCTTTTAAGTAACAAGGGATCAGTGAAACGTATTTAAGCAATAAGAATAAAGATGAATAAATAGTAAATATGGAGTGGAAATAATTTTATAAAAAATACTGAAATAGAAATACAATTAAAAGTTGGGGCATGTCTACCTTAGATCACTTATAAGTGATGATCTAGAAGAAGCAACATTTTTGAATCCTAAAGCATTATACATGCTTAGGTTTCTCCTTTTTTAATTTCTTTAACAGCTTATGGGGATATCTAAACTTTCATCTCAGTTAATCTGAAGATCTTAACATTGTGCTTTAATGTTACATCAAAGATATAGTAACCCTGTAAATTTAACTACTATGACTTTTCAAATAGGAGTTGTATTTTGTCTTATGATGTTTTCTGTCCGGAAGCAGTAGATTTCAGCGGATGAATGAAAAATTTTAAAATGTTCACTTAAAAAAAAATACCAACAGAGGTAAAAAAATATATATGTAAGGAGCCCATTTGAAGTTATTGAAATGCAGATGGAGGGGGGAAACTATGGGAAATCTACTTTTCAAGTATTCTTGAGCTCAGCTTCTTAAATAGTTAATACATTGGTTTCCCATTGCAAAGATGTGAATTACAGTCCTGTTTCTGTTGACAAGTGGAAATTATATGCTGATGATATCAGCCTTTCTTTTCTTTGCTCATCTATGGAAATCAATTTTGTTATACCTGCTGGTATGGGCAAGTGATTACAACACAAGTGTGAGATGAAGTGTGTTTTCTGAGCTGTATGGAAGATTGGGCCTCTGCTTACAGTCTAGTGTTTGCTAACTTTGCTTATCACTGAAACATTTGTTCATGGGGGGGAAAAAAAGAAAAGCCGTTCTTCAGCTGAAATGGTATAGTGAAGCTGGCAGGATCAGACATTTTCCTCTCACCAAGAACGATGCTTTAGGCTGAAATGGAAAGAGGGAATGTTACTGGCTGAAACCAAAAAGAAATGTAGCAGGAGATTTGCTTTGATCTTCATTTGTGTTACATGTTTTGTTCTCAGATATTGTTTTATTCAGATTGAATTATTCTGTGCTGAAATAGAAAGGGTATTTCATACATGGGCTTGATGGGTCCCAAAGGAGGAGGGAGGAGTAATGTTTTCTGAGCATGTATTTCTCAATGGAAGGGTGCTTCTGTTCCTATTTAAATGAATGAGACTTGACTTGGTGTGGCAGGTATCGTGTTCTCGAGTTGTACGTGCTGCCCAGTGCATCCAAGGCGACCGTCACAGAGCTGGAGAGGAGGAACTCCATTTATTAATACTTGTGGCAGGCAATGGTATGATTTTAATTGTGCTTACTTTGAGCCTAAACAGCTAATTTCAAAATTAATAAGAACCTATGATCATCCTTCCAACCTTTGACAATCTTTGGACTAAATGAAAGACGTTTATCACGTTAACATCTATTTTCTGGAAGCCAGTATTATCACTTCCTTAGCAAATTGTTTTGGTCAGCATGTGTAATCTATGTAAATAGATACAAAATGAGGAAAATAAATATATTCAAAATGGTGATAATCTCAACCTAAATAATTAATGTGTCAGTTTTGAGTAACTGTAGTGGGAAGTGTCAGTAAAACTAAGCATCTATATAGAACCCAGCAGATGTTCATACTGAACACTAATTTTCCCAGGATTTATCTTTTTATTTCCCTTTTAATAAAGTATTAGACATATTGTTTGATACATTGTACAGTTAAGATAAAAAGGAAAACAAATACTCAATATTTAGGCAATATATGAATGTTGCCCTCTATTCTAAAGAGTAGAGAATGAATTTTATATTAGTAATACGCATGTCTCCATTCTCAGGAGCCGGTATGAAGCTTCTCTAAATAGCCTGATCTAAAACAGAAAAAACAAGCCTAGAGTAACTCCTGAAGCAATTTCACATGATTCTGAAATTATCCACAACCTTGTAAACCCTGTTTTGTGACTGCTGTGCACAATTACTGTTGTAGCTGTGAAGTCTATTTTCTTCCTTCATTTCAATTCCACAATAAAATAATTTAAATGATAAGATTAATCAAGACACATTGGTCAATCTATTTTATTGTTATATCTTGTTTTATTGGTGGCTTTAAAAGTGTTTTTAAGCATTTGATTAAGTTATCCAATCAGACGGTCTCTGCTGTTAGAGTTTCAGCATCAGTGTTGTGTCAATACCTGGTCAAGCATTTAAGGTTCTGTTGTTTGAACTAACAGCAAAACTGGAATAGAAATTTATTTTCCTTTAACTGCCAAGTGCAAGGAGAAGGGCTGAAATTATTAACCATATGGCTTAAGTAGAAGTTAACTCACCAGAAAGTGATTTGGGTTTTTCTCAGATCTTTCAGTTTTGAATACAACCATGATTTTCTCTTGCACTTGAAAGAAAGGCTGGCTGGTAGATATGACATGGTCAGATGCCTGAAGGAACAGTAATTATCCCTCTAGTATTGTATTGCACGGGCTATTTTTGAACACAATAGAAATCTGTTCTCATTATATTTTCGTCATACAATTTGAAAAGCTCATCTCTCATGTTTCTTCGCATAAAACCATCAAGAATTTTAAAATGTTAATAGGTCTTAAAGGGGATAATTTGATATACCGTTTTTGTGGTTTCTTTGAAAATTAACTATTGTTGGGTTCTGTAGATCACTTCTATCATTCACTTTGGCAAGTGCCCCCTAATGAGCATACTACTACTAATATTACTTTATTTCTTGATAGAGTTACAAGCAGTTTCTCTGATATTGACTTAATTCTGCGTCCTTGCCAGGTAGTGAAAATTAGTTCTGTTCCCTGTTTGTGTCCCTCACTAGAGATCCTAGAATTTGAGTTTGTTAAATTTGCACATTGCCTTTTTATTCCTTTGGTATTTGATGGCTTGATCACCTTTCAGATAGAGGAGGAATATGCAATTTCTATGTATTTGCTATTCTACTAGGTAGGCCCTTATGAACATCTGATCTATGCTTTCCCCACTTGGACATGATTCTAAGCAAGCAAGTAAGATTCCCTGTCTGTGTTTTCTAGTGCTAAGATAGACTTGTGTTTTCTATCAAGGAAACTACTCTACATTGATGCTGTTATGTATATGAATATCAAACTCTCATCAGCTGTCTCTTCTGTTGCAAAACATTTTTCAAGGAAAATAGAAAAGTCACTGCACATCATGACGAAAAGGCTTTTGATTTTTTTCCTGCTATTATGTCTCTGGCAGAGTGTCTTTGCTGTTTACTTTGGATGCATTCTTTTGGGCATATACTATCACATGAAGTGTTAGCATTTGGTAGAGTCTTGTAAATTTAATCTGGTTTTCCTGCGGGATGCAGAAATCAATAGGAAAATATATCTGTGTTTACCTAAAATGTTTTAACATCAAATAACAAAGGTCTTACTGATATGGCAAATGCAGATCAAATTCAATAAGAAATGCAAAAGGGTAGCATAAGGATTTGAAAACATTCTCATGTTGCACAATGTTGTGTTAAATCATATTTCGTAATGAGAGAATAATGCAATGATAACTGCAGATAATGTCCCACAGTGTAGGTGATCTGGGAACAAGTATTGGCAAGATGTCTTGTCAATACTATTTTGTCCTACTGCCAGTTCTGAGAAGAAAATATAAGCCAGGTTAAGATGTATGCATGATTGTTTTTTGGTAAAAGAATCTTGTTCTGGAAATCAGATGTAACTCTTGTTCTCGTACATGCTACCAAGTTTACAGTTGTTTCATTTCTGGATTCAATAGAAATTGCTGTAGAAAATTACAGATTGGCTATGTTGTTATATTACAACAACATTCTTCCTTTTCTCTGTCCATTAGAATGACCAAAGTTGTTTTTTATATGCATCCTAAGGATGCACAGATATGAAAGATAAGCAGTACAACAGGGACAAATGAGAACTTAACTCCATCATGTGCTATTTTTCTGATTTAAATAGTAGAAAAATAATAATAATAAAAAAGAATTGGAAGCAATACATTTTTAACTATTTGAATTTTTCTTCCTCTGTAAAATTTCTTTTACTTTTTTCTTCTCCCAGCCAGTTCCATTAATTTACTGAGTACCAGATTTGAACTTTGCTAATGCCTAAATCTTTCTTCTTCAGCCTTCAAATGTTTTCTTGTAGCTATATGTCTCTGTTCAGATAAACACTTAGGCAGAGAGGGTTATGAAACTGAAAGTCCTTCATAAAGTGAAATTAAGCTATTTTGTGAAAATGCTTGGAATTATCATGGTCCGCTTGGATCCAAGCTGGGAAAAAACTATACATTATTGGCAGTGCTCTTTTGCTCTTTTTATTTGCTTTGTTTGATTTAGTCTTTTGTTCCCTTTATTTGCGTTTGGTTATACTGAACTATGCCACTAAAAGAGAAAATGAGTTTCAATACCGAACAGCTATGTTTCTAACAGTCAGTACTACAGCAACAATAATGAGAATCTCATATATTATGTAATGCCTTTGAATTCACATGTTCCCAAAGTGCTTTAGTAACTTAAACTTTATATTGGGATTAGTTCAGCTCTTCCTGGATAAAGCTTCCACCAGGATCAAATAAATGTTATCCTTACACGTTTAAGACAAAAAAGGAAAGCATATCTTATTCAGGTGGGAGCTTACAGGGGAATTTAGGGAAGAAGGGGAATTTATTTCCTCATTTAAAATTCAAGTATGTCATTGCTCTTATTGCACATATTTGGAAAACACCACAGACAATTTTTAATGATCATGGAAGTGCACACTTTCATGTGATGTCTTTTCCAACAACAGAGCCTTTCTACTGCACAAGACGCTTGTCCCAGCCGTAGGGCACCCAGCTGCTTGGCTCCTGGAAGCAGAGAGGACTGCAGTCCTCCTGGTTGAGATGCAATATCTTGTGCCTCTGTTCAGTCTTTTAAATGAGCAATATAAAAATGTAGATAGAGGTTGAGCATCAACTTTTAAATACAGATGTGCAAGTAGATATGGATTAGGCTGAGAAGTGTGATAGCAGCAAAAAGGCAATGTATTACAGGAAGTGCTAATACTTAAGTATATAGAGGAGATGCCAATCTAAAATTAGGCTGAATTATAAAAGAATATCAAGTCTTTCTAAAGCTTTAAATAGATTATTTTTCAGTTTCTGACTCTTTCAGAACTGGAGATAGTACAACAGCCCGATCCCTAGCTTGACCTGCTATTATTTCCTTAGGAGCCTTTTATTTGAACACAGCATCCTTCAGCCATTCAACAGAAGACCTTGAACTCTGCTTCTACTCATAGCAGAGGTTATGCTGAGAATACTTTTAATAACACTTCTTTTCTTCTAGGGATGCTTCTAGAATATATATGCTACTAGTTTCCTTGGAGACTGACATGCAGTCAGCACAAAGGCTCTACAGCACCTGTAAATCAAACTTCAAAAGAAGACACTGCCCTTGTTAGTGGAAATGGTATGCATGATGGTGAAATAAAAGTGTTTTGCTTTCTACTTGTCTTCCAGAGAATGAGATGGCAGTAGTCCCATAGAGAGACTGGAGGTCTAGGGACTGTAAGATTGTGTCAGTTGGTGAAGGCTGGGCAGGCTATCTGAGTAGCAGCGTTCAGACTGCCTGGAGATTTTATCAAAATGTAGCACAGGGCTGCATTTGATTTGTAAACAATAAGGCCTTGTTTTGCAAATGGTTTTGTGGATACAGTAGTTACAGAGAAAATTGTATAAGTATCATTAACTGTTCTGATATGAAAAGATATTTTAGTAATTCTAATCAGCTCGAGCATCCCTTCAGCAATTTCTTCCATGCTTTCACAGATCTTGAATCTTCAGTTACCCTTTTATTTACCCTTTCTGCATGAAGAGATAGGGCCCATACACTGTGAGGAGAAGCGTTTGGATCTGTTTTCTGCAACTCAAACACTTTATCTTTCTCCTCTGTCCTTTACAACGTGGTTAACGGATATGTTCTGATGGTTTCCTATTCCTTTGCCTTATGTCGATGTTTTAACATGTTATTAGTTTTGGCAGTTAGAAATTTGGTCAACATTTAGCTTCCCCAGATTTGCTCTCACACAGACACAAAATTAAAGGATATATTTGCTTTTAGATTAGCTACAGATTCAAAAAGGGCTGAAAATAAATAATTGGAGCCTCAACTTGGGAACAGGTGATGTACTACAAGTGAGGCGAAAAAGTCTTCCCTTTGGAACAGACACATAGGAATTCAGTCTAACAACACTTGGTCAAATAGTAGTAATATATATAATCCTTATTATTCCCACTTTAGAACCAGTGTTGTTCCTGCCAATGTCAACATTGAAATTTCCCGTGACTTCACTTTTAGGGACAAGTTCTCTAGAGTAAATCCACAGCTAAAAATCGCCAGCTGTAGGTACAAACAATTTAACAAACATATCAAATGCCCTTCACAGTCTGTGCAAATTTTAAGACTATGATGCTCAAATGTTTGATTAGATAGTGCTGTGGGCTGCTCATCGGCTGAGCCTGATGACTGAGGAGATCCTTTTGACTGTGTACTCCTTGCTCTGTAAGGGAAGTGGGCAAGGGAACCCTCACAGTGAGTGTAAATGGTGATTCCAATTTATCATGGCATTTCCAAGTGAAAATAGAGTGATGCAGTCACCTGCTGTGTGATTTTATAATCCATAGCTTCAGAATCTGGTATATTATCATCTACAACAATGAGCAAAGCTACAGTTGAGTGAGATTTGATCAGATCTTATGTGTAGCCATACGGCAGTCCTAATTCTCGTGTTGTTTCCTGCAGCCTTCCATTGTATTTTGATGCTGTTAGGACATGCCCATCTGTTCTTCTTTGCTCTCCTACCTCCATCGGCCACTGCTTAAAGGCTTCTAGGAGTTATGCAGAATGAATTTGTTTCAGCCAGTAAGAGGCTTTATCATGACTGCATGATGAAGTTGCATATCTGCAAAGTGCGTTAATCCTCACTTTGCATTTCCTCCCACCCATTGCAGTTTTCAAAATGCCTCACTCTAGTTTATGTTATCACTGAGTGGCTGCAGGTATCAGATCTTTTGTTAGCAGGTCAGCTTTGTCTCAATTCCTAGCCTAGCAACTGCCTGGCCAGATTGCTTTGGCCTATAATACTCTCCAAATAGCAGTGCCTCCCATTAATTATGTGAAGTGCATTGTAATTTGTAATGTACTGCTAAAGACCATCCAGGTCTCTCTTCTACATAGAGGACTACACAGCCAGTCTACCAAAACATACTCTATAACGTCTCTTCTAACACAGTTTGGTGACACCTGAACATAGATCATGCGGCAGAGGTACATCTAAGTAGATGCTTGGGAAGACCCTTTAATGTCCTTTGGATGAAAGCAGCAAGGAGAACAGCATGGACTCCAAAGAACCTCAAATGTGTTATAAGTCTCTTGCAGCCCCAAAATGAGGCAATAGCAGAAGGTAGGTTATAAGTCAGATGAATTGTTTCTCAGAACGATTTCACCATGCTTAGCGGTAGCCATTCTAGCTTCACAAAGACAGCACACAAAGCACAGCTCAGCTCCTACTGAATCACCAAGCTGTCCCTTCTCAATTACCCTCTGGATGTCATTCAGTCCTACATACTTATTTCCACTGTCATTTTATTTTTATCATTGGTTGCTACAATACTTAGTGAATGTGCACACACTGTTGCTAAGAACTGCGGTATGTGACACTTATCAGGATACAATGTTCTACATGAAAAAATTAAAGGTGCCCATCACAAAATATAATGTTCGTAAGTCATTGACGTAGGCTGAAAACATAGAGCCCCAAACACAGCTTGTCTATTAGATGAAAATAAGACCTAACTGATGGTCTGGAGAACCTATAATGAGTGTTGCACTGATGAAATGCAAAAAAGCTTTCTAGAAATTAATTATGATTATATTGCCCCCTGTGTCCTGATTTTGTAGCTAGACGGATCTGGGCTATTTGTGAACTTACATGCACACGCTATGTGTTTTTATTTTCTAGTCAGAATGACAACTTCTATTAGTCCCCTCCAAGTTTTTAAGTTGTTCAGTATGAAAATAATTAGCACATTATAGCACACATGAAACTCTTTAAAGAACTTTAATTAAACGTTCAACATAAAAGGGCTTTGTCTTGCCTTGATGTACAAGCTAAACTCCCATTAGCATTAATAGAACTTACACGTGTTCGATGAAAAGAAACCAGGACCACAGTTTGTAGGGGGAGAACTTGAAAGAAAGTAAGTTCCTTAATTATAAGATGTACATTAATAGATGTTACAGATATAACATGAAAAAAAATCTGAAACTCACAGTTTATACTAAGTAAACAAATTATTTTAAATGAATTACTTAGATAATGGTAGCTTGTTTCTAATTTTTTAGTTTTCACATATTCATATATTTTGTAGTACCTACAGATTTTATCTAGATGGAGTCTTTGTTATATTTGGTGCGGTATAAACATGTAATGCAATTACTGCCCCAAAGATATTGCAGTCTTAATTTTATTTACAGCCCAAGCAATCCCTAAAGATGTCTAGAACACTGAGTTCCTACATAAGTAAAATATTTCCTATCGATTCCTTATAAGCCTCAGTGAAACATTAAATAAACTACTTTTCCTTACTGGGCCTGATCATATGAGTTAACCACTAGCATTTGTCCCTGTTTAATTATTAGTATTACTAATGTGTCCTTGGATAATCATGTATAGAGGGAATAGAATCTATCACTTAGTTCAAAGATGTATATTACATATTAAAAGTTAAAGTTGACAGAACAAATCTGGTTATTCTAATTGTTAGTTAAATAAGCATTTTGATTCTTGCAATTTTTCAATTCTATCCTGCCAGGAAAAAGCATTTCTTTCTCATCTAACTAATAACTAGCTGAGCAGGACTAATTCACAACTGATTTGAAAAGTAAAAAGAATCTGTAATATATTTTCCAGGATGTAACAAAATAAAAATCTGGCCCTGAGCAATTCTAAATCAGGAATTTCTATAATTTGAAAATATTTTTTCCATGATTGGAACCAATATCTTGTGAAGATGGAATATTTCTGAACATTAAAAAGTAGTTTTCAATAGGTGATGAATAAAATTGTACTTTACTACCATAGTAAGGAATACTTTTACTTTTTAATATCTTACAGAACAGCAATTCTTTAATTTTTCAAATGCAAATGTTTTAATGCTGCTATGGTTAATGTTGCTGTTTGTGTGTGTATATGCTGATTTACATAATTCATGGAAGGACACGAACCCTGGACTCAATCTATATTAAGTAATGTATCAGTTAACAACACAATTTACCACTATGGGAAATAAATATATGATTCCACTTTGATTTTTGTGACAAAGGATTGCATGGTGAGTTGATGTCTTTGGTGTGGCTTAGTAATTAATATCAAGTGTGTGAGATGCAAATAAGTGCGATTTCTAACTAGAAAACATTGACTCTTTGGACGCACTGAGAAGACACCAGACTTCTTGGGGTGTACCTGCAGGGACAGGACAGGGACAGCCTGCGCTCCTGAGCTAGGTCACGTGTCACAGGTTGAAGGGCTATGTAGTTGTGAAAGACTGGTAGCAGCAGCAACAAAGAGGCAGTTTTAGCAATTTTTCTCTAGCAAGTATGCCCTATTGCAAGGTTGTGACTCACCTGCCCAACTACTGGACTAGATGCAAATAAAGAGGAAGCCTTCAGAGGCCATATGTTCCATTTTTAAAAAATACCGGGTCAACAATTGCTTAGTTCTTCCTGATTATATCTCAGAGTCTTC
Source organism: Himantopus leucocephalus (assembly GCA_003993805.1). Classification (NCBI taxonomy): domain Eukaryota; kingdom Metazoa; phylum Chordata; class Aves; order Charadriiformes; family Recurvirostridae; genus Himantopus; species Himantopus leucocephalus. Next base: position 576,885 of record RSEF01000008.1, on the reverse strand, counting down.
TAGAGAGCTTGACATCTCTTGATTCATGCGTGGCTTCAGATACCACATTTAATAGGGCTAACAGAATGTCATAGTTAAATTCCCCTTTCTGCACTGCAGCCACTTTGTGCTTTTCGCAGGAATCTGCTGGGCAAGATGGTTGTACTAGAGCGATGCTGGTGGCATGTACCAGCTATTGGTCTGCTCCAGTTATCCTCTACACAAGTTGTTTCCGCTTGCTCCTTATAGCAAGAAGTTGTAAAAGTAGCAACAGAGAGTCATTTTAGCAATTCTTCTCTATACCGTGCAAGTCTTATTAAACCAGTAATATAATACACCTTAAAATCTCTGTTTCTTCATGGATTATAAAGCTGGAACAGAATACCAAAAAAACCCACAAATCTGCAACAGCAATAAGGATTTCTTTACAGCCAGCCACCAGATCAGTCAGTAACAGGAGTGTGTTTCACTGGATCATTGAAGCCAGCCATGACTGAGGTCTATTTCTGAGCAACTCTGTCCTGTATAAAACACATTCCTGTTTTTCAAAAGCTTTCAATATTAGACATGAAAACAACCTGGTTGGTAAGATACCTAAAAAAGAATTCTCTTTAAAAGTGCTTGTAGCACTGCACTTCTAAAATATTTGTATTCATGCCATCCCTGCTGCTGGCTATTCACCAGAGAAGCGAATTTTCTCAGTATTTGCTGGAGACAGAAAGTAATACACGTGAAGTAGGAAGTTCCACAAAAGATTGCTGATTTACAACCAGGTTAGATATTTTTTGCATCTTGTTTATGCTATTAATCCCGATGCCAATTAATTGAACCGCAAAATTCGTATTGATGCTGTTGTAACTAATGTTTTCCCCTCCAGGTTTGCATATCTCAGTGTTGTGACCCTTGGCCATTGCTTTTTTTTGGGTCTTATTGCATTGGATGACTTGCATATTTATTTACCACATTTTTGGAACTTGTTCTCACACCGTGAACATGTTTGTGTTTAAATAGATATATAGATGGTGAAGTGCAAGTTAGTGGGTTTTTTTTTAATAAATTGGGCCTAAATAATTGGGATGTAAAGATTTCCTTTCAGTACCATATGGTTAATGAATAGCTGTCAGGTTTCAGTATAGCTATTGAAATCTAAGCTCCCTAGCTGACCTGCTTACAAGAACTTGCTTTTAAAAGACAAAACATCAAAAACTGAAACGGAGGATGAACAAAAAGGATTTCAAAAACAATTTTTAGGCAAACGGATTCATGACCAGAGGTACCACAGAGGCCTTTTACACTTTTACAAAAAGCAGTACTTAAATAATAATTATAACCAAACCAATCTGAAATTAAAAATAAAAATTAAAAAAAAATGCAAGAAGAAAAAAAGAGAAACTAACAGGAATTGTTGGGGCCCAGTGAAGACAAAGTTTTATCTAATCCTCTTGATTTTCCAGGATAGCTGCTGGAACAGGCGGTATGATTTTTACCCCCTTCACTAAGCAGCAATTGCAGAGTTAATTAGTCTCCAATGTTAGCAAGTGGGTGGCATTTACTTTTATAATAATAGGGCTGTCTCTAAAATGGAGGCAGCACGGATCATGATTGTGTACCTTATCTTTTGAGGCAGGAACAGTAAAGACTCTGCAAATGGGTTTAAGCAGAAAGTTAACTAAAAACATTTTGCTGTGTCCCAAGTATGTCGTTTGTTCTAATTATGGAATGGCAAATATCAAGTAGAAATGATGCTGTGCCGAGGTGGTGACGGTGACTCAATGTTCACTAGTCACTGCAGAGCAGGCTGTCAGAAAGCATTTCTTTTTAATCATACTTGGGTGCTACTTTTCTGACTCACTGTGTCTTGTAAATGAAGAAAGAAACATGAGCTATATTCATAAGTGCCCTGTTATTTAATTCTAGCAACGCCAGGAGTATTTGCTCAGTTTACTGAGCCCTTTGAAGTGTTAGGCCCTTGCTTAGTCGTAATAGTAGTAATGCATAACAAAGTTATTGCTATTTTAGATATAACTGTGGGAGCAAGTGCCACGCAAGAGCAATAATAATAATAGCAAATGTAGTTTATTATAATGGAAATGAAATCTCCTTTACATGGGTTTCAAACAGAGAAGCACATACACAACATTAAAAAGAGTTTAGTAGAAGACTTACCATAAAAATCATTTTAATCTGGTTTCATTGTGAATGCTTGGCTAACTGAACAGGGAAACACGTAACTAGTCACCCAGTGAGCAAACATTAAATGTTATTCGTTTTGAGGAACGCCATTTGTTTCAGTACTAATGTTAGCTTTTTTCTAAAGAAACTGGATTATGATATCATTTCCTTTTTACATCAGAAAAAGAGAGTTGTAATTCTGTGATAGTCATTTGTTTTGATGTAATGATGTAAACTATTCACATGCAATTTAGGCTTTATATATGAAAAGTTTTATTTGTGGCTATCATTGCAACGTTTGCTCACACCTGGGGGATGTTTAGCCAGACTCATCACCCACATGGAGCAGAGAGATAATTCTGAGCGTCTTCAAAGGAGGATCTGGGCCTCTTGAAATCAATTTCCCAATTGCTTTGCAGGGTCCTACCTAGAGTAACAGGGAACTTTTTGCACTAATTTCAGAAACTACTGATCATTTTACCACAGAATTGTCAGAGATAATGTGTGGAATTCCACTTAACTCTGCTTTTGAAAACTGGCTAGTTTTTTACATTGATGTTTTAAACAAAACAGCTTCGTTACCTAATTGTACATTATGTTGAAGAGACAGTCAATGGCTGAGTTGTAATTGAGATGCATTTCTTTAAAATTTTCCCTTAAGAACCTTATCTGTTCTTCTTAAGAGTCTCTTTTTTTTTCCCACAAAAACTCTCCCCTTCGCTTTACTTTATTATTTTTGTCCAAATTTTAGAGTATTGTCCATAATAGCCAATATGCTGGAAGACCTCTTTGGAAGAGGTCTTTGGAACAAATTTGTAAGCAGTTTAGTTCATTTTGTAAATTGAGTGTATAGATGGAAACTGCAGAACAGATGGAAGAAATGCTATTACAGATTTGTAAACAGTGCAATCAAAGACATAGCTAGTTAGTGCCTGGCAAGGTTTTGGCTATGTTTTTTGTCATTTGAGAGATCTCTTCCTAAGGATGGGTGAACTGGTTTTCAAAGTGAGAGAAGAACTAGCTTATATAAGATTCTTCATAATTGCTCTTAAATTATTTTCTTGGTTTGCTGCCTATTGTCCATTATGTCCTGTTGAAGTCCAGGGTAGTGCTTTGGTAAGAGACAGCAACATGCCAAAATACAGACCAACTCAGCGAATGGAGTAATTTACCGGAGTCTGTTTACTACAGCTGCAGATGCAGCTCTGAGGACAGTTGGTCTGTTTTCTGTTTGCTTTGTTATTCCCCTGGTTGAGAACTGGGCTCTAGACTGAACATTTCAAAGGCTGATCTTTTGAGCCTCCCTTTCTGCACTATGTATAGTTAGATTTTGGGTTTTTTAAAATTTTGTTTTCCAGTAATTTAAGATAAATCAATTTAAATATCAGCAATGCGTATGTGTATATGCATATATCCATAGCTATTTATATTTTCAAAAAAATAATTTGGGAGCTGTATTTTAGCCTAAGACAAGATTAGCATGCTGAGCAGAACATGAAAGGTAATATAAATTCATCTTAAATTTGTTTTAGTCTCATTAAGACTCAATGCACATTTTTAAAAGTGCTATTGAACTTTGGAAACTGACTCTGCACAATTCTCAACCAGTAACTTCCACATACAGTGTACTTAGTTTACAATTAAGGCATATTTTTAGTTTCTAGCTTCCAGGTTCTTTGGAGTCCCTTTAGGACAAAAAATTCAGTCTGTATTATTTTGGTTTTATTAATTATTATCAATAATCACCATGTCCCTGTTTAGCTGAGGAGCTACATTGTCTTCTGGTCTCAGTCACCTCTTATCAGTCTATTCTCTTTAATGAAAAAGCACAGATGTAATTAACAGGGATTTAGGAAAAATAATTATACAGATCACACATGGAGACACACACACACAAAGAAGCTAGCTCCCAGCAACACTGCTTCTACAGACATAAAGGCAATAATACGTAGCAGCAACCAGCAATTTCAGGCTGAGCAAGCAAATATGACAGATAAGGAGTTGATCCCAATTCCTAACAAACCCAGAGAAAGGTTAACAATGATATTGACGGTGGTGGATCAAGGCAGAGAGAAAGTTCTTTGTATAGGAGCAGGTACCTTTGTTGTATTTCAATTTCCAAACAGAGACTTGATCATTAAGCATATCATAATTTAGTGTTTTGAAATAATATACTGTATGCTGTCACCTTAACAAACATAACATTTCGCAATGCTGTGCAGTATCTTGTCTAAGATAAAGTAACAGTGTATTTATTGTGTATTGTGAAGTTGCAATGATGTGTGGTTAGCATGAAGTTTTGAGTGTATAACAGCATAAATAAGCTTTATTTGTTCTTTCAAGCAGTACTTTCAGTTCATTGTTTGTCTGCTCTGCTTGTGATTATTCTACTGAAAACAATAAACTGGGCAATGAAGGACATTTAATGATGGTACCACAGTATGATGATAGACTGAAGGCTTTTAATATAAGCCTGAAGAACTAGGTTGAGCTGTGGTTGCCAAACAATTTAAGAAACACTCTTCTGGTCAAGTGCATTTATGGATGTGCAACCTCCCAGTTCCGATTTTTTTCAAAATAAATTGTGACTATAATATACCTTAAGTGAATATGTGCTTGTGGATGAAAACTGTTCTTCCTAGAGAATGAGAAAAAAGCTGAAGTTCAGTTCAAAAAAGCTGATTTTTATGTATAGTTTCAAGACCATAGGACTGTGAAAATATTCCACTGACTGACAAATATACTGTATGTATAGAAGATCCAGAGGGGTGGGGGGTTTTCTGACCTCGCTCTGGACTCTTAACCACAAGCTGGAGTTTTACTGCCTAACCTGAAATCTTTTACCATTTGAAATGAAATTGCTTCATGGAGAAATGAAGAAGGTGTGGCAGATTGAGAGGAAATTCAGATCAAGACAAATGATTGCTCTTTACAGTTTTCTTTATGAGTTATTTTTACAGTGTGAATAACTATAAATTGAGAACAGGCTCAAATATTTTTCTAGATCTTAGGCTATTGAAAAGTGAAGTTTTTGCTTTGGTTCTGGCACTGTTTGAGATAGAGGTTAAAGTTGCATTGGTGCATTATTAGCTTTATTTTCTGAGGAAAGAGTTTTGATTCTCAGTTTATAGCAGAACATCAGAGGTCAGACCAAATCATTCTCTACTGAAACATCTCTGCTGCTGCCTTCTCCTTGCACCGCCCCTGTCCTCTACTCAGCCCTTGGTCCCTCTGATTTCCCTTGCCTGTCTTCCAGGGCTGCTCTTTCTTTTCCTCTTCCTGATGTGAGGCAATATGGACAAAGAGGGAAACCAGGCTGAGCCTCCCTGATGCTATCCAAAACCATGTCAATCCCTCTGCACTTCACAACCCACATCAGGTTCTGGAGACACCATCAAAATAGAGAATGTCCCCGCATCCAGGAAGGTCAGATTCAGAAACTTCTACTATTTTTTGCTAAATGCCGTTGCCAATTACTTGTAGTGGTTCTATAAGGGGGGACTTAAGACAATAGGAGGGATTAGAGTGGAAGACATGAGTTCAGATTGCTGGAATCGAACACTGCACTATTTTCAAGAAGAATGTGGTGCTTTCAAAAAATATATTATTATCTTGTCTATTAGATTTTTTCAAAGGGAAAGAATCTCTTCTGCCCAACTTTAGTTGTAGTGTGGGGTTGATTATAGCTTTTGGAATACAGCCATCATATTTCAAAAAATACATCACATGTTTCAAAGAAAAACAAGTAGAACAATTCACCCCCTCTTTTTTAGCAGATTTGCCTTTCTTCATTGTTCAGTTCATTCCAGTACCATAGTGTGCTGCAAATAGAGTGTCAGTCTATGCATTATGTGAAATCTGTTCACTTTTGCTAATTTTGGTACTTGACTTGTCATCTATGTTATATAGTAGTTCCCTATCTGGGTAACTGAGACTTATTATGGAAAATAAAATATACTTAATCTTTACACTCCTAGACTTTTTAACATACTAAACTATATTTACTTTTAGATAACTTATACAAATGCAAATCAGTAGTCAAATCCAGGTAAACAATAAATAACAGCAGTCTGTATGGTTATTCATTACAAGATTGGCAAATAATCCTCTTATATTCCATAGATTATAGTTACTAGTGTTAGCCAGCTAAAGTAACTCACATATAATCTTGAAGCTTATAAGGCTGAAGAAAGTTTGTATCTTTACATTGTATAGTCTCAAAGGGCTAAAATTATCGTAATATTTTCTAATATTCACTAGTACTGAATGTCTTGACATGACTCAAGTTCACTGATTATTATTTTTTTCCCTGTTTCTTTCTATTTCTCACTGCATTCTGCTCTTAAATTTCTCTTGGCTTTCAATATCCAGACTTAGTCTGTGCCCATGGCACTGAAAAGGCTAGTCAGCAGGCACAGTACTGTTCACAGTGACTCATTAATTATGATTGATGATAGGTCTTCTAAGTAAGCTGAAGTTACAGAGAAGTTCTTCAGTGATTTATATGCTTTTTGAAAGACAACTATACAGGACTAGGAAAAGTGGCAGGCAATAAAATGCTAAGCGTGGCACATTGAAACAGAAGACATGGATATCTAAATGATGCACAGATCTATTTTGATCTCTGCTTGTGTTGTTTTTGTGAAGACAAAATTTTATTAAAAAAATATTGACTTTCTAAGTATATGTTTCTCCATGAGGTGCTATAGGGTCATAAACCAGAATTTTTTAATTCAGCTGCATGTGGCTTGGAGACAAAATAGCTAAGATGAACTGGCTGAAATTCAGATTTAGATTACTGTTGATTCTGCTACATTGAAAAATTCCCAGACTACTCAGTCAAAGAAAGTTTGCAGTGCTGTTCATTCTTTATGGATCTAAAAAAGGAATATGTGTCCACAGCATCAAAAATCTCATTGATGTAATTTAGTCCATCATTTATCTATTCAGCTGCTCCAACTTCAGCTGCTGTTACCCTCACAGAAATCATAATTACAACAGCAACAATATGAACAAAAACTTTCCTGCTTTTGTTTCTGTTATGAGGGTTTATTTTATATTTCTTCATATATAATTTACTCAAACTTTTTATACATTACATCACCTTAATTGTGGAACATAAAAGATGGACACAAATGGGCAAGGAATTTCTTGCCTCTAACAGAATAATGGGCTATGCTGCAGCCTGTGTTCAGCTTGGCATTCCCTGCAGTGGATAGAGGAGGCGCTTGGAGCATTAGAGGTCAAGGGATTCAGACAGGGTAACGTCTTTCCCTCACTTGGGGATGTCTCTATGCAACTCAGCTTGCAGAGCTGCAACATGGTCACAACACGGTTTTTTTTCCACAAAAAGAGGAATCTATTATTATTTTGACTTGAACAGGAAGTGGCACGGTGGACTTCAAGCATCCTGCATAATTCACTCTTCTTGGTGTCCAGTATATATTTGAGTTAGTTCTTCTCTCATCTTTAGTTTTTGAGAGAGCAGCAACTTTGTTTGTGTGCTGTTCCAAAACATCAAGAAAGCAGCATTTTCTGTTGTATGTAATATCAGTATTTCTTTTTTAAAATTGTGGTGCCTCAAGTGGTTCTTAGAATCATAGAATCGTTTTGGTTGGAAGAGACCTTTAAG
>RSEF01000008.1:542037-569002 GCA_003993805.1 Himantopus leucocephalus | reverse complement strand
GTTGAGCTTGTCATCCACCAACACGCCCAAGTCCTTCTCCTCAAGACTGCTCTCAACCCACTCTCCACCCAGCCTGTATTTGTTCTTGAGATTGCCCCGGCCCAGGTGCAGGACCTTGCACTTAGCCTTGTTGAACGTTATGAGGTTCACAGGGGCCCACTTCTCAAGCCTATCCAGGTCCCTCTGGATGGCATCTGTTCCCTCCAGCGTGTTGACCACTCCACACTGTGATACGCATCCATGCATCCAGCTGTGGTACTCTTTGCATCATTTCCTCCTTCACAGATGCTGCTGTGGCTACTTAATAATGTAGAACTAGAAAGTACCAAAAAAATTCATCTAATTTGTTTTATTTTGTCTGCCACTAAACAACTCCTTTCTCCAACAAGCCACTGTGTAGGGGTGAATTTTAATATCTGGTATGAGATCAAGCATTGGTAATCTTATGACAGCACAGGAGATTAGGAACAATGAAGAGATTAATTTGATGAGATTTGTTTATATCTTCTCTCTAAAACCTTTTCTGGGAAATTCTAAAGGTTTTTTTTATAATCTATGATTAAATTCCAATATATCTCCCACTGGGCTCCTACCTCATATTTTCTATTTACTTAAATAACATGTGTTTTATGTAATAGCTGTATTTCCAATTTGTTTTAACCTAAAATGTTTCTGTTGTGTTTTCACTGTAGAGATGAAACTTATTTTGATAAAATTAAGGCTACCTTTGCCTTCATATACTGGTTTATAACTTGACTTTCTGAATTTTTTACTTTATTATGATGAAATTGAGAATGTTGTGACACTGAGTCCCAATGACATTCCTTTGTCATCACTGCAAACTGTAAACAAGAGTTCAGCAGCACTGTGTCTGTCAGTGGTACTGAACTATAGTACCCACAGATGGATGATACACTGAGACAGTGCATCCACTGCAAACACTTCCCTTGGCACGTCCAGACCTTAGGTCTTCAAAAGGATCCCATATACCAGCCAAGGCACCTCTCACCCTGTAACGTGTCCATATAGCTGTATTTCCATGAGCACTAGAGTGGCTGAGGTGTCCTATATGTGAACTGCATCTAATCTTTGGGCATGCAACCGTGGAAATGTTTCTAGATGAGATAACTGTTCTGGAATCTCTCTGCTTTTGCTCTTTGCTCAACTGTATGCAAAGGTTTGTAAGTTATCCATGCCTTCTAGGAAAGAATAAAAAAAAAAGAAAAAAGAAACTGAGGATAAGATGAGAAAAAGGTAAACAAAGACGAGGAAATAAACTGATTTTTCTCTTATGAGTTCTGTCTCAGGAAGATATTTGAGCAATCAATGAAAAAAAGATAATTTTGTAAAATTCCATTGCCCTTTTAGTAGGTCTAATTTACCTAGAAAATGCTTAATAATGATAGCTGCAGTATTCCTTAAGACAACTGATTAGATACCTATTTCTGTATGATATCTTGAAAAACCATATTCAGTAACAAATAATTCTAAAATATGCATCTGGCAGTATGTTAAATTTGAATTTTGTACTCATTTCTTTGATGTGAAATAAGAGAAAACAAAGGAAAAAAAACCCACCCCCCTCCAGTTTGTTTTTTATTACTGCTATCAACGGGAAAAAGCTATGGTCACTAACACTAAATGAATGTCCTAAGTCTGGTAAAATGGGGAACAGGATGTGACATTAATTAAATTCATGAATTTTAAAAGAATGAGTTGATTCATACATCAATTTGCAGAATGACATAGCAAAAGAGGCTGAAAACACTTCCCTGAAGGGGTCCCATAAACCTTCAATGGAGACTGCCACTGTGCCTACTAAAGAAAAAGTAAGGAAGGGGAAGGACGGGCAGGGGGGAGTAAGAGTGGTGTAATAGATGTTAAATGAAGTGTGACTTTCATGTGGTTGTGGCCTCTGGTCCTTTAGTGTTTGAGTGCAGTACGTTTTTTCTAGATGACAAATGTTAGAAAGTTGTTTATTGCCCAGGGTGTTTTAGGTGCCAGAAGGCTCGCAAATGAAAGATGGCAAAGAAAACATCAGAGCGAACATGAAACTATTAAAGGAATGTCAGTCCACGCACACAAGTACAGAAATAAAAACAAAATTATGTTAATATCTTCCTCATTATTTTCCCTCGAAATAGACCTTTAGTCATTTGTCCCTTCTTCTGTATGCTTTAATTAAATTTGTTTAAATAAATAAAAAAGCCCTAAGCATATGGTATGAGTAATGATATTACTCCAATGTCATTTCTTCAATAGCAATCATAACTGAATTGCTAGTACATTTTCAGTGAGGCCATAGTTCTCATTCACCAGTTCTTGTGGAAAAGGGCTGCACTGATTCACCGTATTGATTAAATGATTACTACAGCATTTTGTAGGTAATAACAGTGTGGGGGGTGGGTAGGTGGGTGAATACCCTTTTTTAAATAAAAAAAAAATGGAAGGATACAAGTGTTTTGGAAAACAATCTTTTGGGTGACATTCTCTAATATATAAATTAATATAAAGAAGTATTTAAAATGAAATGGATAGTGAAGTTTTCGTGTCTATCAAGGTCAACATTAATATAGATATTTATAAGTTATCTGAGCTATCTCTGCTAAAAGGTGTCTTCCTTGGCTTACGATTCTATAAAATAAGATTATCTAGTTCTGAGAAAAAAAAATTGCTGGTGTTGTCTGCCCATTGGGACAAAATGGACCCAGTTTTATCTTATTGTACCCAACCTCACAATTCTGAAAACAAAAAATAAAATCTATTAGTTAAAGGTATTATTTAAGACATTATAGTTATGACATATGCTAGGCTTTGTGAAATATCCACTTCTTGCACCCAGATTCTCCATAACGCTCAAGGCTAAAATCTTTTGTATAAAAGTATAACAAATGATATCTTATATTTGTATTATGCAAAAAAAAAAAAAAAAAGAGCCATTTGAACTATTTGAACTACTGGTGCATTACTTACTGTAACTCTAACAACTTTACTGGGAGCCTATTAGCACTTGCATTGTCCGCAACAGGGTATGTTACCTGCTGTGTTATGACTTGATTATAGATTCTCGTTTACGATAATGCAGAGTCAGAATGCAGCTGGTTTGTTTCCATATTTAACAATTTCACTATTAACTGTCATGGATCTCACTCATCCTGTCTAAGTATATAACAGTGAGTGCATTCAATAATACGCTAAGAAATCCCCATTAGCATGTATTAGGATCATTAACATAGCACAACAAGTTTAACTAATAAAGTTGAAAACAACTAATAAATCTACATGTTTTTATTGTCAATTAAAATCTGCATACATACTATGACATTCATTAAAAATTAAGCAGATAGATACAGTAAGAGATAATCGTGCATGCCACTTATTACCGAGAATATGATGCATTGTTAATTCATAGGAACTGAAAGCCTAATTACTTCTATCACTGTAATTGATGGGCTTTGTATGTACTGCTTCATCATATAAATTAATGTGAAACAAAACTTTTTCTAATTTATTGGCACTTCTGAAATAAAAAAAAATGCTAGTTAAATATGCAGAAATCTGCATATGTGTGCTATTGGAAATTTCAGTATTGATTTTTACAATCTTTCATAAGCTTGTTTTCAGCATAGGTATTTAAGTATATGGTAATTAGTCCATTACCTAATTACCTAATATGTTATTGGCCATGTAGTAAAACTAATTTTTCATTGGTAAATACGTTCACTGACCATAGGTTCTGTGTTTGAAATATGGAGTAGTTCATAGTATTAAATCATCCTTTAGTAACCTAAATACTTTATAAAACACATAGCCAATGATATATTAATATTTAAATATTAATTTCCCCGCATCTATGATGTTATTGAAATTTCTTTCTTTACTACCTGCCAAGTACACTGCAGGTAGGAATACTGCCTTCCATGCCTGTCACACTCATTTTCTCAGATTCCTGTAAATTCAGCAGCATGGGCCAAGTTAATCTGATGGTAGCATGGCTGGTAAAATTCTGCTTTCTTGATATTGTGGGCGTGGAATCCAATTCAGATTAGCTTGCTGGAGTGAGTGGGCTCTAAAATTACATCCTTTTATTTTACTCTCAGATCACTGCTATGGATTTTTTTAATGTATTTTTTATACATTGAGCAAAATATTTGCTCTGCACTTTGAGGTTCTGTTGCTGGAACAAATTAACCACTTGCTAGAGACACCACTCTCTTTCCTGGTAATTGCATGGTGCAAAGGGTCTTGGCACTGTGCTGTGTAACGAGAACTGTGTGGCCATTTCATTTTCTGCCATAATAAAAACTTTAAATAAATGGTGAGCTTTCGGGCAAGACTCTGATTAGGCTTCTCCACTGAGTAACTTGGGAAGTGTCTCTCTTGTCCTATTCTCTCTGGCATCCAAAGTGATCATTCAGAAAATGAGTATCTGTATTCAGGTTTTAGAGTATTCTTGGAGGTTCTATGCTTTACAGATAGCAAAACTGACAGTTGGAAATAAAACACCTTGTTGAGGTGAAAAATGAATGGGGTTAATTCTGTACACATGGAGTTTGAGGGCAAATTTCCCCTATTCAAGTTAGGCCAGATGTCTTTGCGCTGGGATGTGCGGGGTGGACTGAATTAAGGCATGTCGTTTAGGATGGGTTTTGCTGTTGTTATGCATATTTTTTAGACATATAAAGATATGCTTTTGATGAGATGGAGTTGCTTTCCTTGACCTTCTAGTTGAACCATCTAATTTGCTTTCCATCTTCACTCATTACTCCTGTATTCCAGGAAACACATAAATCGCAGTCACTTTTATAGTTATATATATTCTTCAGAGAGAAAGTGTCTAACTGCAATGTACTTAATTGCTTAATAACTGCCAAAGGTGGGTCATCTAGTTTTAAACAAATAAAGGACCTTGATGATCAATGGAGGTTTTTCAAAGGCATGTCCCACACATTTTGTAGCTGATTGATGAGTCCCTGTAGTTGTATATTACAAGACAGTGATTCAGGATGTTTGATGTTATGGTGCCATTTTCTTGAGCCCTTTTAGAGCAATGGAATCAGTCTAGAGTAGCGTTTACAGGAAAATGATTGACTCTTTCTATACCTTAAGTCACTTTTCTTCTCCCAGAGCTGCAGAAGAGAAAGAGCTGGGGGCAGTAGCTCATTCTCAGATGCTGTGAGAGAAAAACTGAGTATTAAAGATGAAAAAAATAGATGTCCATAGGCTCAGGGAAGCAATAAAAGTCTTCCAGCTACTCTTAAAGATGCTAACTTGCTGGTAGATCCTACAGCTATTGTTAGATACCAAGACAGTAACAACATTATGTTGATAAATATGCATTTTAGCATAGAAAGTGAAACACTTCCCTGTAGCCAAAGCAAAAGCAAAAATTCTATGCTACTATGACTGAAAAATCTGAAAAAAGCAGTTGCTCTGAAAAGGAGAAGGTGTTCACAATCATTTCTGTTCTTCACTTCCTTCATTATGACCCTGGAACATTAGTTTTTCTTGCCCTACATGCCAGCCTGGCTGGATTCAGAAGTTAAAAATCACACCATGAAGACCTATTTCACCAGCATCTCTGTCTCCCCATTATAGTAATATATCTAGTTAATGGTTATTTTTTAAAAGGGCAACGTATTATTACTATATGGCAAACTGCTGGGTCTTCTCATTTGCTGTCAAAGCCTTCTTCAAGCCCTCCGAGTGCCTCCTGTGATGAGTTGTTTAAACTTCATAGCCTCTTATTTAATACAGCAGAGTGCCAAACATTTCTTCCTGTTTACATGGCTCTCTTCTAACAGTTTCCTTCCTCAGAGCTCTGCTTGGGACTTAGTTGATGAGATCCATAAATCCATATGTAGTTGTGTGACAAAGGCTTTGGTCTTTGGGCCTGTGGGTCTTCAAAGTGTTACCTGAATAAAAGTAATTTATTTACATTTACTTAGAATGTTAATCTTTCTTGACAAGGATAGCAAGCAGGTTAAATGACTGTGGTTTTATGTATAAAACCAGTGATTGTATGCTAATTTCTGTCCATTTATTGAAAGTCAGTACCTTTACAGTTGAGACTGAAGAGTACAAGATTCCTGAGAGTCTTCTACCTCTTCCTGCCATACCCCCATTATTCCACATTATATATTTTGCTTCTTTATTGTCACTCTAGAATACTAATCAACACAACTAACAATTTTTTACTGATATTTCTTTCTGAAAATGTTTTTTAAAAAATAATAGTAGGCTTCAAAATGTAACTTAGAGGATTTTATTTTCTCTTGTCATTGATAATTGCATATGTGTGGACCAGTATCATGTCTAGCCACGGCTATAGATGTATAAAAATGTATAATTTAAAGGGAGTCATCTCATCAGGAACCATTTAACTGAGGATATAATCTCAGAAATATTTATAGGGTGAGACTCATTTATGTGTTGGCATGTTTTCATATACATCGTTCTAACAATCATTAATTGGTAAATGTTTTAACACTCTGCCACACAGTGATCATGAAAAAGGGCACTGCTGTTGATCAAAATGAGACCTAAGGAGCAATGAAGGAGGAGCAGAATCAAAAATAGATTTTTCACCTTGAAGGAATGATAGAACAAGCTTGAGATTTTATTAAGAAGCAGTACATGCACTTTGCTGATTACCAGAAACGGTGTGGCTCTATCATATGCAAATGCAGGAGATTTTGCTTGATAAGGGTTTGCCACGTGACCTGATTAGGATGCAGGAAAACCCGGCAGCAATGCAAGAGTCATCAGTGCGAATTGCAGCTGGAATGAAAAATCAGGCTGGCATTGGAGAGGGCATAATACAAGGTTGTTCAAGTCTACCATGTGGCTTAGCACTCTAGGTTGGCCATAGAGCAGTGCAAAATTGTGGGAAATACTATGCATAGAGCTAGTTATGAGACAAGTTTCACACTGATGGCAACTTTTACAGCTTATTACTGTTTCAGTTCTCAGTGGCATTGATATTTGCCATCTGTTAGCTGAAGGGTGATAAAAATAGGGTTCGATATATAGACCAATTATTCAGCAGAGCAAGGCAAAATTGTAGTTTGAGATTAAAGAGTTTTTCATGGAAAATATTCTAGAACTGAGATCCTTACTGAGATGAAGGTTGGACTCGATGAACTTAAAGGTCCCTTCCAACCTAGATGATTCTACGATTCTATGAAGTATTTATATGGATTTGCATATCGGACCTTGTCCTAAATTTCACTTCCATACTTTGTAATACCTATAAACCAGAAAGTCCACTCTAACCTTAATCCAACTGGGAAAAGCCATGAGGCTAAATACAAATATTTTAAGCATTACCAAGCAATGGTAATGTTGACTTATTAAAAAAAAAAATAAAGAAAACTCAGAAACACAGTATAGGCCTGACCTGAAACATCTTTGGTTAAAAGAACACAAAGGAATAGTTCAGCAAAGGGATTCCAGAAAAAAGATGTTGCACGTGGAATAGCAATATGTAATTTGCAAATAAGAACCTCAAATAAGTTAAGTTAAAATGTTTTTATGTTCAAGACAAAAGCAGAAATGAGAAAAGAATTTGCCTCATTGAGTAAAATTTGTGAGCTAGAAGGCTAAGAAAAAGGTTAGAACATTGATTCAAATCAGGTCTTGGAGACAGAATTTATAATGTGTCATGTCTTAATTCCTTTTTCTTTAAAGTGTTTTTCCTTCATAGTCTGCAATGGCTGATTTTAAATGCAAACAAGGATCAGTTATAAGGGGACAAATCTCGTGAATGCCTGCCAGTGTGCATACACAACAGGCATGTCCATTTTCAGGTGGGCATCATTTGGTTTTTGCAAAGATCTAATCTGACAATCAAAAAGCCACCTCGAAAAACCATACTAGCATTTAAATCTGGCCCCCTCGCCTGGAGTGGTCACATGGACATTGAGGGCTATGTACTGGCCTGAGTGCAGGTGACCGAATGACTGTGAATAGTGCTATTTTTCAAAGGGAAGGGAAAAAAAAGGCAGACATTAAGTCCATGATAAAAATAACTCCAGGGAAACAGCACTAATATGGCTACTAAGAAGTACCAAGCTCTACGAATTTCACTCTCACAGTTCTTGATTTTCAAAGGAAATACAGTTCACTGAATTTTGGTAACACTTTGCATTTTCCATCTGACAGCTACTGCTTCATTCCACTTAAAAAATAAAAAAAAAAAGGAAAAAGGAAAAAAAAAGTATCTTTCTGAATTCCAGTGCAAGATTGGACTTGTTAGGGTAAAAAATAGCATTTCAGGAAACGTTGATCTTGTTTCATATCATTACGAGATTTATCCTAGTTTAAAGTCAGAAGAATCTGTTAATAGCCCCTAATCATCCTGTTAATTTTCATCACAAATTAACATAGAGTTTGAATTTAAAGGAAATGTTTCTGCAACAACTCAGCAGGAAGCCATAACAGCTTACCTTAGAGTTCCAGGCTTACAGAGAGTAAAGCACTGAGTACAGACTCTGTTCATGTTTAAAATGTGTTCTTTAGGAATTAATTGGAAAGTACATTCAATGTCCAATAATGAAAAAAATTGCAACTTAACAGCTCCTTTCATATTTTGAAGCCATGGTAAATGCTGGCTTCTTGTTCTCTTTCCAAGGCAAAGTACTCTTGTATTTTGCCATTAAAACCAGTGGAGCAGAGGTTCTTCTCTATTTTTTGAGATTGTAACCCATACAAACTATTACTTTGTGATATGGTAGGAATTCTACTGATGTTAAGCATGATATCATGCTTCATCAATGGGAACAATGTATAGTTACAACAGTGCAACCGAGACCAGAATATAGCCCATATTCGAATATAGCAAAACAAAAACATGAAACAAATCTACAGTTAAAGAGACTCTGAAATATTTATGGGGTCCCTTTAATACATGTCAGCTTCTTCAGTATTAACAAGTATAGAAAAACAGGAAAGATTATTTTCTTTGTGCTGCATGCTTTCCTCCCTTTAAGCTTGCGTTAATGTTAATGCTTGTAATACTGACCAAATTAGACACAGAGGCAATCTGTCTTGTTCTTCAGAAGATTCTGTAATTACGGCATGTTTTTCAGTGTCAATAAATGAAACTGATATATCAAAGTAATATTTTTGCATCTCATAACAGTGCTTATGATGTAAAAAAAAAAAAAAGACAACCCCCCTCCAACAGTTACAAATGGATATCAAATGTATTACTTCTTTTATATTTAAGTAATCCAAATACACTGAAAATCAAAAATGTTGCTCCCAGAAATTCTTGTTAAAATCGAGGAGACTTGTTTTATCTACGCTGAATATGTCTATAACCTTTGCAAACCTGGGGCTAAGGCACAGCGGATCATCTCACTGTGTTGGTCAACTCACATTCTGATCTTGGGAAGCTAACGCACAATCTGCACCCTCAAAGAGCTACAGACAGGCAAGTTTGATAGCAGACTGCATCGGAAATATCTTCCCTGCATATATTAAGTATGATCTAATTTTCAACCTTCTTATATTACATTGCTGAATGTTACAGTGGCAAAAGTGGCAGCCTTTCCTTATTTTGAACAATCAAACCCATTATAGTGGTATCTGTCTGCTAAATAAAATATATATAAAAAAAAGAACATTACTTTTCGCTTAATTTTAAATTGAACTAGTTCTAGGTTTTGTTCCCCAACACTTGGATGCTTGTAAGTACTAAGCCTGTCAATATTACAAGAGCAGGAAATAAAACAGAAAGGGGTTTTTTTTGTTGTGCTGGTTTCTGCCTTACCAAGCAGTCTGCCTTTTGCGTGAAAATGGCTACAGTTTCCTTAGCAATATTCTTAGGAAAGCTCTTTCCCTCAGGAATAGGAGAGCATTTAAATACATTTTAAGCCAACTCGCATTTTGATGATTGGAAATTTATCCACGATAAACGAAGGGGAGTATTTGGCCTACACGGGAGGAGAGGAAAGGGACTACGTAGGCTGAACGACTGTCTCGCATGGGGTTTGTTTCTTTCTAGAAATATTTTGTTTGTATATTACTATGCTTTCCAAAGTCTTCCAGTACTGTACAGGGGGAGGACCCCACGGCTCCTCTGTCAGGTCTTTCTTGGGGAAGAAGAAGTCACTCCTTCCATCCTCCCCAGGCAAGTGCGGAGAGAGGCCCACAGTCGGCTGCTCCCGCTCCCACGTCTGTCTTGGCAGGGGCTTATGCGAAGATGCCTTGTTGAGAAAAGACAAAGAGCCTACTTCTTCCCACTGAGCCCAAAGGGACGCAGTGGAGAAATTGTGGCTCAATCTATACAGTTCCTGGCCTGTTCAAAGGGAAGAATGCCAGTGTTGCAGTTTGAAGCAGATTATAAAGTAACAATCTGCTTCAAGATAAGAGGAAGGGACTAGGCGGCTGATTTCTCACACTTCCTTCCCATGTGGCCTTTAGTGGGCAAAACGTACTTTAATTTTAGGTATGACGTGTAACCTTAATACAGAATCTGAGCTCTGCAAAGTATTTCTGGCAAGTACTGCACTGTATCAGTTTCACAGATGCATACGCTTTGTTGCACTGTTCGCAAAATAGATATGGATCTTGCATAGGATAATCTATCTGTTTAACCCTCTAACTTCATTAGCTATGGATAATTAAACTATGGATTATTGGTGTGCACATTTTAAATGCTTATTGTCTCTTACTGCTTACAGATCGGACACCACTGTGTGGTGGATGCTGCACTAATAAGACTATGGAAAAAGTATAGCTTGTACTTTGCTTTTCTCTTAAATTTGTAACAGTCATTTTGGGCTTTGGACAAGGAATTAATTTTTAAAATCATGCATTAAACATGAGTCACAATGCTATTCTGTCTTAAAACCCAAACACATGATCTCTTCTTTCCTCAAATTTGCACTAATTGCACGTTAACTATACCTAAATATTAGTAACAAAGAGTTTGGCATAGAACTAATTCTGTGCAATAAAAACAAGATAGGTCCACTTTTTATTATCTGTCATTTATGCAGAAAGCAAAATCTATCTGGCAGTAGAATGAAATCCCAGAATATAAAAATAAATATAATAAAATATATTTAACCATCCAGTAATTCAGCATTGACTTTGGACTGGGCCTGACAAGGAAAAACGTGACATACTGAAATGGTAATTATTATTACCATGGTAGATAATAATCTATTTCCAGGTCTCATAGTGGACCATATTTGAATTTTTTTTGAGTGTAGATAATTGTACTATTCATACCGTAATATAATTTTTCTTGTAGTAGTTTAATACAGGTTTAGTCCATGACACTACGTGGGAAATTTTGAATATTAAAACATTCATTAGGGAAAAAAAAAATGTTTAGGCTTAGAAAAGATAAAATCAAGATTTTATTTTTTTTTTATATACTGGGCCAATTCTTATTTTGTTGTTTATTAATTTAGACTGGGCCAATTGTTATTGTTTTGCCTTTGGACAGTTAACTATAGCAGCTCTGTATCTTTTGAATTACATGATTATAATAATTGGAAGCATATATTTGGCATGGGGAATGAAAATATTTAGAAAAATAAGCAAACAGCTGCTTGCATATGACTGATTTTTTTTTCCCTTTCTTCTACCGGTGTAGGAAAAATAAAAAAAAATAAGGTGTATAGAGAACAATTAAAGTGTAATTTTCAGCTGGATCATATTTCAGGAAGTGTACAAATATGCTTCCTAATTTTTGGTTGGATCTCATTTTTCTACCACTTAAGCCAAAATGAGTGTTCCCATTTTCTTCAGGGGAAACTAGACCAAGTCAGGAATTTCAGGTTTATTGAACACTTTTAGAAAAAAGCATT
Source organism: Himantopus leucocephalus (assembly GCA_003993805.1). Lineage (NCBI taxonomy): Eukaryota > Metazoa > Chordata > Aves > Charadriiformes > Recurvirostridae > Himantopus > Himantopus leucocephalus. The sequence continues at coordinate 557,177 of RSEF01000008.1, read as the reverse complement.
GAGGATGAGGCATCAGGTGCCATCTGTGCTATTCAGCACATTTAAAGATTCAGGACGAGAATAATTTTAATCTATGTAGTTAGTATAACTGCTATTGGAGGCATGAAATCAAGTACTTCAAAGCTTGGAAATGCAAAAACAAAAGCTGCAACCTTAAAATTTCCCCATTTTTCTACCTGCTTTGTGTGTCTACATAGTGATGGTGTCCCTATTTACATGATTACTTACAATTTCTCCCAACAAGAGATCTGATTTGATCAGTATTTTATATGACTACGATATAACAAAACACATTTTAGAATTATAATTGAGACATCTGAGGTTGTACCAGGAACTTAGAGATCCTCATCAACTTTCATTTTGTATGAAAAGATGGATTTCTTTAACCCAAAACACTAATTTTGCAAGCACATCGCATATTAATAACTGCCTTATTGTTAAGAAAACTTTTCTCAAATTCAGATATAAGTATGAACAGAAGTGTTTCAGAGTTAAAAATATGGTTATTTTCATTAGAGTCTACAAATTTGTAACCTGTCAATCTGGTGTTGCAGAATTTTCTTTAATGGATTAGTTTATTTTTTACAATACTTCCATTTAACATTATTATATACATAGTTGCAATATTTAATTATTTATAATATACTCTTGTGATAATGTTGTTATCTTTATTTTCCACAGAGACCGATAGACAGATGGGTGCATCCAAGATAAAAAGTACTGGGGTNATAGTTGCAATATTTAATTATTTATAATATACTCTTGTGATAATATTATCTTTATTTTCCACAGAGACCGATAGATAGATGCGTGCATCCAAGATAAAAAGTACTGGGGGTTTTGGTGTCAAGCAAAAAGTTAAAAATGAAGTCCTTGAAGTAGCAGAGAAATAAAACCACACCCAACCCCCCCCCACCCCCCCAAAAAAAGGGCTGTCATTTCCAAATGTACATTTTTCATTTAAAGGAGAAGAAGAAAAAGAAACTGAATTTACAACAAATTCATTCAATTCCTTATTATTTTTCTCGTATGGAAATATTTTGACAAAAAATGTTTATTAAAAAGGGATTGTTTTGGTGTGAACATTTCAGTTTTTCAGACAGCATTCTGAATTGTTTGAAATTAGAACTACAGTTTAGCACAGTCTCTAAGTAAACAACGTTTTCTTGCTTGCAAATGGCTGTTGAATTGCAAGCCAAGTATGGTGAGCTGCTGATTGGTGAATGGGAGCCTGACCTCTGTGACTAGAATCTCTTTTGACAGTTATCTTGGGGAACAATTTCCCCCATTTTATTATTAAAAATATTTATAAACGTTCATCTTGAAAAAAAAGGGCTTATTTGTTTTGGCATTATTTGTGACTCACAGAATTTAGCTGAAAGCAGAAATGTGTTTTGGTCTAAGCACACCTTGGCAAAGACCTTCCTTTCATTTTCAGAATTTTGAAATAAGTAAATCAGTATGAATTTTCATAGTATAACATTAAGAAAATAGCACACCTAATAAAACTCAGGTTACTGACTATGTTAGCTAAAGCAGTAGTGTGATGTTTCTGTACCAGTCATATGATAGAAACACTCATACTGAGATGATTATGTACTGTAGAAGGTCCATTTGTTGGTCAGTGCACGTAAACAATAACAACTAATGTTTATGCTATTTTCATTGACTGTTTTATGACAGTAACATGGAAATACCCAAACAGATTGTGAGTCAGTTAAAGATAGGAACAGCTTTGCCATGGAATTCTATTGTAGCATAGTTAAGTAGCATAAAGATTTATTCTATTTTGTAACTTGATTTGATAATCCATTTCTGATCTTATTTAAGATTTCTGATTTTTTTCTTTTTGTAATCCATGTTCCCTAAATACAGTCTCAAAGAGAGAAAATTGGAGTCTGTCAAACTTCAGATAAAAAATTCATTGGATTATTCTTATTTGGAATACCTTCTCACAATAAAAGGTAATTCTTAGAAGGTAACAGATCAATTCTTGAACTTTACCAGGATAACTTAGAACATTATCTGACCCTAAATCTGTAATAAATTCTTTTTCCTTCTCCTCTCTCTCCAAGTTTTCAAAACACTCTTTAGTTACATTGGGCTTATGCCTGCAAGGTCTACTTGAGAAGACACATCACTGTGAAAACTTGTTCTACCGTGTCAGTAGGGAAATATGCACATGTGAAGAGGTTTATAGAGAAATTCATTCTGCAGATTCTTCTTAACTGGTTCAACAAAATAGAAGTTCTAGACTGCGACCATAGCACAGGCTATAAGGGGGCTTTTTATGGTGAAATTAGTTTGATACAGAATCATAGAATGGTTAGAGTTGGAAGGAACCTTAATGATCATCTATTTCCAACACCCCTGCCATGGGCAGGGACACCTCCCACTAGACCAGGTTGCTCAAAGCCCCATCCAGTCTGGTCTTGAACACCTCCAAGGGTGGGGCGTCCACAACTTATCTGGGCAGCGTGTTCCAGTGTCTCACCACCCTCAGAGTAAAGAATTTCTTCCTAATATTCAATCTGAATCTGTCCTCTTTCAGTTTAAAAGCGCTACCCCTCTTCCTATTGCTACACTCCCTGATAAAGAGTTCCTCCCCATCTTTCCTGTAGGCATCCTTCAGTACTGGAAAGCTGCTCTAAGGTGTCTTTGGAGCTTTCTCTTCTCCAGGCTGAACACCACCAACTCAGTGTCAAATGCTTTGCACAAGTCCAGGTAGATTATGTCATTTGCTCTTCCCGTAACCACCAATGCTGTAACCCCATCATAGAAGGCCACCAAATTTGTCACACACAATTTGCCTTTACTGAAGCCATGTTGGCTGTCACAGATCACCTCCTAATTTTTCCATGTGCCTTAGCATAGTTTCCAGGAGGATGTCCTCCATGATCTTGCTGGGTACAGGGGTGAGACTTGCCTGCCTATAGTTCCCCAGGTCTTCCTTCTTTCCCTTTTTAAAAATGAGCATTATGTTTCCCCTTTTCCAGTCAGTGGGAACTTCACCAGACTGCCACGACTTCTCAAATATGATGGATAGTGGCTTGGCAACTTTGTCTGCCAGTTCCCTCAGGACCCATGGATATATCTCATCAGGTCCCATGGACTTGTGCACCTTCAGGTTCCTCAAAAGGTCTTGAACCTGGTCTTCTCCTACAGTGGGCAATTCCTCATTCTCCCAGCCTCTGCCTTTGCCTTCTGCAACTTGGGCAGTGTGGCTAGAGCCCTTGCTGATGAAGACTGATGCAAAAAAGTCGTTGAGTACCTCCGCCTTGTCCATGCCCCAGGTGACCAGGTTTCCCGTTTCCTTCCTGAGTGGGCCCACATTTTCCCTAGTCTTCCCTTTGTCAATGACATACCTATAGAAGCTTTACTATGCACAGTAATCTTTAACGGTGTGGAATTTATAGAACAAAGAGATAAGGAAGGAATAATTATAATAACTTGGAGACAGGGATTTCATTAAATGATCACAATTGCATTATACAAAATAAAACTGTCCTATCTTATTTTGTTTATTTGGAAGATTAAGAAGGGTGAGGTCACTTGGAAATATATTTTAAAATTGCACTTAAAAATGGCTTATTCCTCATAAAATTAAGATTTCAACATTTACTGCAGAAATAGAGCCAGTTCTGGTGAACTGTGAAGAATGCAGTATTCCTGGAATCCATAGAGCAGCCAGCCAGAGCTGGAAGGTCAACTGCAAAAAAATCCATACAAAGATTACAGTGAAGCAAAGGTGGAAAGTCATTGTCCATTGATTGACCTTCAGCCTGTTTCTCAGAATGAGCCAGTGGAATAACTCATTTGATCAACTGCTAGAATTCATGTGGTAATTAAAATAGCCTCTCTGCTCCCTTTCTGAGAAGACGTGACGTCTGAGAAGACAACTTGACAAAAAGTATTAGGATGTCTAAGACAAGGTATTTTCATGAGCGAGACCTTGTACTATTGAGAAGCAAGACCTGCCAAGATCCAGGCCAAATTTATTCACAGATTAGGTCCCAATCAGTGTCTGTGATTTGAATAACCTTATTATAGAACATAGCAATTTTCGATGACCCTCCATGACTGCATGACTCCAGATACCCAGCGATCCCTGATATGAAGCAGGACCATAATACATGGGCTCTTTCTTTCTGACTTTTAATCGCACAGAGATTGATTTTTTTCTTGCCTGGTTTCCTAAGTGAACTACTTCCTTCATAATGTTCTAAGTTATCTGGATAGTTATCTGTTCAAGAACTGATCCAGTCAGCCTGTAAGAATTACCTTTTATTGTGAGAAGGTATGCCAGATAAGAATAATCCAATGAACTCTTCATCTGAAGTTTGGCAGACTCCAATTCTTACAGGATATTCTCCAGATTTTGTAGTGTCCTAACTAATAAGAAGACAAAGGTAATTTTGCTGATGGCTAGGATAGAACAAGCCTCCAACGGTGATATAAACATTTTGGGAATGGCTGTAGAATTTGAAGCTTTTGAGTAATCTCCACAGAATTGTTAAATAAGTATAATCTGGAGAGACCATTCTGTCAATATTGAAAAATACTGAATTTAATATTATATGAGTCAAAATTATTTGTATTGGATGTATCTTTGGAGAACTTTTGTTAATATTAACATATACACAGATTCATCCAACGTGCACTTTGGATTAACAAAATAAAAAGATTTAAAATCGCTGAAGAGTTTCTTTTTTTATACAAGCTTTTTCTCTTTCCTTCTGTTTGCTCAAGTACAGTAATAGTAATAATTGTGCATTTGTTTTCACAAACTAATGGAAACCAGGGACCCATCATATTCCTGTTCAGGTCTCAGAGTAGCACTTTGGCTACAGTTTGTAAACTAACTTTAATATTTATATAGCATTTTTGTAGCTTCTATATTTAATATCTAAACCATAATGGTATACAACCATTACTTTTTCTTTCCATTATAAAACCATTGTGAAAGCAAATGGAAATTTTTTTAAGTTTTTCTTGCAATGAGCTACACAGTTTTTATTTTGTTAGCAAGCTGTCCACTACTCAGCTCAGACAGAGCAAAATGCTGTAATAATTTAAAACTATATTCTACAGCTTATTCACAGTGGGTTGTTTTGATATGCCACATTAAGATTTAATTTATGTGCATGGCATATGGAAGTGCGTATAGGTATATAGGCTTGCTTTCCTGAGTTCATGGCTGGAAAAAAAGATAACAAAAAGATGGGTGGAAGTAGGAAAAAAGCAATATTCACGTGTGCTGGATTTTTATTCTTATCTACCTTTGCACCCAAAATTCAGTAATATAGTAATAACAAATTCTTTGTACAAGCCTACTGAAATGTCCCCTTTCTCTCTTTATTGTTTATAGGTATGTGCATATGTATACAGGAAAAATAATATAATCACAGAAAAACATGAACGAATTCCCCAAACTTTCAGCTTTCTTTTAACAACGCAGGGAAGTATTCATTTGTTATAAGAGTTGCTTTTTCTGCATTTCTTTTGTTTAAGTATCTTTTGCCGCACTTTATATTTCCTTTAGTTGTATACTTCAGCATTCTGCGTTCTGTTTGCACAGCCTCTTCATCCAATTAGTAAATGTCTTGCCTACTCTGTAGAAGCAGAACGGCAAAAAAAGAAAGGACAATCTTCTTTCTGTCATAGCTTAGAGGGAATATAACAGTTTTATTCCCATCTATTTTTTCACAGCTCTGTATGCAGACACTCTGGCCCCGATTTACTACAGTGTGTAGGCTTTTATGCCTATTCAGCAGAACACTCAGAAATTAACTACAAGTTAGAGGCCTGTGTGTTTTGTGTCTGGTTGAGTGTAGGCAGCAGAAAGGTAAACAGTACCTGTTTGTAGAGCGCCTCTCATATTTGCATAATAGTAATACAAATAATGACAGTAACAGCAAAATGTGTTGGTTTATGAAATAAAATTAAGTATTCTAAAAATACAGTATGACAAGACATAACCTACCATCTGCAGAATTTTTCAGTCTCGCTGCTTATGTCTAAACACTACATAGCTGTGTTGTATTGACATTCGTGGCTTGAAAACAGCTTTATTGTAGCTTATGACTTTCAGAGATATGATGACAATCAATTGATTTAATCCTGCTGATCAATACTGGGTATTGTGCTCTGGAATAAATAATTCATGCAAAAAGTACCATCAGAAGGAACTAACACTATCATTTTTTTAGCTGCGGGAATGATTTCTTTTACAAGTTGCCTAAAAGCGTGTATTTGTACACAAATGTTTACACATCACAAGGCACAGTGAGAAAAATCTTTCTGTATAAGGAGCATTACGACCAAAATGAATGAAATTCAATCTTGGCATTTCTGACAGTCAGTGCAGGATTCAATTCTTTCATGACGTTTTTATCCCATAAAGACCTGCCATCATTGTTCTTCTAAGACTGACAACAAAAATGATCCCCTTTGAGAAAATGGCTTGAATATGTGAAGTCCCTATTTAGACATCCTATGCATCTCTGAGACATTTTAAATGCTTGATTTCTTGTCATAGACATTTTAAAGGTAACAAACCCTTCACTGCAGTGCATTGTCTCTGCCAACAGCACCATGCCGAAGAAATATTAAGCTTTTTAAATTATATTGTAAGCTTTAATTGTATAGTTGGCATGTAGAATCTATGGTGTTGGGTGAAACAGAGAGGGATAGATATTCAGTGTAATTTTACTGTTGATATACATGCTATGACATAATACTACTACAGAATCTCAGTAAAATTATTTGACAATAAGCAAAGCTAATGAATGTCCTAGAATCCATGTAGCTAAAATTAATATCGTGTCAGGTGCTTCCTAGGATTTGGATTATTCATAACCTTCTAAGAGACAATAGCTTTCTAAAAAACCTTTTGTTCTCAAGGTCATTGCAAACTTTTTTTTGACATCAAAATTTTGCAATATGAGCTAAAATTCAGATAATGAATTTTAAGCTAAGAGTTACATGAAGAAATTTCATCCTTGTCTTTGGTTCAAATGCCAACTCTTTCCAACACAACATGGTACTTGATTTGATTTCACACTTTTCTGGAAGTCTTTTATTTTCTTGCTTCACAAAAATTTGTGAATACTTCAATTTGGTAAAACTGGAGAAGGTCAGTTCACTATTTTAGGAAGAAGTAATCACATTTTTAGTTGCTTCTCAGTGGTTCTCCCACAATTCCTGTGGTTTTCACCATTTATTGTGACTCTTTTAATTGATAATTTACATTAAATTTAATTTTATATTAAATTTAAATTCTATATGTACTTTTCTCACTCCTTTATCAAGCTGATGGCCAGCATGCTTGTGCTGCTGCTTCAGCTGTTTCTGAGGGTGCTTTAAGCCAATAGAGATGTAAATTTACACCTCCTTCCTCCTAAATATTTTGTATTATCTTTTGTAATGCGACAATTTGAATTGAGTTTATTGTAAGTTGATCATACAAATCCTGTTAAAGTAACCCTTTTTAATCTCTTACGCATGAAAGTCAAATCTTTGGACTTATTAAGGGGTGATTCAGTAATGCTGAATGGTCTAACAGTTTGCTAAGTTATTCTTTCACGTATCCTCTCTAGGTCCTCGTACGCTTAACCTATGTCAAATATGGTGCAGACCACTTTTTTGTTTAGTAAACATGTAATAATAAATTTCAACTCTCTTTTGTTTGCTTATGATTCTTTGAGTTTGAAAGAATTGCATGACTGAAGCTGTCTGCTGAAGTTGTGGTTTGTGACAATTGAACTAATAATTATTTGAACTAATCAATCTTATTTTTGTTCTGAAATATTTGTCTGAGGCCATTGTCTCTGACAGGATATTAAAGTAAGTGCTCATTGATCTGGTTTGCTGTAAAAATTTCTTTGCACCTGTTTTCATATCTGTTCCACGGGAACTAGTAACTTTAATGCCTTTGAGAATCTGATCCCATAAGGTGCAGATATCAGAGTGGTTTGTAAAGTGGACCAGATGAATGAATACATTTCAATCCTGAGAGATACTGAATTTGTACCAACATCCTGTTGTCGGCTTATGTCCACACTGACCATTCTATTAATCCATTTCCAGGAACTATTCTTTGATTGAAAACTAAAATCTATTTTCAGCACATTACTATCCTTACTATAGCTCTCTTGTGAGAGAACAAAGATGTCATATTGATGCACTGGCATCTGCATTTCCAAGTAGGAAGATTGAATAAAATAAAGCAAGCAATCAATATTCCATAGGCCTCATTGAAAGGTAAAGTTATTTGAAAAACAATAGAATTTTCTTGTTGTGTCTTCTACAATTGGGACAGGAAATCTCATTGAGATATGACTGCAACAAAAGAGATTCTTTTACATGCAAACTCTGCTAATATATTGAAGGGTCCTTTATGCAATATTAGTTTTATAGAATATATATATAATCAGAAAATGTCATGCTATAACTAGAACGTAACAAATCATGAGAGATACCCTGAGAATAATCATTAACCTCAGGTTAGCATGTAACAGTTTATGACAAACCTCCTTAATGTCCTGGAAGGGTAGACCATTTCCTGGCTGGACTATTCTCTATATTAAAAACTGCTTTAGTGCAACTTAGCGTCTATCTGTTTTTCATAGGTATTCACTTATCCCTCCTTATCCTGTATCACTGAAGTACTAAAAAATTGACTCCAGGAGACGTTAGCTGTACTTCTTCATATTGCACATTTCAGTTAAGTATGCTTTTTGTGATCTTCACTGGGAAAAGGCAAAATGAGCTATTTTACTTTAGATTATTTGATACCTTTTGTCTGATGGTGGTCCCGATTCTAATTTAAAAATGAAAAAACATTATTTACAATCTCACTAACATAATATTTTAAATTGTTTCCTGTCTAGAGATTAGACATTCTTTAGCATTCTAGGGATTTATTTGCCCATCTGACACAGGGAACATTGTATTTTGATGTATACCTCTGTTGTATGAGGAACTCATTCATAACACAAGTAATTTTAACCATCTGAAAAGTGTAATAGCCTCCAAAAATGTGTTGTCAATAATGTCTTACGGCTATTAGCAAACAGAGTTTTTTAATCTATTGATCTATGCATTATGGATGCATATGGATAGACTAGCTACGTTAACTATGTGAAATGCGTCACATCAGTAAGGCTGATAAGAAACCTCTAGTTATATATAGAAGGATAAAGCCATCTCATAACTTAAGGAATTGGACCACTATATGTTTTTTCTAAAATATGTATTTTAAGTGAAGACAGCTTGTTATTTCTTCTTCTGCATGTCTTTTATATTCCTAAGATTTTAAAATTCAGTATTTTACTTGTATACGTTGACAGTTCTCCCTGTTTTTCACATTTTTAACAATAGGTTACTCCTGTTATAGCTAGAAGAGGAACGTATTCTCTCTTTTACCTACCACTCACTGTATTTGCAATGTATTTTGTTGCTATCTGGCTGGTTTAGGTGCAGAAATCTGTAAATAAATGTTTGTCCTTAGTATATTAAACACATAAAGAGCAATGTTTGTGATATTTGAGTGTGATTAGCTCTTGAAAAATTCATCAAATGTCCTGAGATCTGCACTGCTTTTTAAAAATTCATAAAAAGTTTTGAAGAGTGAAAATGGTTTGACAAGTAGGCAGGCCACAAAGAAACTGACACATCAAGGGAAGAAGATCAAACAGGAATATAGCAGGCATATTCATACTGTAGGCTGTAGAGCCTGGCTGCACTCCAAGGAGGTTGAAAGAACAAGTAGACATGAAATATAGAGAAAGAATAGAGACAGGAATCTCAAGGTGGGGAAATGAAAGACCATTTGACATTCAAAAATGATTTTTTAAACATCTTTGACATGTAGTCAATAAATTCACCTCTGCTTTGCTTATTTAACTAGATGCAAAAGTTTTCTTACAATGGAAATGTACACTGCATGAAATTTTCAGGAAAATGTCTCCTATTTAGGAAGGAAATACTCAGGGGATTTGGAAAAGGTCTCAAAATAATCACTGTGGCTTTGATGCAGGGTTGTGAGTCGAATAGGCTCTACGATGAAGCTATCCCTGATACCCGATAGCTGCAATCTGACCTGAAACCTCTAATGATTTAGGTCTACTACACTAAACATGAGTTGTATCATTTAAATACCGATTACTAAATGATCCTATTATTTTTATCCTATTTTATTAAACGCGCTGTCATATTTATGCAGAGAAAAAAAATATTAGTTACACATATATGAGTGTTCCTAAATTTGCAGTTAATGGGAAACTAGAAAGGAAATGTTTTATTATTAACATTTAATTTACTTCTTTTGTATTAAGCAAGCATTTTGCAATGTGTCATACAAGAGATATCTATGTAAGTGTAAAGTATGTTTTACAACATTTAACAGTGCTCTAATCAATAGCTATACCTGCCAAGTTACAGGGATACTCATCCATTCGTAACGTTTACCCACATATGACATGTAAGTAGGACAGAAAACAGTTCTTTTGCCTTCTGCTCTCGTCTGCCACGTATCTGCTATGCCATTGATGCCATCCATCAAGGAATTTCAAAGGACAATTGGTAAAAGAAAACATAAGACATTCATCTCAAGAGGCCTGATTCTGTTTTATTAGATTCTCACTAGGTTTTCCCAAGCTTTGAAGCAGAGGTAGCAGCAAGGGATCAAGCAGTAAAAGCCTTTTAAAACTTCATCCTCCTCTCCAGCTGGGTCTCAAATCAATTCTTTTTTCACCTGGGCCAGCAGTAGGGCTGTATAAGATGAGTGTAAGATGCACTGCAGTATTAAAAACTCACTAAAAATTAGCTCCTCCTTTCTTATCCTAGGAACCTTTTACTGGGGCAGCACAGCAGCCAAAGCATCCGTGAGATTACAAGGGCCAGAATATCTGGCTTGGTGTGAAGAATTTTACACAGGGATCTGGAATAATATTCAAAATCTTTTATTCTTGAAGGTGAATCTCCCCCACTTTCTTGGAGATCCTCACGATCTACTGATCACATTCCTCTGTGCTGGGCAATTCTCAGTGTGTACACCAGGATGGAAATTAATTATTTTTTCCATTTGATAACTCTGAGAACCCTGATACAAAATGTTTTTGAAGTTCATTTCTATAGAGGATCTAAACGAGTCAGAAAACTTGTAAGATCCTCAGAAATTTGGCATGAGGCATGGCAATGTTGTCTTCTTTCCCTTGTAAATCTCTGTCGTACTGCTGCAGAAAACAAGCCAGCCTGCAGTCCTCCAAGCTATTTACTGAAGAAGCGTGGTTCTGACAACAGCAAAACAGTGGTGTCATATCTTTAAGTAATCTGTTCTAGTGCGCTGTTTCTGAGTAAGAATGATTATAGGCCAGAATCCTTCGATTATGCTTTTTGTTTGTTTTCGTTTCTTTTCTTTCCAAAATGGCTGACTCCCTTTTTTGAGGTGCAGGTGTGTGGATGTTGCCTGTACTCCAAGGTAGCCAGTTCCCAGCTTAAGCTGCAGCCCACTTCCTGGCTTTGGTTATGTGCCTCAGGTGTGTGGCGGGTGCAGATGTGGTTTTGGGGAGTTAATCCCTGTGAGGAGCCGGGAGGGACACAGGACTCCCCAGTGGCCATGCTCTCAACCCGCACCGCAGCAAGGACCTGCTCCTGCAGGGACAGCTGTGTGGCTGTGCCACACCCAGGTGCAATTAACTGCCCACTTAATTGCCTGCTGCTGGGCGTGGGTAGAGGTGGGGAGATTTCTGACCCTTCCTCATAAAGGGGGATGGCTGGCTGGCGGGCTGGCTGGCGGGCGGGCGGGCGGGCGCGCGCGTGCGTGTGCGTGCAGGGGGTAGGTGCAGTTGAGGGTGGATGTTGCTCTTTAGCTTATGTGAGGTTTTTTTTATGTTTACACTCCAGTAATTTTTTAAGTTGTCCTTTAGACAGTTGCTTAATTTTAGTCCTAGAGGGGGAAAACTTTCTACAACTTCTGGGAAACTGGTGAGAGCACAGATCGCTTCATCTGAGTTGTTGGCTTCAACTTTCTGACTTTGGATCTCCTTATGAGTCTCTCTGCGAGACCCAAGAGCTCTTGGAGCTGTGTGTGCATCGTCATAGAACTATGCCATGGTAAGCTCACGGGTCCGGCTCCTTGGGGCTTGCTCTCTGCAGAGAAGGAGCTTCAGCCCTCCAATAATTCCTGGAATGGGTTGGGTTGGAGGGGACCTTGAAGATGATATAGTTCCGATGGGCCACAGGCAGGGACACCTTCAACTAGACCAGGTTACTCAAGCCCCATCCACCCTGGCCTCATGCACCTCCAGGAATGGGGCGTTCTTCACGCTTTGCTGAAGTCTGTGGCTTTTCTCAGTAGTTCCTTTTACAAATATGGGAGTGGTTTTCTTGTTTGATCACCACAGAAAGGTTGCGATCTCTTGGCTCCTGTCGGGTACGTCAGGTTTTGTACATGATACCACTGGTGCTCTGCGAGAACCCCCGGGGGTGTGGGCCTGCCTGGGCCCGGGGAAGGAGCAGCAGTGGCTGCTGCCCTGTGGTGTGGGAGCGCCCCAGGCCCCAGCGGGAAAGGGGTAGGTTGAGACTGGCTTCCTTGTTGTATCGTTAATTGCTTTTTCATATCCTTGTTCTTGGAGAAGAATGGCTTTTGTGCCTGGTCGTTACCTCCCTGATCGTTACAATTCGCAGCTCCTCTGGGCTTTTACTCTAAATTAGGTTTTTTCCTGCAAATCACCTCATCTGCTAATGTGTCACTGGTGCCACTTGAGAGGGCCCAGTCCCACTAGGTTAGCCGAGCCCTTGGGAGCCCTTTCTTTGCAATTAACTCAGCTGTGTGCCAGGCTTTCATTAGAACCCGATAATTGGTAAACCAAAGTATTGTAGAACGCTGCAATATTTTCGTTGCTTGTGATTTAGTTTCCCCTGAAGTGGTGGTCATGTTGCGTAGGTTATTTTTGGCTGGAAAGACATAGAAGCAGTGCTACAGTGAAGTGATTTACCACAGTTACAACCATGTGTGTAATATACTTCTAGCCTCTTTGTCATGTATGCTACGTGTCATGAAATATTACTGTAGAGTGTTTAATACACCAGTGCATAGCAGGAGATGATATCAGATTAATTACACTTGCAGAGTATATAAATCACAGCTTTGAAGCTGGAGTTGTTCAAGTGCATATGCTCATTTACATGCTACTTCTAAGGGTGTCAGGTGAGCTGCTGCCTGCGCTGCTCAGGTTTGTTACTTTCCATAGAGAATGAAGTACTTGCATTTCCCAGCTTTACTGAGGCTTCCCAGCTTTGCAGTCTTCATGCTAAAAACAGAACAAGCTTGTTCTAGCGAAATATAACGTTAGGCCACTACAAAGCTGAAAACAGGGCTGATGTTAAAATGCAGTTATGGAAGTTTATGTGTGGGGTGAGTGTGAAGCGTGTGTGGTGGTCTGTTCTCCTCTTCCAATGAGTTACAGTTGTTCTCCCTATTACAGCCCTCCACTGCTGTGTTTAGGATCTTTCTGTTCTAGTTGCTGTCTCCATCTGACCTGCGCATTCAAAGTCCTGAGGGACACTTTGTGTTCAGCTGTACTTTGCCAACGGAATTTTGTGGTAGTGAGAATCTGTTTTTCCTACCAATGACCTTGGGGTAAACACCTCCTACTGTAGTTCCTTAGGTTCCTTTTCTCTTTTCCATTTCTTGAGACTCTGAACAAAGCTGTATTCCTGTGAGCTGGGAACTTCAAAACACCTTTATATCCCCCTTTCCCTCCTTGTTTTATCCCTTCAAGGATTACATTAATATTCCAAACTTACTAGTACTCCTTTGATACTGAATTTAGACTACTCAAAGGACCAGATAATGGGATTTAGGCCTGAGCTAGTGTCTGCCAAAAATCGGTCAGTTTTTCACTGTAGAAGGAGGGGAGTAAGAAAGAAGGCTTTGTTATATTTCTTAGCTGATCTCGGGGATGTGCCAGAAATTGACATGCATTTCAGTTTGCTTCTTAACAGTGCTTCTGTTTAGTTACCAACTACACAAAACTGTGTCATATTTAGGAGAATTTGCATGTATAATAGGAATTTCATATTTGCAGGGAATGCATGCTACTCGCAGCTTCCTCTTGCTAACAAAAAGGTGTAACATGTTATTACATGAACTGTTGCACTAGCTGCTTTATTACCAAAACAGAAAACTTGAAGTATACATACCTAACCTACCNTAGCCGCTTTAGTACCAAAACAGGAAACTTGAAGTATACATACCTAACCTATGTGCTTAGCTTTGCAAACAGCAAACACTTGCAACTTAGTGTTTGGTTATATCTAGTCACAAGATGTGTTCTATAGTATATGTGCACAGAGACCCTCAGGAAGACCTTTGTGTGAAAGAAGGGGTGATAACTTCACGCTTGCCAGCAGGCAAGATTTTAGCCATTGTGTAATCTGTGTTTTCCTACTATGCCACTTCGCATCTGCTTTCAACTCACTTTCTTCCTCATATTTTTTCTTTTTTTTTCCCAAAAACCATCTATTTGTGACCCTTTTTACATTTCTATGACCAAAACATAGTCTGGTCTGTAACTACTAGTGGCTCCTTTAGGTGAAGATTAAAAAAATAATAACAACCTGTATGTGTTATGAGAAATTTCTCATGCATGTCTCTCTTAAAGTCCCTGTGGCCCATGTCATTAATACCAGAATTCTTTTTCTTGTCAGGCTTGGTAGCATCACATCTGAATTTTGCTAAATCAAATTTGATTCTTTCAGAAATCTTTGTGTAATACTTCCCTAGAATTCAGCTGGTATGAACCCTCTTCTCAATGCTGCTGTTTTCCATTGAGTTTTGTGAACAAAACCTCCGCCAACATGTAGATGTTCAGAATGAAGTGAAGCCATTCATGCATTCAGTATGAACGCTGCTAGTATGGTTAGGAGAACCTTGAAAGTCCAAGGATAGTCACCTATCAAGGGGAAGGGTAGGATGTGAGGTGACTACACAGTATATAATTGTCACATAAAAACGTCTGTAGCTAGAGCTTCTCCTTAAGAGTTCAAGTTCACAGAAGCAGGTAGAATTTATTAATAAACACTTAACATAACTGAAATGGAAGCTTCACAAATGTCAAAACTGAGCATCTCTG
>RSEF01000008.1:501718-541937 GCA_003993805.1 Himantopus leucocephalus | reverse complement strand
TCAATTTTTCCTTTGGCAAGATGCTCTTGATGGAAGGTTCATGCTTGCTGTTAAACAGCAAGCAACAGATTCTTATGATCCATCAGGACTTCAGGACTTGCTTTGGCTTTCAGCTTCTTCCTTTGAGCTCTCCAAATAATGGACCAGTTATAAACTGCTGCAGCACAGCAATAGCCCACACTGGATGTGTGGGAAGGCCATGGATGCATGGCCTTTGCCCAAGGAAGCAGCAATGCTGGCATTGCTGCTGTCAGTAGTCTTTTATGCCAAAATAAAGCTTTGGTTCTACCACTCTGATGCTTGAGTTTTGGTTTCCCAGTTTTATCTGACTTCACCACTGACCCTGATACTTAGAGTGAACTGTGTGTGATCACACTCTGCTACAGCTGAAAAAGTTCATAGCAAAATGTCAGAGTAGAGCTTTTTAACTGAAGGAAATATTGTTCAGTGTGGTGAAGAACAGGAACATTACTGCTGGGAAGACAGTGGCACTGGAAAGGGAGGTCGTGTTTAAAATGAAACAAAAGCATAATAAATGCAAATGGATATTTTTTGGGAACGAGGAGTCTTAGCTCTTCTGTGTTTGGTAGGCATCTCTAAAACATCAGAATCAAATAACTTTGTCACAGGGTTACTGTTGGACTTAACACGTGAAGGTTGAAAATAATTTTGAGATATAAAAATCACTTAATACATAATTTTAGTATTTTCAGCATTTAGGTTTGGCATAGTTACAAGGAAGTAGACTGAGTTAGGCATTAAAGCCCATAATTAACAGGCAAGAACATCCAAAAGGCAGGAGCGGGGCTGAGAGATGCAGGAAGCTTGGAGAGAAGCGTATACTTAGGACAGTACGGGTCCTGATGGCAGTTTTGTGCTCTCTGGGATGGAAATACAGCTAAACATGGTTGGCTAGGGACAGGTGATGTAACAGAAAGAAAGGTCAGACAGAATCATTCAAAGAAGTAAAAATTCTAATAGCCAGGGGAAGCAGCACTGTTTCTCAAGTAATTACTCTTTGATCACTGAGAAGTATTGCCAGTCAGCCTGCACCAGGAGTACGTAAATTACTTTTTTGTTTGTCTTTAGAATTAGATGAGGGTATCAACCACAAAAAAATGTTTACATTTTGGAAACAGTAACACTCTTTACTCATGACCTGCCTTCATCAGTGCCCCACACATCCCATATATCACCCAGATTATTATTATTATTATTTTTTGGTCTGCTTTTCATAAGTTGTGCTACAGTGGACAATCGACAGCTCAAATTGCCATCAATAAGAGGAAGTGAGATTAGGGCATGGTCAGAAGTTGCTTAGTATTCAGTATTTCAACTTAGAAGTGTTATTGCCACCAAGAGAGTATCAGTTTTCTAGGTATATTCAAACTGTTATATATTATTTAATTCTTATCTCTCAAAGTGTTAGACTTCTCACAGATACAAACCAAGAGACAAGAAGCCTATTTGTCTACTGTCTGAAAACGTATGCCCTGCACTTTAAGCATGATGTGCAAAAAGGTGATTGGCAAAATCAGGTCTCTAGCAAAGTTTATCTACTTCTTAAGCTGAGGACTAGTTTGGGAATGGAAGAAATGTTTTTTACTGTCAATTTTTATTGGTTTTTAAGTGCACGAGGGGTGGTTATTCTCCTCTTGGTGCATATTGAGTGGGATTAGTGGCAAGTAACACAAAATAAAATGTTTGTGTGGAACCAAGCCAGAAGAGTGTGTGTGTTTATGTATCTTTTAAGCCTTCGGCTCTGTGAGGTTAACTGTACTTGTATTCTCTGCAGAGTAAACCTGCATTACTTAGGGAGTCTGTCCAATGCTATCGCAGAAAAATTCTAATGGATGCTAATGGATAAATCTGTTTTTCTTGCCCTCCCAGAATAACTACTGTAGCTTTTCAAATCTGCAGCCAGAAAAGAAACACCATATTGTATACTGTGAAAGCATACTACGTTTATAAAAGTATAATGTTATAACTTTAAAGTTACCTTTCAATGTCCTTGGAATTTTCTTTTATCATATCTTCTTACACCTTGTTCTGGAAAATTCTACAGTCTATCTTCAAAGACTCTTGTTAAGAGAGATGACATTGATACCATTTATGGTGAGGTGACAACCAGCAGTCTGTGAACACAGTGTTGTTACTAACCTAATGTCATTCTGTAGAGATAATCCTCACAGGCTGTGTTACTAGAGACAAATTCTGTCTGTAGAAGTGTTTTTACAAAGACTGCTTTAGTTATATGCTGTGAATAGGTGATATAAACACATCGCTAAAGTTTGTGGTAATTTAACAGTTGCGATAGTAATAAACAATGAGAAAATCACTGTTGCAGAATTGTGCATCATTTGGTAATATTTTGTTGCAGTCATGTGCATGATACTGTCTGTTAGTTTCTTACACTATGACAGTGCATTCATGGGAGTACTTGGGGACCAGTCGTGTTTATGAATATCCTTATTCTTCTTAATTGTGCATTCCTTGTATATTTCCATCTTAAGATGCAGTACAAAACAACTATACAGTGAGATTTTCAAGCCTCCCTGTGCTACATTATCAGTATTTTTTTTCATTGTTGAGGATTCTCTATTTTAGGTCAAAGATCGTGTTACTCTGTCTCAGTCAATGGTTAGCTAGTCAATTTTTGACAGCAAAAACGATTACCCAGACCAGAGGTCAATAGTACAGAAGTATTATAGATCACATTGCCCTGTCCTAATCAATTGAACTATATTAGACAATTCAAGGTTGTAATAATACTTTACTCAAGCATGTTTAGGATGTAAAGAAAGTGGAATTTGGGAATTAAGCTACATAGCTGATGGGATAGATTATTCTGTGTTTTATTTGTGAGTATCAAGAATGTTTAAGTAGATTGCCACTGCATCCTGCAATTGCACAAAGGTATTGGCCAAAGACTGATAGTCCTGCCAATATGTCTGTGTCATCACCGACTGCAGTGCAATTCTTACTAATTTGCGCCGGCGTGAATAAAGGGGAACTTGACCCATGTTTCTTGGTTAGTTAACCAGTCTGTTATTTAAATGCAGTTAGCTGCCCTGTTGAATTCATTGCTGCTGCATAGCTGTTGTATTTTTTTTTTCCCCTGCAAGTCTTTAATGACTGGGTGCTTGTTACTGCTCTTGGGTGTTAATCTACAGTGGGCCCCAGTTAACTTCACAGCTGCCCAGGTGAAAATATTGCTTGCAAAAGCAACTCTGTGAAGCTTATGAAGGAGCAGTCATGTTGTTTAAATGTATTTAAATCTACTAATTTCAGTGGACTACACCAATTTATTTCAGCTGAAAACTTGGCTCACTGTTTTATTTGTGAAATTAATACACAGTCAGAATTGATGCTGCAATACCATGGCTCAGGGAGAAATTAAGCCATCCATTGGAAACTTCCATGTAATATTCCTTGAAATATTGTAAGAATATTGATTGTTTCTACTATTCTGTTCCTTAAGAACTACATGTTTCAAAGAGCTCTCTAAACTTTCTAATCTCCTTACATGGACAAACTTCATAGTGCTTTATGTTACCTGACTTATGTGTATAAAAGTCATTTAAAGCATAGATAAATGAGACTTTTTTTAAGAACAATGGCTTTTGTCAGGATCCTTTGTTTCACCAGTTTTAATACAGTCCATGCAACACTGTATCTTACAGCTGACTCTTACAGATGGCTTGCTGCAGACATGTAGATTAAGCTTTTCTCTGCTAGTATTTTCTTACAGCTTTTTATATTCACTGCAAAGTCTGACTTGGATTCAAATCTAGTAATTATCAAAGTCAAGAAAGTAATCGGCTGACTGTCAGTTTTACATATGTGTTTGCTGAGGCTCACTCTCAAAATGAAAAACAAATTCTTTTCCAGATATCCTGCTTGATAGTCATTTGCAGAGAAGTAAAAATAGATGCCCTGTTTAGAAATGAAATAGCTCTGGAGTCTGGCCTGGCTTCACAGTCCAACATGCACATGAAAAATCTTCAGGCAAACAGAATAACTTAAGTAAACAGGACTTCTTTGAATGGCTAAGCTTTACAAAATCTAATTAATTATAACCACGAAGTGATTTAATTTTTTTCTTTTTGTTAAAATAGTTGTTACCCATACCTTAAACAATGATACTTGCTCTGATCTCTTGCCCAGTTTGCTGTTACTGAGGGACTCACTTAATTGTGTTTTGTCAAGTTTTTTCTCCCAGTTTGTACTTAAAATCAAACCTATAGTGTGTACCCTTGCTTGCATCTGTAGTACCTTTGTTGCCAACGTGTGAGGTGTTATTTATATTATGCTCTTCTTTCCCCTGAAAGATGAAATCTATGAAAGTTAAAACTGATGCCAACTTTGGCCTTTGGTGAGTTAGCTGAGATGTTTGAAGTGTGTGAAGGGAAGTAATATGCCAAATGGCCAAGCTGCCAGTTACCCTGTTCTTTGTTGGATGCTGTGGGCCTGGATTTCAGTATCCATCGGAGGTCTCTTAATCACGCTCCTCCCCACCTGCTTTTTGTGGAAGTGATGGGGAATGTTTGCTGACATGAGTTTCATATGGGAGGCATATATCTCAAAACATAATTTTGAATTGTATAAGAAATATATTAAAGGGGAATAATTACTTGTGAAATCAGCAACAGTCTTAAAGATTTAAGTTCACCATAATTCTGCGGAGCCCAGTTTTCTTGGTTTGGGTTTACTTCAGTATGGACTGAAGGTGGAGCAATAACTGTGAACTCATTTATTATTGGGGAGGGTAATATCGTGTTCCCTTGAAACTGTGTAACTTTCTTCTGGAACTTAAATTATAAAGAGATATTATTTCTGTAGTTATGATCTGTCCATCCTCCTATGGATTCAGCATGTGAATCTACCCTGAAACGTCACAATATAGATCAGACTTATGCTCCTTGCTACCTTTCACATAGACTTCTGCAAAATATTCAGTCATTGTTCTTTATTGTGCTGGTGAGGGTTGTGGGTTTTTTCAGTAATGTGGAAGATTCCAGCACAATTCGTGGCTGCCAGTGAAAGCGGGTAACCTAATTAGCAATGAGTGGTTTTGGTTACTTGGATTATTCATATCTCACTTACTGTACAGATGTAAACATGAAAGCTTGTAAGCCTAATATTCCCTTTATTAAAGGGTCCGATTTTAAGTAATATTTCCAAGACGGGGCCTGCATAGTTAACACAGGGGTAAGAATTGCAGATGATTTTTTCTGTTCTAATAGGATCTCTTCTAATTTTATTTTATTTTTCTTTTTTTTTTTAAACATTAAGGTGTAATCACGCAGGCAAACGCAGACTATGCTGGCATGTACATAAGGAGGCCCATTTACTGAGTCACTGTCATTTTAACAGCAGGGAGCTTGACTCCCTGAGGTGTCTCTAAAGCATTTCAGGCTCACTGAGTCAGGACTAAATAACACCCAGCTGGGTAAGAACAAACACCTGTCAGATAATCCAGCTAATAGCTGGTTTAGTTATCAGTGCCCTTCTCTACCTGCCTCCTCTTCCCTCTGCCTTTCTGAATGTATGATGCGTTTCCCACAACATCATGTTTAAAAGCTTCAATAATCCTGTAATGGCAGCTGATAGAGACCTTTTATATGTTGATTCCTTTTTGCCTTGGTTTCAGAAAGATGGTGAAAGTTTGCATGATGAAATCTTGGTTAGAATGGTTCCTTTTGTGTGCAGATGTATTTCGGATGGGATTTCTACTTTTTTGGAGGAGCGTAATTCTAACAGTCAGTGTTAGTGTAATTGCTTCTGGAATAGATGTCATCTTTTTCCTCAGTGAGAATACAACTATGCAAACTGAATTCTGTGAGTATGTCCATTTCGTAAATATGGGTTTTCATCAGACCTTTAAGGTCAGTAATACAAAGGCTGACAAGTGAAAGTTGCAGAGCGTGAGTGTGACCAAGGGCAACTTGTGAATACTCATATAGAACCTTATAATATATTTTTTCTGGCTCAACTAAAAACCTTGCCTGTTGTTAAAGGCCTGCTTCCATGGGGAAATATTTCTGCTGATTTTAATGGGAGATGGATGAAATCTCAAGACTGTTAAATAGCTGCTGCTGTTCCTCATTAGTTAACATTGGTATAGTGTATTAAAATACACATGTAGCTACATAACTATGAAGGTTTTATTACATGATGCTGTACTCCAAATCAAACTTCATCCAGGTAATTGTGCCTTAAAAAAAAAAAAATCAAGTTCAGGGGTAGAATATAAACTTGTAGATTTAACCATAAAGGTTTAGAATGAACACACTTCTACACATAATTAACTTTACGTACAAGAATGCCACAAATCCAGTGAGAGGGTTTTTTTTCTTCCATTTTTTAATTTATTCTGTAATACAGAACAAACCTAACTAAATGTTCAAATAACTAATGTTATACGGTAACTTGGCACGTTTCTGTTTATCTAAAGGTGATGAGACTCTACTTTATAAACAATGTTAATTTTGAAGGAGACCAAAGACTGTCTAAATATGATGTGGTATAGCATAGCTAGGGGAACCTTAAGGTAACAACACTGGATAACAGACTAGTTTTAGATATATATATTCAAAGTAATACTGACTTGCTTTTGCCTTATTGTTTCTTTCAACTTTTTGAAAAAACCTTAAATACTGTTAGTGTCCAACTAACTAGCCTGCAGCTCTTGGACCTCTCAATCTGTATAACTAATTACAACCGCTGTACTCGCTAACCTCCAGTTATCTGACCAGTCCTGAATGTAAATTAAGACTGCCTTGACTGAATTTACTTCTGAGCCCGCCTTTGCAATTAGGGTGACTTTGCATCCTTGCCCAGGATACTTGCCAAACAGCTTATGATCAGCTTTTTTTTTTTTAAAGTTGTCTCAAGAATGTTTCCTGTTTTCTAGGTATACAGGCAGCCCTAATTTGGATATTTCCCAAGTTTTGAGTTAGTCTGCAATCTTCCTGCTGTCCTAGCAGAGTTCTCTGTAATACGTATTTATCTCTTCATTCAGTATATTTTGCATCCTGCTGCATCTGGGTGCAACAGGGTACTCTCAGCTTTCGCAGTTTGATCTTAAGCATTGCTATGAAGTACTTAATTCTTAGGTAATCTGATTGTTTAATTAGCTGAATATTCTTAGCCTGGTAAGTTTAAATACAGGGTTTGCAGCTACAAACCATCAAGTGTAACTGTACTTAAAAAAACTGGCTTAACTATTTCCAGTCAGTCTTATCAAAACTTTATCTAGGCTGAAGAGCTGTCAGTGTTCAGTTTGAATCAAATCAGCATAGTTAATGCTTAGGCTAGGCTGTTTCTCTGCTCTAGTCTGCTAAAATACCGCATGCTGTTCTTGAATTTGGTGTCTGATTTGCGGTTTAGAAAGTGGCTTTAAGCAGGCCATAGGCAAATGCACACAGCATTCGCAGGGAAGGAATACCTCGCTGTCATTCTGCAGAAATACTCTCTGGGAAATGAGAAAGTGGCATTAATGGCTTCCAAGAGACATGATCAAACCATATTGTTCTGCTGGCAGAAAGGAGATGGCAGTAGGAAAGATCAGACGGTGGGTGTAAGTTAAAAGGTATCACATGATGTTTGACAGAGTGGAAGACATATGTTGTAGACTCGTGGAAGCAAAAAGAGGCAAAAGCAGTCAGGAATCCATTGTGTGTATATAATATGCTAGCAGCCTGTGATGATCCCATTGAAATGCCTCATACACCTTCTGTGTAAGTTTTCTGTTGTAGTTTCCTGCTTCTGGTGGGAAACTAGGCTTTTCCTTCTTTGGCAACTCTTCAGTCCTTCAGTCTCAGCAAGTGTTTTGCTGCGTGGCCTCTTCGTAGCTGAGTTCAAGGCTAATCCTGTTCTTGTCTAATGCTTGTTGGTTATGTCCCAGCTTCTCAGAGGTGTTTAGGTGTCTGCCCTGCAATTAGTTCTGTTCCATATCTCTTCCTTCAAATACACGTCGATAAGAGGTTTTGTACTATTGTGTTTTGCTTATTGAAATCTATCTTCAAATTTAAATCCTCCACAGAGGCTTATTCTGTAACAGCAATAATGCAGGAGAGAATAAACGTGTCTCTGTGGCATATTCTGAAATCTGATAGGCAGTCCTCTGGAAAAATGTCTTATTAGTGCTTTTGGAATAAAATGTTGCCTTTACTGTGACAGAGCTGTGAACTTAGGATTGTAAGTGGAGACCAACTGTGCTCCTGGGACCTGGGAATTTCATTTCTTAACTCATGGTGACAAAAGAAGCAGGACTGGANAAAATGCTTATTAGTGCTTTTGGAATAAAACGTTGCCTTTACTGTGACAGAGCTGTGAACTTAGGATTGTAAGTGGAGACCAACTGTGTTCCTGGGACCTGGGAATTTCATTTCTTAACTCACGGTGACAAAAGAAGCAGGACTGGGNACAAAAGAAGCAGGACTGGATTTTCTGGGATCCAGTGGGTTGTGGGCAGCTACATACCATTACTAACAAAAGGGCCTAAAAGAGGCAACCTGCAGGGACTAAGGCTGATGGGGCAAGTGACTTTCATTTCCAGGATCATGGGGAGTCTAACTGGGTAGTTTGGGGAAATCGGGCCAATAGTTATGCCTGTGATCATCTGTAGCTAATCTGCAGACACTGTGATGCTTTGGAGTTAGAATATTTTGCTCTGTTGGCGTCAAAGTAAAAAGATCCCTCTCGTAGGTGCGATCTGGCATGGCTGATTGGCTGTTAGAGGACACTGTACCTTACCCTGGCTCTGCTCCAAGTCATATTATAATGAGATCAGTATATTAGGAGCTATGAACTTCAGTGTCGTGGCATTTGAGTGAAGTCGCTCTGACAATTGCAAAGAAAAGGCGAACTTTTTATAAACAGCTAGTCCTAACACAAGTTACTTGGCATCTACTGAGGCTGGCTGGGCACACCTGTGAACATTGACTCGCATGTTGCAACTTCTTACTCATGCAAAAATACTTGCACTACTGTTGTTATGCCAATAAAAGAGTTTACGTTGCAGAAATCAGTTTGTGTTCAGCATGTATATACCCTGAAGTCTCTGAAGTGGTACAAACTGAAGATATCTTCACTTTTGGAAAGCTACTAGTTAAAGACAATATGCAAAAATGAGACATGAAGTTAATCTGGATCAAGGCTCTGGGCTCATGTATTCACCGTGCTTGGTGAGATGTATTTTACTGTTTTCTGATATATTTTCTGTGAGACATAATCATTGATTTGTCATCTGCTGTCTTCAGGATCTAAAGATACATAGTGAATCTTAAGCGAAATAGGAAAAAAGAGTTGGAAGAAGCCACTTATATCAAACTTGATGTTTCACTGGTTAGTGATGCCCTACCCGAATTTCACTTGCAAGAGGCTGGTGCATTGGCTGTATACTACACATCATTCTGCGTTGTGACCATGCTTTTGGAATAGTCATGTTTAAGGTATAATACTAAGTTATTGTGTGCCAGAAAGAGGCCAAGACATGGATTGTGAAGAGGTACACAGCTCTTACTTAGCTTTTCTGCAGATGTATTAGCTACAGGCAGGCTCTGAAGCTGTTTGTGCATTAGGGAGCTGTTTGCTTCTCAAATGCTGTGCCAAAAGGTGTCTTGTAGTAAAATGGTAATTGTGTTGTGCTGTGCCTAGGTAATGGTGGGAAGAAATAGAGGTATTTCCCTGCTGATACGGTTGCTTTGCACAGGAATTTAAAATGGTGGAGGTGTCCTACCAGTTACAGGGTGATGTTGTATCATTGCACCCTCTTTGAGTTTTGCTATGTAGTAGTAGTATAACTTTTCTTTTTATCAATCTTCTAGAGAAGTTGGATTTTCTTGTTTTGCCTCAAAGAGTTGTGTTGCTTTATAATTAGCTAAAAAGTTAAGGTGAAGAATTTAAATCTGTGATTTCTTTATCAGTAAGAACATGAGTTTGTATTGGTTGAGTCAGGTATGACTTTTGAAGGAGATAATTAATCAGTTCATTATCTCCCCTGTTCTGCAGTGGGGTAGAAACCCATGCAGATGGCTCTCATTTCACCCTTCATTACTACTAACCACAGGGTAACTTTGGAAGCTTCAACCTCTCCTTGCACTTTTTGTAATCTTACATCAAAGTCTATTTCCAGCTGTGCTAAGTAATACTTTGTTTTATCCAGATATAAATCAGGCTTATTCATTGCCCTTATTCTTTATTCTTTCTTGACCTGTTTCAATTTTCGTCAGCAGCAGAATTAGTGCCTACATGCTGATAGCTCTGTTGTCACTTTGCCATTGACTTTTTATTGTTTCTACTAAAAAAAAAAAACCTCAAACCCAATCTTTTATACTAAATTTCATTTTGAAGCTTTGGAGTATTTCCACAGGCTCTTTGAAGGTATCTTGTAAAATGTTTATCTTACAGACTGACTTCTTACAAAACCAAAACTAAGGGCTGGGTTTTGGGGTCTGCTGCTGCATGGATATGCAAGTGGGTTCCCACAAGTTCTCCACAGTACTGTTAGAACTGTTCCATGAGCACAGAGACCAGGATGCTGTAGCTTTCAGTGTTATGCAGGGTCTTTCAGATTCACAAAAGATATTTAAGTGCCCAGATACCACAGGTGATCCAAATGTGCCCAGTATACCTTTGAAGAAGCTAGTTAAGTTGTTGGCAGGTGTCTTGGAAACTTGTTTCATTATAATTGAACACAAGCCTTTCTAGACATTCCCTTTACTCTGCAGCATCCATTCAGGAGCTAAAATTAACTCTATTTTCTGGCTTAGATTTCCTGCAGATCATTCTAATTTTGGGGCTTTCTCATTTCAAAGCATTGATAAACTAGACTTTTGATACCAGAGCACTTTTTTTGTGTACAGTAGAGACTGATCATTAATTATTGTTTTTTCTACTTTTTTTTTTTGTCTTTGCAATTGAAGGCTACTTGCTATTGCTGCTGATGGGCTCTAAGAAGCAGCCAATGATTAAAAGTTCAGAGAAACTGATACCTAGCTCTCTACTTGAGACTGAAGATATGTTGCCGTGTGTGGTATGGTCTGCTAAATATTTGGAGCTTTTTGAGTATTTTCCCTGTTACCAGTAGAAGGCCATACGTTGTGATCCTGTAGCACAAGGCCGTGGGAGCTGTGCGGGCTTGTGTTGGCCTGAGCTGGTTGGGGGCTGAGGGGGCTTGTTTTCCTGTGTCCAGAGGCCCTGTGCCTGTGGCCTCCTTGGGGTCAGCATGTCACAGCCCTTGGGGGCTCAGTGTGTGACAACCCACAGCCTGGTGTTGGCTGATGCTGGAGGAGGCATGTGGGCACCTGCCTGGCTGTGCCTGGGACCCAGTGGGAAGGAAGCAGAGTGTGATAAGAAAATGTGTGAAAACAACTGCCATGTGGCCAAGGCTAAGCAGGAAAAGATGTTCCCCACCAGTTCTGCCTTCGGCAATCGGAAATCGTCAGCTGTAGACCCAGGGACACACTGGGATGCTGAACATACTAGGAAGTCTTTGACTAACACTTTTACCTGTATAAGAAATGAGGCTTTTCTTATTAAATAATACAGACTAGCAATACATTTTTAGCTCCCTTCCAATGTTGTTCCCTTTTCCCCATAGTAAGTTTTTTATTAACTTCAGAAACTCCTTAATAATTGCAGAATGCTGAAGAAATAAGCTAACTTAAACCAAATTCTGCTAAAACTCAACAGGCCTGTCTTGTTTAACTGATGCCAGGCTGTTCACAACGTCCACTTTTTGCATGTATCTAGTCTTTTGCTAGTAGTTTAACTGCATTATTTCACCTGATTAATCACTTAGTTTTCTTCTAGTTTCTAATAAAGAATTATTTCTTCCATGTTTCTCTTTTTTTTTGTTTTCGGGAAAAAAAGATATAGTTTGACTTTCTTTCAAATAGCTTTTATTGAAAGCTAATAGATATCAGAGGAGTAACAGTTCTACATTGTCTATTCAGGCTTTATTGTGAGATATGTTTACACAATGCTGAACTCTTCATCATTCATTAAAAGTTTTTATAATTATATACATGCATTTTAAAATATTTTATTTCATGTATAATCATGAAAGCATAGATTTGAAGGAGGAATGTTAGCATTTCTGTTGAACTAAATCTTTCTTAACCCCAAATCCAAAATGAGTTCTTGGAGGATTTAAAGATTTGGATTATCAGAATACAAAAGGATGAAAGACAGGGTGACAAATACTAAGGATAATAACAAAGAACTGCCATTTTAGCTTTTTAATCCAAGTCTGTTTTTAAGTACTTTATACATCCTGCTGTGAAACAGATACTGCTAGTGTATAATAATAAGCACACTTAAAGAAAGGCCCTCAAACTATTCTTTTCCTATCTATTGAGACATTTAAAGGTGCCTGCGTTTTTAAGTATTCGCATAAGAATTTTGAGTGAGCTGCTGTGACAGGAAACTACAAAATAAACTGCAGCCTTGAAACATGGTTTTGTATTATATGGATGAATTCTTTAAACAAAGGTCTGATTCCTTTGCAGAACAAGACCCAGATGGGCTGGTGGACATCATGGCATCCCAGTTGTCCTTTACACGTGTGTATGTGCAGAACTGCTCTACACAGAGCACACAGCAGTGAAAAGAGTGCTTTTTGGAAAGCATTCATTACTGAGCATTCATTACTGATCTAGTGATCTGCTCATGCAATATATTGCTTGCATTCAAGAAGTGTTGGTCTACCATCTTTGTGCAAAGCACGCTCCAAGGGAGTATGCTTCCAGGAAGAATAGACCTGCAAAATATCTGTGAAGCTGATTTATCTGTGCATGTGCAAGTGTGGCAACTCAGATTTGTTCCATTTTAATACCTAATCTGTGTAGCCCATTTACATATCAGCCTGTGGATAGAAGTAAAATTGGAGCATCAGCAATACTCAAATCATGCTCTGCTCATCTATTCCTTGTGAGAAGTTCAACACCAATTTAGAAATACAACTTGGAACTTGGTTGTCATTGAACATGCTGTTTACTGTCAGTGGGCAGCAAAACATAGTCAGAGCTCTTCATTCAAAAAGCAGATGAGAACTTGCATTGATGGTAGCCAATGTTTACTGTCCTGCATGGAAAATGCAAGTTTGGGGGTGATGTATGTTAGCAAGGATAACCTATAGAATGAAAGAAGGTCCAAAATCCATTACTATGAATAGTCATTGTGTAACAACTCTCCCTGGCTGCTGCTTCACTTCTGGCTTCTCAAATCACAGTACAGAGTAGGTCCTGGCTACTACTTTACACTATTGATCTCTCTTCATAGCTTCCTGTAGATATAAATATTATTTGGGGAGTCTGGTACCATTCATAGACATGTGGCAAAGTTGCCAAGCCACTGATTTTTTTTTTGTTTGTTTTCACTTGAATATCACTGCTTCAGAACTGAAATCTAGCTTTACTTGTAAGTAATCTCCAGTGACGTTTTTATTTTTTTCCCTCAAAGACTATGAATCCTGTAACTGTATTTTAGTGGATAACAGCAGCACAATCCATGTCATGTACTCCAACTCCCAACGTTATCTTAGTATATTCACTCTGTAGGTCTAAATTAAAAAAACTACTGTAGGAGAGCTGACACCAATGCTGTGAGAGTGTTGTGTAGTAATTACATGGTGTTCTGGAAACTCCCCTGTGAGGCCTGCAAATGAGGAGGGCAGAGCTCTGTCTTGGTGGCAAAATATGGTCCCAGACGGGGCTTTCTGGAGTAGAAAACTGTTGTTTGCTTTATGTATAAATATACAAATCAGTTTGTGAAGCCAAGTTTTCTATGTTGGGCTTGTTATCTAAAAACAAACGAGCAGAAAACAGATAAGCGTATTTTGATTTAACTGTGTGCGCTTCAGTTATTTTCTGCATATTCCTTTGATTTGAAAAGCTTTGGGGTGGCTGTGTTCCTACTCCCAAGTAAGTAGCAGACACCCTAGTGTTGGTTATGTTACTGTTTGTGTTTTACTCCCAATACTCCCTATTGTTAGTAACAGTACTCCCTCTTGTTAGTTTGGACGGCTCATGTCAATCCACCTTCATTAGTTCCGTAGCTTTCTCTAATGATGAGAATAAAACCAATGTTTGTTATCAGCATCTAAGAAAAAGATGTGAATGAGATTTAGTACTTCTCATGTATGCATACATGTGGGCTGGACGACTGGGCTGACAGGAACCTCATGAAGTTTAACAAGAAGTACACAGCCCTGCACGTGGGAAGGAACAATCCCATGCACCAATACCTGCTGCAGGCCACGCAGCTGGAAAGCAGCTTGGCAGAAAAGGACATGGGGGTCCTGGTAGAGATCAAGTTGAACATGAGCCAGCAATGTGCACTTGCTGAAAGAAGGTGAAGCAGGTCAAGAGAGGTGATCCTTCCCCTCTACTCAGCACTGGTGATGCCACACCTGGAACACTGTGGCCAGCTTGGGGCTCCTTAGTACAAGAGAGATATGGTGATACTGTAGAGCCCAGTGAAGGGGCACAAAGGTGATTAAGGTACCAGGGCACCTCACATATAAGGAAGGCCTGGTAAGAGTTGGGACTTGAGTCTAGAGAAGAGAAGGCTTGGGGAGATCTTATTGATGTATATAAATACTTGAAGGGAGGATGTAAAGAAGATGGAGCCAGGCTCATTTCAGTGGTGCCCAGTGACAGGATCAGAGACAATGAGAACAAACTGAAACACAGGAGGTTCTGTCTGAACATCAGGAGCATTCTTTTTTGCTGTGAGAGCAAATGAGCATTTGGGCAGGCTGCCCAGAGAGTTGCAGAGTCTCCACCCTTGGAGGTACTGGAAAGCTGTCTGGACATAGTCATGGACAACCTGCTGTAGGTGACTCTGCCTGGGCAGGGTGGTTGGACCAGATGACCCCCAGAAGTCCCTTCCAACCTCAACCATTGTGTGATTCTGTGATATTGTCTGTTGAACAAAAAGTGATAGGCAGAGGCTTCCACTCTAATTTCTGGAAATAGGTAACTGTTTTGCTAAATGCTCTAATCAAATGTTATTTGACATTCAGATTGAGTGTTGATGGTGAATTTATGTAAGGATTATTAATTCTCAGCATGTGTATCTTGTTCAGTTTCTGACTGTGTAATATAGTTTAGCTTTGAAACAAGTGCTATATGTGCTGCAAATACATGACTTTCTTGGATATGTTTGCTAGTGTCTGAACCTCCAGATGACAGCGATGATTCCAAGTCCCTTGGGGGCAGTTATGCAAGTCTTATTAGGCATGTGCCATTATAAATGCTCTTTATGCATGCAACTAAGCTGGAGAACCTGAAAAAACACATGCAGGGTGTTCCAGCCTTCAGCTGATGAGCGATTGCAGCTCCTTTATGTATTTCTAAGTAAGATTTAGTTTAACTAAATCGATAATATGTGAGTTGCAGTACTGAGGGTTCTCCACAGAATGCAAGGTGCTGACAAAATATTTGGACACTTAGTCTGTAGTTCAAGCTGTCATGATTAAACTGCTATCAAGGAGTTCAACTGGCAGAAGTAGTTAATGTTGACTCTAATAGAGTATGTATGCTGCAGCAGCACCTTCTTCCCTAGACCATACGTGTTGTGTTTCCAGTCACCTTGAATTCCAGGGTGGGCTGTCTGACAGTTTAACTTGAAACAGCTCAAAATAATCCGAAGGAGTCTACAAATTGCAAGAGGCAAAATTTGTAACAAATTGCAAGAGGCAAAATTTGTAACAAATTGCAAGAGGCAAAATTTGTAACAAATTGCAAGAGGCAAAATTTGTAACAAATTGCAAGAGGCAAAATTTGTAACAAATTGCAAGAGGCAAAATTTGTAACAAATTGCAAGAGGCAAAATTTGTAACAAATTGCAAGAGGCAAAATTTGTAACAAATTGCAAGAGGCAAAATTTGTAACAAATTGCAAGAGGCAAAATTTGTAACAAATTGCAAGAGGCAAAATTTGTAACAAATTGCAAGAGGCAAAATTTGTAACAAATTGCAAGAGGCAAAATTTGTAACAAATTGCAAGAGGCAAAATTTGTAACAAATTGCAAGAGGCAAAATTTGTAACAAATTGCAAGAGGCAAAATTTGTAACAAATTGCAAGAGGCAAAATTTGTAACAAATTGCAAGAGGCAAAATTTGTAACAAATTGCAAGAGGCAAAATTTGTAACAAATTGCAAGAGGCAAAATTTGTAACAAATTGCAAGAGGCAAAATTTGTAACAAATTGCAAGAGGCAAAATTTGTAACAAATTGCAAGAGATTTAGGAGCCAAACTCTATAATGAGCTTGAACCCGTGAGAAAATCCCTATGTTACTTCTCATCCCAGTTATCCTCTGTTTGCCAAGAACTACAGCCAAACCTTTTTTAATCTAGGTTTATTTCTTACATGGAAAGATCTACAGGAGAAAATATTGTAGTAGTTTCAAGGCTCATCAGCTTTCCAGCCGGTCAGCAGAGTCCCACAAATGGTTTGCTTAAAACTTTGCGTGGGGCAGGGTATAGTAGGTTTCAAGTTAACTGCAAGAATCTTTAGTTCTACTAGTAATATGAAGCAAACCTGAAAGTCCTCGGTAATTGCTAGTTTTGGTTCAATTGATTCACGCTTAGGATGCGTTCAATCAAGGAAAGATTTTTACAACCCTGAGCAAAATTAGGTCACTTGGATATTTATTTTCTTAGAAGGATTTCTGTGGTTTAAAATTAAATTTTGGAGGTAAGCAGAGCATTATTAGAGCTTCGCATTATGCTTAATTAAATATTTATGTTAAAGTTACAGTTTGTATACCTGCATAAAAACAGCAAATGAAAACAGCCTTCCTCTGGCTTAGTCAGTATACACTTACCTACCAAGTGAGCATCTGTGGGTGGGGAAGGGAAGTTGCAACTTCATCCACGGAAAAGGACTTTGGCTTTTGTCTCCTTGATGACGGTATTTAGAAGGGGTAAACAACATGAATTTTGTCATTACTGTAGGCTTGTGTTGTCCCGGCAGAGCAGGGTCCCAGGAAGCCAAGTGCAATGATAAAATGCATAAAGCCAAACTCCCATGTGGCCCAGACTGAGCAGGAAGAGGTGTTCCCCACCGGCTCTGCTTCAGGACACCTTTAATACCAGGCAAATGTGGAAAGGAGGAGCGTAGCACCAGAGAATGAGTTAGATGCTAGGAAGTTTTTTTGAATGAGTTACCGGTATTAGTAATGATACTTTTTAATATTCATATTGGTAATGAGGTTAGTTAGATTCCTGGAACAAGACTGGAGTTTGGACTATTGGACTGATAAAGCACTATTGAACTTCCAGTATGTTCTTGGCTCTACTTAAATGACACGTTGCCGGTTGCATGGTTCTGAGTGTAACGAAGCACAAGAGGTACATGACAACATACTGAGAAAAGCTGTTCCTGACTTGCACTCAGTGAAGCTTAGTATTTGTGACTAACTTTTGCAGCATTTCCAAAGGTATGTGGAATAGCTAGTCCATACTTGAAAGGTCACTCTGCCCTGTCATCATGTGTATTTTTAAATTGAAAAAGTAACTTTTTGTTTATTGTTCATTTCCATTTACGTTAAAAAATAAAAGTTGATATCCCATTTCTTTTTATTTACTGTAAAAAAAAAAAGTGAGCAATATTTTTGTCAGTAATTTACAGCAGTTGATTTGTGTCAATGAGTATTTTTAATGTTATTAGAAATTGTTAGTTTGTCTTTACATTTGTAACAGATTACAGTTTTGTTTCTTACTCAGTAGGAATATATTTAACACTGCAAGTAACATATATTGTTTAGTCATGTTGCAAACTTAACATTTCAAGGCATGTTCTACGCTTTCAGTGGGAATTAATCCCCCTTTTCCCGCTAGCATGAACAAAGGAAAATTAAGAATGTCTGTGTAAGAAATCTAATGAGAGAATATTTAGGTCCTGATTCAGTGTGACACCAAAATGTGTGCCTGTTTGTAAGACTGCACAGCAACANAGGAAAATTAAGAATGTCTGTGTAAGAAATCTAATGAGAGAATACTTAGGTCCTGATTCAGTGTGACACCCAAATGTGTGCCTGTTTGTAAGACTGCACAGCAACATCCACTTTGTGAAATTATGATAAAGTGATGTATTAAACTTGCATGAATTGGTGTTTAGCTAAACATATAGCACTATTAAAGTCTTAAAACTAAGTATTCACACACTGCATTAGCATCAACTGGACTACTTGTAAGCTATCACAGGTATTAATAGATTGCTGAGAGCAGACTTAATGTTTGTAAAGCTCATTATTACAAAAATGAATTGAAGTTCTGTCACTTCTTATTTCCACTTGTCGTTTTCATTTCAGCAGCACCTTCCAGTCATGGCTTCCGGTATAGTTTGCAAATGACAGCAAAAGAACAGCAGCAATCTCTTACACTGCTTTAACCTTTACAGTGTATTTGTTTGGAGTAGGCAGCCATTCCATTTCTTTGTTGCTTGCAGAATATTAAGGTTACAGACGGAGGAAATAAAAGGAACGGCCAACAACTTAAAATTTGAAAATTTTGAAAAGGTCAAAGTAGCGTGGTTTAGGACTGTCTGTATGTCTTCATTTCAGCAGATGACAACTGACCAAATACTAATAAGCTACAAGCTAGATATAGTTTTAAATATCAATACAAAAAGTGTTTCAACAATCGGTTAAAATGAGTTTTTCCTGTTAAGTTTTCAGTTGTTGATACCCGGGAGTTATTAAATGTAATAAAGGCATTTTGTTTTTTTCACTGCTGTAGGGTTTATTGATACTTCATTCTCTTGGACATGCATGTTTTTATATGGCAAGTATGGTATTGTCGCTAAGAATCTTGGGGATTACTCTTAACAATATGCGTAGAGTTTCACTTAGTAGAAAGCAGAGTGGAATTACACCTGTTACTTACAAAGCATTGATTCTCAGGACAGTAAGTGACCAGCAGAACTTGCCTGTTCAAATACTGTACTTTAGTTAGGCACATCGGCCCATATGAAATAAGCACTTGGTGCGCACATTCAAATAAGCAATGTTGTCAGAGGAAAAAAAAATAAAGAAGATACTGTCATAAAATCGAGGAAAGATGAAACATCACTGAAGATATCCTTCTGCAGCAAGCTAGGGTCAGTTATATCTAATGGGTACCTAAAAACCTCAAAGGCTGTGGATGTTGTAATCTCACTAGACAATCTGTCTGGTTACTTACCTGCTACTAAGATCACAATGTTTTTGCCTTGATATCTAATCTAAGGCTCTTGCAACATTGGAATATTTCCTGTTCTGTGCATGGTGGTCTGTGAAAACAATTTACTTCCTTCATCTTGGCAGTTACCTTTTTGTCTTGTTTCCCCACGGTATTCTCTCTTCCAGGTGAAATCTGTCCTGGAGCTGTATGCAGTTGTTTTCTAAGAATTTAAGTGTGATCCCACCAAAGTTTAGCATCTGAAACTGAAGCCTAGTCTTAAAGTCTGTCTTCCAGCCGCCTTGTCTTTTTAACAGAAAGAAATAGATGCCTTCAGGAGACAGCTTGTTGCATTTCTCTGGGCTTGCTTTGTCTCTTAATTGGCTGCAGAGGTGGACTAAAACAGGAGCAATTGAGTTCTCAGACCTTTTGGCATTATTTTAGGAATTCCTATAATGTAGCTGGATGTGTATGGAGGTGGTGTAGTAGGAAAGAAGGGAAGATGCCCTTATGGACACCTTAAAGCAAATGGTCATAGAACACATTTGTAGACCATTACTTTCTATTGCTCTAGATTCTTTTAAACCTGGTAACCTGAAACAATTGTTAATTACTGAATGTTACTCCTTTAGATGTCCCTTCTCTGAAAGACCCAGGAAGCATAATAAGCTGTAATTAGTTCTATGTCACTTAATCAGTTTACAGCACAGCGTATCTTGGGAAAGGGTTTATCGCTCCCTTCCATTTAGCAAAGCAGCCCTCTGACAATGTGAAGGTCTTTGATGCATGAAGAATTAATACATTCTTCCCAATGAACTGTATCCAACCCTGCTAAACTGCTGACTTTGTTTTGGATGTGTGACCTTTTACCTTCTTCAGTGTCTGTTCAGTTCTGTGTTGAGATGAAATGAGAACAAAGCCCTAATAAGAGAAGGTCATTAAATGCAGATGGTCTTCTATTTTAATACAAACATCTGAGACAATAACCCAGCTCATAGTGAGGAAAATCGTGTTGTCAGGGAAGAGGTTACCTTGGCAACAGGGTCACCTGGCAGGGCCTGCGGTGTGAGGAGAGTGATGGGGCAGCACGTGATGGGAGAGCCTCAAAGATGATGAAAGAGCAGGAGGTCAATCCCTCACACTTCTCAGTGACTTCCGTCAGCTCAAGGTGAGTTGCTCCAGGAGTTTCATAAACCTGGCTTTCTGAATACAAATGGTCTGTGTGAATTGCCAAGGGCATAGAGGACCAGAGGAGAGGACTTTACATTCAGGAAATTGTTATTATCAGAGGCTTTATTTTTTTTGTGTGCTTGCTTTTTTTTTTTTGAGAGAAGAGTAGAAGTTTTTTGTGAAGCTCGTATGTGGCTACATAGCTTTTTTCCCTGAAGAACTGAAATGTGTATTGCTGGAGAAGGATCACATACTTTAGATGTGGAGAAGGGAGGCTGAGGATGCAGCCCAAGGTGCTGGGAATAGATGAACTCATAGTGGGTTCCAGTTGATAGCTGTTGGTGCTAGACAGGCATCCTTTAGGATTATGTCTAGCAAACCAAAGATGAGTTAGAGCATAGGTGCTTGATAGTGAGCTCATGACAATCCAACAGCGTGCTTGATCAACTTACCAAATTCCTGCAGAAACCTGTGTAGCTAGAGGAAACCTGAATGCCCTTGAGGTTGGTCTGGCAATCAGTATGCTTAGATGAGCCCCAAGGCAAAGGCTGTGGAGAAGCTGCTAAGCACAGCTGGCAGACCTAGTGATTCTTAGTCTTTATAGGATGTGTGAGAGAGAAAATATAGAAGAGATACAGACCAGAGTGGTGTGTTTAAAGGTATACGTGAAAATTAAAGGGATAGATTCTATCTAAGGAACAAAGGAGAAAAGACAAAAAAAAAAAGGTATGGAAGATAAAGCATGTGGTTTGGAAACAGCAATTTGCACTTCCATCTATCTTTCTTTTTTTTTCCCATATTGCAAGAAAAAATAAGTAGGGAAATTAAAAAGCAACCTACTTAAAGCAGATAAATAAATACAGCACTGTAATTAGCAGGTGGATCTTAATCACTCCCTATGTTTATATTTTATCTGTTTTTATTTTATTCACCAAGCCACTAGGTTTGTCTATTGCTGTTTGATTGCTAGGCCCTGTAAGAAATTCACTGCACTGCCATCCTTAAGGCACTTTTCTCTTGGCTCAGGATTTTCAGTGAGGTAGAGTCATTGCATTCCATGTCTTCATAATTAGTATGCCTGCTAACCATGTCTGCAGTCTAAACTAAATTGCTCAGTTGGAAGCAAATGAGACAATGTAGTGATGTTATTCTGTATTCAGTGCTCACGTCTGGGTCTGTCTTTCAGTCAAAGAATTGCCAGCTTTCTCCATTTCCAAAGCAACATTCTGCAAATGTGTAAATGACACCACCTCCTCTCTCACATTGTGCAAGACTGCACGTCTAACTGCAGTGAAGAGAGAATCGAACTTGTGACTTTGTTAGTGAGGAAATTATGTTCTTGATACTTTTCTCAGTCCTCCTCACCTCAGGCAAAACTAACCTCCTCCTCCTCCACAATCCCGTTGTTAAATGGAGATACAGCAGAAAGACACAGTCAGCACTGGTAACAGGAAAAGCAAACAGAGTGTATGAACTGCTAAGTTATTCTAGACTGCTCTTAATTTTTAAGGTCTACTTCCCCTTTGTGCTGGAATTAGTGATGTAGCTAAAAAAAAATTCTCCTCCCAAGATCTACTTATTCCTAAGTAGTGCCATGAATATTTCTTTTTTCAAGGGTATGGGATGGTAATGGTCATATCTGCAGTGATCTGTAGAAGTAACCTCAAATGTGTTTGAAACTGTTTATTTTCACCCCCTTGCTTATAGTTTTGCTACATTTTAAAGGAACAAAGGAATTGTGATATCACTAAACTGATATTTGTTGATGTTCACTGGTTTCACCCATTCATATCCAAAGATGCATGTATTTTCTTAGGTTTCCTCCAGGTTTGTTTCCTGAAAAATGTAGCTGCAGATTCAACTGTACTTGCTATCTGCACAAATTGGGTAGGGGTTCAAGTTATTGTACGTGCAGCACTGGGTTCATCAAATAAACTAGAAAACATTGAGGTATACTGTGAGATTCACAAATAAAAAGTGAGTGCTGGGAGCTCTAGAAGGGAAATTATTACTCAGGAAGTAGGAATTTAGGCTCAAGTTCTTAAGAGTTTTCCGTTTTGAGCTCTTTACCTCACCTTTCCATCTTGTATGTTTGTACATGCTAGTCTGAGAAGAGAGCTCAGGCTATGAGCACGTTTAATGGCACGATGACAAGAAGGTATTCAGATTCAGGCCAGTGAGTTTAACAACTGTTGGTTAACTGAGCACTCTGTTAAAGACAGAAATTATAGGCAGAGGGCATAATCCAGACTCAGACACACCTTGTCCTGTCATTGTCTACTCTGAGAATTCAAGGAACTTGAATAGTAGTCAAAGAAGTAGCAAATACTATCGAAGTACCTGAAACGTGATTTTGTCTAAGCAGTATCTTCTGCCTCAGTTTGTGTGAAGGCGAAAGGTTCATGAATTTTGAAAAATTAAGTCTGAAAAAAGGTAAGTTGTGATTGCAGTTGCAGCAGCAGGTGTACTGCAGTTAAAGAAAGGACTGGCTCTGAAATGTGGGTGTAGAAGTAGGCTGCTCGTTCTCCAGATGAGCTGCCACTGTTATCCTAGTTATAAAGACAGTAATCTCTTAAGCGGCATTTAACAAAACTACTAAAGCAAGATAATAAGATAACAATTTATTACTAAAATACTAATTGATATTTTGAAAAGCTGTAACTTCCTTAAGCACTTTTGTCAAATGTTAATTAAATACATAGACATTCTCTTGCAAATTTAATAACTTAACAATGTGTATTGCTTCTCCAGTTTTTGGTAACTGCTTGACTGTCCTCAAATATACTATTTGTCTGGAGTACATAACTTTTTAATAGTCGATTGCTGTGTTCCTGTGCAGTCAGACCAAACAAAGCATTGCGTCAGAGGTTTTGTGTAAGTGCCCAGACCGTATGACTTGCAGTAAGACTGATAAACAAATCTGACTGTGAAGTTGTCACCTCAATCGCAGTTGTCAATACCATACTCAGTTATGCACCACCCTACTGCAGGCTGCCTGGTAATAAATCTAAAATTGCAATAAATATTTTTTAATTTGTGCAAGAAAGAGTAATATCATTTCAAAGGCCCAGCATCTCTCACCTGTAGCTCACTTGTTTTCTTTGAAGCTCCTTGCATAGGACCCATCTAGGAGTGCTAGTCAGATTGACTAATGATCTTCCTGTCCACATTACTGGCGCTAACTTGGCTGTACCTCAGGCTTGAAGGCATCCATACAACACTTATGAACTCAGTATATTTTACAGACGGCTAGCTCATAGTTTGTGCTTCGCCTGTCCTGCCACTGGAGTTGGTGAATTTGAGTTTATGCTGATAATGGTGTGGGAGCTAGAGCGCTGCTTTTCTAAGTAGCTCTGGTGCAAGTGGCTTCTTAACACTTGCTTGAGGCTTGAACAGTGACATTGGGTGGCACATTTGGGAGTAG
Source organism: Himantopus leucocephalus (assembly GCA_003993805.1). Lineage (NCBI taxonomy): Eukaryota > Metazoa > Chordata > Aves > Charadriiformes > Recurvirostridae > Himantopus > Himantopus leucocephalus. Next base: position 518,168 of record RSEF01000008.1, on the reverse strand, counting down.
GATCAGACATCTAGTTGCCTGATGGCAGTGGCATGATTTTTTTTTTTGGTGGTTAGGACCTCAGCTTTGCTGTAGGTGTGTCCATGTCTGTCTGAACATGTATGACACGAAGGAGGTTTATGAGAACAGTATCACAAAGACAAAAGCAAATATGAGTTGTATGATGTTACCAAGATTAACATTTAGTTGTAGTGCATTGGAAAAGTAAAAAATCAACATTACCATGTAAAAGAATTTGTAACTTTTGTATGAACCCTTTTGTATGCTCAGCCTGGGTAGTTGCATGCTGATCTTTTAAATAGCTGGTGAAATTTTTATGAAGGGCCTAGTGCAGGAATACCTGAGAGCTGGGTAATAAATGTAAGCATTAATTTAAATAAAAATTACAACAACTGATTAAAAGCTGTCATATAATACATGTCGGGATTTCTGGATATACTTTTTTACCAGTTTTAAAATACAAAGAATTACTGTGTTCTTTAAAAGATTCTTATTTTATAAAATAAGTTGATTGAAAACTTGTATTAATAATGATTGTATAATAGCTGAGGAGGGATCATAAAATTTAGCCCTTCTGAACATTAGCAGCCTGTGCCTTAAGTGAGTTTTTTGCTATTTATGCTTATAGAATATTTAAGGAAGATATGAAAGGAAAAAGATGCTACTTTGGAATGTCATGTTTCTCACCTTAGTAAGTGTTCAAGTATCCTCTTTTTATTCTGTGGGATTTTGAGGTACTTCATTGATTGCAAGAAAATAATTATAAAAGGGTAGCTGTTGACAGATGTACGTTTGAAGTTCTGGATTTATATTCTCACAACACTGCTAGACTCCCATCTTCAGTAATGGCAATTTTTGATGTTATACAAGACTGCTACTAACATTTTATTTTGGTAGATACACATTAAATGCAACTGTAAACTTGGATTTTGTAAATGTATGTGCAATTACAGGTGGCTTCAATTGTTCTTATTGCACAATTGCTGAAAACAATTTGAAGCTTCAAATGTGCATTAGGCAACTTTCAGGGGGTTGAGGGAGGCTATAAGGATTTTGCCCTATGAAGAGAAAATACTGCTTATAGGCAACTTTCTAATATTTCTTTCAACAGCTGTTAGCTATGCTTTCATTCCTTTTTTTTGCCTTGTTAACATTCCCCATTTTCTTAACTGTAGCTGTGACTGCTGCTTCGGGAGCAGAAAAACTTGCTTCCTAGGCTTAGAGTAGTATCTTGCCTGTTGACAATGAATTACTGTTCTGTCACTTGTGAGTGCTCTTTTCCCTGTTGCGAGGTAGTGCAGCGTCTTCATTCTTCATATACACCATTAATCTTCTCCTGTTGAGAAGCAGGTCTGTGGCTGTTAAGGATCTCCTGCATCTTTCTAGCCTTCCTAGGGTTCTGGGAGACTCTAAATCCCCAGGACAGGGCTGCAGTGGCCCTGCGAAAGTCGGACGTGTGGCTACAGGATACCTGCTGGGACTCTGACAGTGTGCTTTGAGGAAGACCTTTCTGAGAGTATGTTTTTATTCTGCCTTTTACCTCAAAATAAAAGACTCTTTTTCTAACTCTCTTTCAGTGTCTTCTGGAGCCATACTTATCTGTTCAAAATGTCCTCTTTATCTTATGTCAGATACAATTTTCATCTTATTGGTAACAGCAGTTGGTAAAGATTTGGCCTTCAGATGATTAAAAGCATTTGAATGCAAAATTATCCACAGCCAGTCTACTATATATAAGTTTCCAGATCATGATTGGAAGCAGAACCAATTACAAACATTTATTTTAACCAGAAGCTATTTTTTTCTGCCCTCTCCCAATTATGATCCCAGGAGGTTACTGATCCTAATTTAATTGCACAGAATGGAGCAATATTTTTCATTATGAATGAGATAACCAAAAGATTTAAGTAGTTGCTTATGCTGTTTAGACTGTATTTAAGTTTTGGGGAAGTGCAGGATACTAATATTGAAAATGAATAAATGTGTATGCAGACAGACTATGCAGAAAGTCTAATTAAAACAATATTACCATGATCTATGTACATCAAGCTTTTTTCCTGCAGTTCACCATTGGGAAAAATCTCAAAATTAACAAAAATGAACACATAAGCTTACTCTAGAGCACTGTATATTGCAGGCTTGTGCTTTAGGTGAATTCTTCAGTAAGATCTGCAGAATTCAGATTATAATTTGAAAAGACTACTTGATCAATTAAATATATGCAGGGTAGGATTTTGCTGATTATCTACAGCTTGATCAATGTTTATGTACTACCAGAAACTAACACTGCATATCTTTGAGATAAAACTTTAAGTGTTTAAATCAGTTCAACGACACCTATAGGTAGAGGTGCTAGAAAATAAGTCAATGCAAGTTAAAATTATATCTGTAACCTCAGTTTTGGGGGGGAAATACTATTCAGTAATACTGTAAAGTGCACTGCAACACACTTTCAACAAAGGACACAAGTCCCAATTTAATTTGCAAAACTTGATTCCATCTGTGTGGGTAAATGCAGAAGCTCTTGCAGGACCAGCCTCTGAAACACCTTCCAAGAGAACAGGAAAAACTTAACTCTCTTCCCTTTGATCTATTTTATACATATAAAGGTCATTATTTTCAAAATAGAATTCTGAAGTTATAGTACCAAAAGCCATATTTATGTCATCTTTAAAAAGCATCTGGATTTTCAAAGGCATTCAGCTCTTGAGATCTTAGAGGCCAGAATTATTTTAAAAAAAATCAATTCTTTTTGATATGGAACTTAACAAAAGCACATTAGTGTCGCAGGACTTTTAATACTGAGTGATGGGGGAGTGATGTTAGAAATACATGGCAGCATATACTTTTATTTTTTTTACATTTCATTTCCTGTTAGGGTTTGCAGGCAGAAAAAATTGCTTACCTTATGAATCGGTTGTGTAGTGGTGTATTCAGTACTGTCTGTTTAAACTATGTACAGCATTGGAAGTACTTACAGAATAAGGTAAATTAAACAAGCTACCATAATGAGCTTTTCAGGAATACTCTACCTGGCACTCAAGGTTTTATGTGCTACGACTGCTGAGCCTCTATTTTTATTGCGTTTGAATCCTTTTCCATGAGGCTGTCCAAAATTCTCTCTGGGAGCACTGTCTCTGGCTGACAAAGCTGCTTGAGACTGAGCTGCAGGTGACTGCCCTCCTTTGAGGGATAGCACACCAGAACGGGGTCCAGACGAGCACCGCTCCCTGTGGAAGAATCTTTGGGGGAGAAAATGTCCAGACGTGGATCCAGATTGATCCACGTCATCGATAAGTACAAGCAGGACTGGCACAACAAGCAGCCATATGCATGAGGAAGGATGACTGTTGTTGAATGTGTGTGCAGATAGGGCAACAAAAGATGCAGAGGCTACCAGGTACCAGATTCAACGGACATCACTTTCTACTAGGTTCCCTGATGCACAGAAACGTTATTGGTAAAGGCTGGACTTTCCTTTCTGATTTGTACCTGGGTTTTGTTTTTAACTTTATGGGACCTGGTGAGGTAATGGTGCGTGACTCATCAGGCTGGTCTTCTGCAGCCAAAAGCATGCTTGATATGTGCTTCTAAATTATTACTCTTGAAGGTGCTCTCTTATGGCAGGACTGTGGGCCCTGGAGCTTTCTGTTTGGCTTCAAGAAATCCTTCTGTGAAATTGTTTATTTTAGAGTATGTTGCTCTTATTTGCTAAAATTAAGCAATTTTTCTGCTTTCCCTTTTGCTTTCTGTTCTAACTCAGTTCTTGCTGATTCCATTTTTGAGGCCACAAATGTGATAAGCTTTTTATTCTTCCTGGAAACCGCAGCTAGAAGCCATATACTGGCTTGGTTTCCATGTTGAATGCTGATGAGGGCTAATTTTTAGAAAAAGCAATATGTAGAATAAAGTCAAATTTCTATATATTCAGAGTCTATGCATGGATGCATACGTACAAAGAACTATCTATTCCTTCCTAATTTTGGGGGGTGATCTAGGGCATGTATTTTGCAGCTGCATTTAACCTAAAGTTAACTTGAGCTGGCAATGGTAACTGAAGCAGCAGCAGCCACAGGAAGCGGTTCACTCAGCCTGTGCTTTGACTTCCTCTGGTGGTTGCTTGTCTGTCTCCGTTTGCTGTGCATCAAGCCTAGGGTAACTTCTTACTTAGACACCTTAAGAAATAAACTTATGTCCTTTAGGCTGAACTAATTTTCTTGTATCAAGTCTGAAGCATTTGGGCTTGCACTCTAACCATAAAAGAAATTTTTTTAAAAAAAAGTGTGTGTTGGGAAGGATTTAAACAACTTGGGAAATTTGAGACAAAATTGGCTTAAATATCTATCTGCGCTTTGTGAATGGCCATGATTATTTTGTTTTGATTCAGCTAATTACAGTTCCAACTAGGATAACTGAAGATCACTGCATTGGATTCTCTCTGATTGAATGTTAACTGCCTTATGAATTTTTAATTTTTGTGATATTGCTTGATTGGTGCTTCATCTTGTAATTTACTGATAGGGAAATTTGAAATAATTATTTTTCAGGCCAAACATCAGAATGTTTTTGAGTACTTTACAGAAAATTGTAGTAGTTTCAAAAGCAGTGAGTGATTGTGTCAAAATTCAAATGACTTATCACTCACCATTTTCAGAGGATTGATTTGCGCTTCCAAAAGTAAGGTCACTTGAAAGCCTTTAGAAGCATCAAAGTAGTCCATTTGAAGATTCCTAGCATTGAAAAACTGGTAGGAAAAAAAACACACACAAAACCCCACATTGTCTCCTCTGCTGGAATGCAGGAGCAGTACAAGATTCATCATCCTCTAATAAAAACCTGATCACCCAAATTGGTTTCCTTTTAATTGTTCTGGATTTCTGTAAGATGTTTTGGTGTCCTTGAAACTTTTTAAAGAACACACAGCTTCAATGCTCTGACTTTTCATGTAAATTGGTTGCAAGATTTGTGGGGGAGAGTCAGAAATGCAAACTATTTGCTCAAGATGTTAAACGAAATGTGCAAAGTGTTTAAAAATGAGAACAAATGCTCAAGGCACTGCATTTTCACTGCTTCTGAGATGTGGACTTTATTGCTGTTGACCTCGAAGCTGACACTTCTGGAAGTAGCCTGTGCTTCTGTATATGTTTCTTCTAATTTTTTTTTTTAATGCCATATTGCCGCAAAAGTAGTTTTGGGCTTGAGTCTGAAAACCCAATGGTTGTATTGTTTTTTATTAGGACCAATTTCAATGTACTTCCTGGCACACAGATATGCAGGGCACACAAAATGACTCTCACAGCTGCCACTCTGGCCGTAAAACTGGAAGACTAGGTCTTGGTGCTTAAAGCAGTACGAGCACTAAACTTATAAATCTAAATTAAGTATCTATGTAATTCTGTCTTCAACCCAGCTAGGATTAATTATAGGGCAATCTTCTCTTAGTTCTGTCATGTTTTTAGAATGCTTTAACAAAACTCTTGTTGCTTATGTCAATTCTGTACCCATTTTGTGGAAAAAAAAAAAAAATACTGTGTTCAGAAGTTTGTCTTCCGCAATTTAGGTATATTCAAGAAATAAAGAGAATAGCTTTTTATACCAAATAAGGCTTGAAAGAGCCTTTTTTTTTTTAATTTCAGACACTAAAATGTGTGGTTTCAAGACAAACTGAGAGATTAAGTCCCCTGTCAGTTGAAGGGGACTTAATTCATGCTTTATTTATGAGAAAATGCAAATATGCTAACTAGAAGATTATTCAGTTTGGAATGAATATTTGATCTCTAGTGTACCCTAGGACAGGCAAAACTTTTCAACTAGAAGAATTACACTCAAGTGCTGGCCGGAGTTTGGTTGTGTTCAAATTTATAAATGAAGTATTTGTAAAATCTTTTAATTTATGTTGGTAAGAAGTATTTTTTTTTGTCAGTTGTGCCATAGATTGTATTTGAATGACTCTGGAAAGCAATGGTGCTTCTTGTTACATCTGTGCTTCAAAACATAGCTATTAGGGAACACAGAGTTCAGTTGTAAAGACAGCGAAGGCAGTTGTTTCTTCCTGTCGGTCTTATTTCTTCCTGTAAACCTGTGGTATACCACCTCCATATGTGAAGGGCAAGTGGTTGCATTAGCCCAAAACTAAGTAAAAGAGCCTTCACTACGTGAGTGTGCAATATGCAAACTATGGTTCTATGACACATGCTCCTTTCCAAAGACTGACCGACCAACTGCGCTAGTATCTGCATACAAATTAAAGTATACTTTGTGCATCTTCTCTTATGGTTATTGGTACATTTTTTGATCAGAAGACATGGATTTTGGCTCAGAGTATGTTCTCGGTGCTGGACTCCGAGCTGCTTGCATGCTGGTTTTGATGCTTGCCAGTGCTGGAAATAAGAATTAAAACAAGCCTGTTAGTTCAAGGGCTGCTTTTACAGTGATTATTGAAACAATAGGTTTGGACTTCTCTCTCTGAAGCTGTGTTTTGTAGGACATCAAATCTCTTTGCCTGGTTTGAAGAGAACATATTTTTTAATCTCGTAGACTCTAGAAAAGAAAAATTTTGGTTTCTATCTTATGTTTCTGTGGGATTGTATCTGTGAATTGCTGTGCAGAAGGTTAGTTCTCGTTTCTCCCCAGTCTCCCTCCATAGCCTCCTGAATGGCTATCAAATAGCCTTCATGTAGGTGGTGTGGATATCATGTGTGATATATGAATGACAGCTCTTCTATACCTTTTGCTTATCCAAGAGTGTTATGTGTGAAAGACCAGAAGTTTGTGAATCTTAAGGAAAGAAATAGGAGATGATATATTCAAGATAAATACATATTAATAAACTGTAACTGGCTGAGGTTTGAATCCAAGCTGTTGTGCTTCTGAGAAGTTAAACACATAAGCAAGTAACTTATAGTGGGTAATCTCTATGATGAATCTCTCCTCTCTTCCTATGAACAAATCTTCGATGAAAGTGTAATATATCTTCTCAGGTGTACTTATTGTTTTAATTGATCTTTTGCATTCATTCTGGTTGTTGCTTTTGAACCATGAATTGCTTGCAGATTATTAGTGTTTAAAATGCATTGATGAATCTCGATTGAACTTTGACTTTGTTAGATGGGAGGACAATTTTTTGATGTCTAGGTGGAGATGAAATTAGTTTGTGGTGTGACTCTGCAATCTATAAGATCAATGTTAGCGTGTGTTTTATCTTTTCAGCCTGGGAGGAGCAGAAATGTGCATGAAACCTTTGGAACCACTGTAATTGATGGCATAAACAACGAATACGCAGCAGTGTTCTGCTACACCCCTGTTGTCAATTGTTTCTAATCCTTTCCTTAAAATAAATGTTTAGGGGCACTGGAGCAGAAGATTACTGTACCTTTCTGGATAGCTTTCTATCATTGGGGATTTCCTCTGGCAAAAAAACCATTACTTGTTCCAGGAATTAACCCAGTACCTGAGAGATGCAAAATAAGCAGAACAAGAAATCTACTGTTCAGAAAATCTTATCAAGGGACTCCTCAAAATTTCCTTTTGCTTTTGGTAGCACTCTACACATTTCCGTATTAGGGAACAAACTGTTACACTTCATTTCGAAGCCATTTATGATTCAAAAGTTTATTCAGCTCTGATGTTATCAAGTACCCATTACACTTAAGAAAATCACTCGGTGGGGGAAGAAAGTAAGAATAACAGTGTATTTATTTCATTTGAGTAAACAAAACAAAAACCCCAACCAATGAACAACAACAACAAAACCTTATCCACACAAATACAGCAAGAAAGAACTTTAGGTAAGAAAGAGGCATTGAATATAGGACCAGCCCTTTCATATTGACCTTGGAGTGCTCAGGTGAAAGGTGAAGTAAGAATATAGTGCCAGAGGAAAAGAATTCCTATGTCGACATTAGTTTTATGGACTGTTGTAGTCTCTAGCATATTCCCCTCTCCCTCCCTCCCTCGCACACAAAGGTGCACAGTCTGCAGAACTTCAGAGCCCACAAAGTTCATCCATTCCCCTTTATGCTGAAAATGCTGACCAGAAATCAAAGGGGAATAGAGAGTTCAGGCAGGGAAGCTCCATCTGTGACTTGCTGTTTTCCATTATGTACAGCATGAAATATCATCTGAAATTTGAAGCCTGCATCCATACAGAGGAGTAACAGATGCGATGTGCAGAGACCTGCATCCAAATATCTGAATTTACTTGCTGTTAGATATTTTTGTTTGTTTAAAGAAAATATTTGTAATGCAGTTGCTTAGCTTTTAGAAAAAAATTAAATGAATGATGTCAACACAGAAAAAAGGGCTTCTGTTTTGGCTTAGCAACCTGTTAAACTAATGGGATTTTTTTCTTTTGGTGGTATTCCTCATATGTATTCTCAGCATATCCCACTATAGAGTCCCATGGAACCATTATACTGTGTGCAGCAAATGTTTATTGCCAGTATGATAAATCATTTAACAATGCTCAGACAATCAAAACTGATTTACTAAACAAGTTTAAATCTCTTACTTTAACAAAAGTCCTCCTCAAACCCTCAAAAGTAAACAAACCTTCTTACCATTCCATGTGCATTTTATTTTTTTTTCTTAAAAAAGGCAGAAGTTGGTGTGACTGATATTTTTCCTATGACATAACTTGGAAATTATGCAAGTGACCTATTTAATATTTTCTAGGTTTTTTCTAGGATTTGCATAATGCAAAGTGATGTTGTAACTATTCTATATATATAAAACTATTCTACAATTCTATAAAGCAAGGCTGGTCAAGCACAAGGAATTTTATTTTTTTTAAAATATGGTTTGCAAAAGCTCACAGCTTTTAAATAAATCATGCCTGTTCACATTATTTGTTTATTGTGATTACACTGGCATATTTGTGATGGCAGAGGCATTGTACTAATTAATCTGTTGGGACTTTTAAGGAATCAGAACAACTTCCTAACTTCAGAATAAAACAGTAAAACTCCTTGTGTGCATTTATGCATTGGAGGAAAGAACTACTAATGTGAGGGTTAACTTAAATCAGCTTCACATCCCTGGTATTTTATAGAGAGTAGAATCTTTCTCTACGCCTGTTCCAAAGCAGGGTGTAATAAGGCAGGTTCACTTTTGACAGTAATGTGATTTCCTGCTCTTCTGTGTTCAAATCCATGGGCTATATGGGATTCACTCAATGGTGGTGAAAGAGATTGCCCATGTGATTGCAAGGCTGAAAAATCAGTTATTAATGGAAGTCCCTGACAACTGGAGAAAAGCTAACATTATACCTATCTTAAATAAATAAACATTAAAAGGAGAACCTGGTGAACTGTAACTTGGTCAGACTTACTTCAGTCCCTGGAAAGGTCATGGTAAACATCTTTGGAGCGCCAGTTGCAAGCACATAAAGAACAAGCATGCAATTGGGAGTAGTCAACATTGATTTACCAAAAGAAAGATGTGTTTTGCCAACCTTAACTGTTTTTTATTTATTGGTGTCTGGAAATGTGGATGAGGGGAGATCGGTGAAGCTGTAATATGGTTTGACACCTTTTGCAGTGTTCTCATGTAGAAACTTAGGAAGTATGGGCTGGATAAATGGTTGCCTGAAAAATAGCTGGACTGCCAGGCTCAAAGGGTTGGTGGCTAATAATGAGAAGAGTGCCCCAGGAGTTAATATGGAGGCCAATTTTTTTTACTTAGAGTTGTAGCATCATAGAAATATGGGTTGTGAGAGATCTCTGGACCTTGTTATGTTGTCTGGGAGAGCTTGGTTCCGTCTTTGATGCTATCCATCAAAACTTGGAGGCGTTTTTCGATTGCCCCTTAGCCTCTTCTCAGCTAGACTAAATAAGCTCAGCTCCTTCAACCTTTCCTTCTAGATCATGTGCTACCACCACAGTGGTAATCCTCCAATGTACCTAGCTTCTGAGCATCTTTTTTGAACTAGGTGTATTGGGTCTGGCTGAGATGGGGTTAATTTTCCCCATAGCCGCCCATATAGTGCTGTGCTTTGTATTTGTAGCTAGAAGGGTGCTGATAACACACCAGTGTTTTGGTTGCTGTTGAGTAGTGCTTGCACAGCATCAAGGCTGTCTCTCCAACATGCCCCCTTCACCAGTAGGCCTGGGTGTGGGCAAGATCTTGGGAGGGAATATAGCCAGGACAGCTGACCCAAACTGACCAAAGGGATATTCCATACTATATGATAAAGAATTTGGCCTGGAATATTTTCAAATGCTTCCCATCTTCATAAATAAATTAACGAATAAAAGAAAACATCAGAACTGTGCAGAAGTTTGTATGTGTGTGTTTCTGCAGGAGACAGTGTGCTTGGGGTTTTCTTGTTGTCAAGGCATACTTGTTGGGAAGATCATATGAACTATGTCGTGCTTTGAGCAGAAGGCTGGGCTGAGGTCCCTGCCAACCTTGGTTATTCTGTTGTGATCCTGTGGAGGGGGCTAGAGAATCCGCTGTATTTGTCACTCCTGGCACAGCTCTTTGGAGGTTCAGTTCTATTCCTATTTGCCTTGATGCCAACAAACTGTTCCCCAAACTTTACATGGTGAAATATGAAGTGTGAAACACCTTTTTCCTGTGTATTTTCAGAGTATATTCTGTTTGCATATTCTTACTTAGGTATTGTGTAAAGGGATGCTTGACAATTTGCAAAGAGAGGGAAGCAGCAATTTTCCCTGGAGAGTTTATCATCTAGGATCTGAAATACTGAGTGGATAAGAGCAAAGTGAAGTGAGAATAAAGCAAGACTGTAGATAATATCTCAGGAACAATTTAGATCAGGTGTGTGTCTGTCTTAAAAGAACTTTTAAAAACAGGGCTTCCATACACATCTTGTAAGTGATGATGTTTGGGGTCTATTGTATGGGGAGTGCGAAGAGCAAAATCTTAGCATGGTTTTAGAAGAGAGATGAGCAAAGACGATAACTCAGATTTAGTTGCTAAAAAGATGTTTTTTGTGAGGACATTTTGGACTAGCAAGAGATGACAGCTAATTCCAAAGAAACCTGTAGAGAATGAGGGTTCAGTAATTAATGGTGCAGTTGTGAATGAGTTGTTTGATGTACAGGTGGAAAGGGAAGCATGAATTTCCTAGTTACTAGGAAGACATAGTGTCAGGATTTTATGTAATGGTAGGAAGGATGTAGTGGTGATCCATGCCAGAACAGTGTAGAGAGGAAGGTGATGAACAACTGTACAGGTAAGCATTGAAAAAGAAATTCAGGGAACTCCCGGTTAGCCTGGAGAAGTTGCAGTAGGCTGCAGGCTGTTAGAAGGAATGAATGGAATTCTCAATTTATCCCAAAACCAAAAAACAGGCTAGTTTACTCAGTTTAGTATTTCACGTGGACCAAAACTTTCTGATATGGCAGCTTGTATTGGGGACAGTGAGAGCTCTTTCTCCTGTCCCTAGTGTGCCGTTAGAGGAAGAGGTGGTCAAGGCTGAAAGTGTGGAAGTGTACCAGGATTGTCAGGTTTTGAAGAAGGGAGTTTGTGGAGGCCAGCTGAATGGTGTCTCTTAAGTGCTTTGCTCCAAGCCTTCTCCAACCACGCATTGTGATGGTGGGTGCTGGGAAAGCTATGGGTGTATTTGAGAAAGCTGCAAACAAAGACCGAGACTGCTTTTAATTTATACTTTCCTTTATGTAGTTATGCTTCACGTATACTCTTATGCAACATTTTTGGTTATAGCGTATGAGTTCTTATAAGCTGCGCTTCCTTACCATCTGCGACCGTTTTCTGACTAATTTACACCCACCTATAATGTTCCTTAGCACAACAAATCAGCTTGCTTAAAGATCTGCTTTTGGGCCTACCTCTCTTTAGAAAGAAAGCTGCAGTCTGATTTTCTACATAATAGTTGCACAGCGTAAATGGAATGGGAATAATTTGTTTTTCCTGTGCTGAACAAAAGATACAGTGTTTGTTCAGGAACTTTTTATTAAAAAAAAAAAGCATATGCCAAGGAATATGTGGCAGTAAGATAACACATGCCTCAAGGAACTCTGTGAGGCACATACCTTTGAAAATATTTTATTTCTGCATTTCTTTTTGAAAAGTGTCAAAATACGAAAAGCCAACAGGGAGCTGTCGCTAATGCACCAAACAGATTTTATTTACAACATATTTGCACATAGTGCCTTCTAGTCAAAAAAGACATAATTAATGCCCTGGAATACTAGTACATAAGTTTTGAAGGTGAAAATAACCCAGGATAGGCATAAAAATGGAAAAATAAGGATCCTGATGTACAAACACTCGTACACAAAATGTGTTCCAGGTATGTATGCTTTTATATATTGGATTGCAGGATTGCGACCCAAGTATGTATGTCTTTATTGGTCTGGGGACAAATGGCTTCAGAATTTTAGAAAAATTCTGACACCTTTAACTAATGGGAAAAATATCTGCTTGTTTTAAACGTACCATATCTTTAGTCACTGTCCAGCTATTTTTGAGTTGCTGGATCTCATCTTCTGATGGACATAGGCAATAATTCTGTTCCTTGATCACACTTAAATTTGTGCTCAATGTTTCTTTGAGTAATCCTGAAATAATATTTTATATTAACCCTACCTCTTTTTCCTCCTCCTTTTCCTCCACATTCTCCAATATAATTTTAGCATAAGCACAAATCTAACCATGTTTACTAAGAAATCCTCTGGAAGATCTTTGCTCCAAAACAGTGACTACAAACCACTTAATGTATCCTATATCTCAGCTGCCTTCTGAAATAGGAAGTTGAGAGAATATAGAGACGTAGTCATCCATCACTGATATTGTTTTTGTTATTGGTTAACTCTTCAGTTTGTGGCACTCTGATGGTTCCTTGTAGAGTGTGGCTGCCTGCCTTCCCTTTCCTCTGTTCTACGGGCAGTGATGGGTTGTCATCTGCTCACAAGGAGCCCTTGAGCCAGTCTGTATGTGGGGCAATCCTACCTGAGCTATAAGCCCAGTAACTATCGTTGTCTTTGAACCTGTCCAGCCGTACCTTGTCTGCACTGCCTTGAAAGGCTGTTGGGTCACTGTTGATGACTCTAGAAGTAGAAAGTACCATTGAATCTTTGTGACTGCCTGAAAGGAAACTTTCAAGGGTATACAAACAGGAAAGCAGGATGTATAGATGATTGTAGTTTTCATTGCTTCTTCAGGTCTTGCCCAGGACTTCTTTACAACAAAGGAATACATCTGTGAATATTTCAGGGCGTCTAACATACTTGAGCCTTCACTGGAGCATCTGAACTGTTTTGTAATGTAGATCTTGTGCAGTAATGTACATATGATGTTATCTTTACTTTTACATATGTCTTTTTAGGGGTAACAGTAGGGAAGTTTTCTAGTTGTACTGATCTCAGGTGTAAGAGAAACAGTAGATGATATTGTGAGATAGTTGTTATAGAACCAGTGAGCATTTTCCGACAAATCTATCTTCGAAGGCTGCCTTTTTTTTCTTTTCTTTTCTTTTTCTGAAAAACACTATTTATATTTCATGAAGTCCAGTAGGTTTTAAGCAACTTGACCATTGCATTACAACGAAATCAGTACAATAGTGACATTACATTTTACTTCAGTTCTCAGGTTTGTTTCAGTTTCTTCCCCATTTTAATTCATGTTGCTACTTATAAATTCCTGTTTTATCATATTTTTTGTGGGGTCATTCTGTAGGTGAGCAAGTGGTGTGGGTTTTCTGTTTGTTTGCTTGTTTGTTTTAACCTTCTGGTCAGTTTGAACTTATATTTCAATGTGAATTTTTCCTTTCCTCATTTGTTTTGACCATATTCATCACCATAGCCCTTTGGCACTGAAAACAGTATCTTTTAGGAAATAAATAATAAAAGTGGAAGTAAGGGCTTTTTTAGAGATCTTTTCCAGTACAGCACAAAGAAAAGTATTTGCTTTCCACAAGCCTCTTCCTGCTCTGGTAGGTTGTGCTGTAAGGCAACAATTACTGATCTTATTTTACCACCATGAAGGACCATTTTGCAAGATAAAATAAGGACTGGTAAGCAGTGGTTTTCTCCAGAAAAGGAAAAATGTCACTGATACTACTGTCAGTTCAATGAATGAAAGATCACTCTCTCATTCCCAGAGTTGTTTTGCAAGAGCTGTCTGAGCAAACTTGGGAGATTGCAGGATGAAGCAGCTCACAGAACAGGATTTTTCTAAGTGTCTTTTTAAAGTAGAGAAAAGAAATTATTTTGCCTCCAGGGTTCACCTGGAGGAGAAGCAGCTGTAGCTGTCCTGCAGTGTGATCTCCAGGAATGCAAACAGGAAACTCTGAAGCTCTCCTCAATCTCTTCCTGTGCAGGGAGGTGAAAGAGGACAAGAGAAAAGTTTTCCTATTTCCAAATAATCCAACCCCATATAAATTTGCCATCTTTTGAGCCATCTCCAGCATTGACAGCTATCCAGAGGTATGAAATCTAAGCTCATTTGTTTCTGTTCTTGAAGGAAAACAGTAATGAGAGTTACCATGAAGGGAAGTCTTGGTCTCCTGGACTTGATCTGTGAAAGCTATGGAGAACTGAGCCTACAACAGAGCTAAACTTACAGTCCGCCCTCCCAGTTTGCAAGCGTAGTGATTCCTGCCTCTTAGTAAGGATGAGACAAAGCACAGCTGAAGGCGTGAAGGCTGCTACAGTGCTTCGCCCCACCACCATGAGGCATGGACGCAGACATTGCTATGCCTTAAGGCTATGGAGCAATGTTCTACAGCTACTCATGGAAGTGTAGCTAATCACAGTATGTAGCATTGGTACACTTAAACTGTCTTTTCTCAGTTGTTACCTTATTTATATTAAAAAAAAGTCAGTTCTTAAACTGGATCATCGTCATAATTAAGTCAGTGAAAGTGCAAAAAGGGTTGCAGGGGAGAAGTATAGGAAAAACTATCTTACTAGTGTGGAGTGCAGGAGACACAGTTGTGTGATGAAGCCTTTTCCATGATGCCTAGATCTGTAAGGGTACAGTTTGATGTAACCTTCACTTTATGGCAAAGGTTCTTGAGTACATAGATGGATGAGTAATCTTTTTTAATTAAATTATCTATTCACAAGTTTAAATGCGGACATGCTCAAGTACAATAATGCTTTCTTAACTATGTACAAGTAATAACTACACAGCGTTCACACTGCTAGTATATTATGTTATGCAATAGTTAACTCTTGCCTTTAATTTAGTCTCTGTTTAAATCTTCTGCTTCTTCAGCACTTTAAATTTTCATTAAACAATGATTAAAATGAACTTTTTAGTAAAAGACAGACTTAGGAAGAAAGTTTGAAAAGAGGAGGCAAATGTAACTTTTTGGGAGATATCACCTTTTTTTCTTCTGTCATTCTCATTTCCCTCTTATTTTCTGATTTCAAACTAGCTGGACCTGGTTCAAATACTCATGCTATTTTGACGATATTTATGGATCAAAAGAATATGATTTCCATGGCAACTGCTCCAGGTTTTGAGCAAATATCAGCTTTGAAGGTGCTTTCTCTTTTTTGGGGTTTGTGTTTTGTGCTTATTTGATTAACCCCAGGAGGGATTTAGATCTTGTTTATAAACAGAGGACTTAATTTGAAGAAGAAAAGCAAAGTTCAAAATCGGATGGAGTGTTCAAGATATTAGATCCAGCTGTGGAGTTCTATCACATTCTTGCTTTGTCCGTCAAGTTGGTATAGCTTTCAAAAAACAATCTTTAGCATAAGAAATATGATGTTGCATATAATCATGTTATTTCATAGTTTCTAAATAAGAGTTCTGAAAGAGCTATTCTTATTTATAGTTTTGTGGGCTACAAGCTGTCCATTTGATGGTGATGCAGATGGTGGGTGAAAATGGTGAAAATGTAGCTGCTAAGCTGAACTGAAGAATAAGTGTTCTGCATGTTTGTTTTTTTCTAATATTACTTTTCCAAGTAAGGAATTGCTATAGTTATCACAGATTTTTTTTTTTTGGTGTGTGTGAATGCAATTTAAATGTTTTGTGTTGTCAAAAATAAGATTGCAAATGCAGTCTTTCATTCTGAGATATATTTTTACACTGTGCAAAAGTTCTGGGAATCAAACTTAAGTAAAAGTGATCTGAAAACATTTTAGCAATTGTTTTCACACAGGTCAAGTTGCAGTGTAGATAGTACAGCTTGAAAGAGATTACTGGAAATACAATAGGTATAGGCTGCCTTTGTAGAACTCATGGGTGGATGGAACAGAGCAAACTGGATTTTCCTGTTGAGTGGAAGTTGCTCACATGTGGTAGCTGGTAGGTGAGAGCCCTGTGGGAAACTATGTGTTGCCATTTCATGTTTCTGTTAGCAAGTGGTGACTCCCCCTAACTATGGAAAAGTTCGCTCTGTAAGCACTTACGATAATAGCTGACTCTGACTCTTGCTTGCGCATAGCAAAATGCTTTATGACAGAGTTAGAATCAGAGAATCATAGAATTGTTAAGGTTGGAAGGGACC